>CM054181.1:48294758-48687258 GCA_028829895.1 Sinotaia quadrata | reverse complement strand
CACAGCTGCGCCTCCATTTTAACTATAATTTATACACGCGCGCACACACACACGCAGGCGCGCACATACGCACGCACACAATCGCACAAAGTATGCTTTATAGTTTAACTCGAATCATACACTTACACATACACGCACATATAGACACGCTTACATGCTTCCTTCCTGGTTATAATCACACTTGCACCACAAACACGTCAGCACACGAATGCATACAACAAATAAAAGAAACAAATTATTGATGCCAGTCTACTGGGAATATTTGGCGCTAGAGGTAAAATGTGCGGTGAAAACGGAATAGATTTACTCTTGTCAATTGTTTACAATAGTTACATGTGTGGTGAATCGGGCATTGTTGGGGGGTTTGTTGCCCACTGCTGTTGTTTACTCCAGTGATCTACTACTCTGGATACATGTTTGGTCATTTTCTGTGTACCCAGTGATCCAGTACTGTGGATACATAAAATGTAAAATTATACTGGTGTTCATGTATTCATGGGGGGGGGGGTACGCTACATTTTTGTGTGTAGCCAGTGATTCAGAAACTTTGGATATAATACATGGCAAATTATACAGTTGTTTATGCATTAAATAAATGTTCGGGTGGTGGTGTTGTGGTGGTGCGCTATATGCCACTTGAGGGCCATGTGTGTCACTGAAGGTTATGGTAATGTCTTTGAGGACCATTGCAAGTGTGTCATTGAGGGCCATTGTGTGTGTCACTGATGGTCAAGTGTGTCATCGAGGGCCATTGTAAGTGCGGGGGTGTCATTAAGGGCCATTGTGTGTCATTGATGGCTATTGTAAGTGTGTCATTGAGGGCTATTGTAAGTGTGTCATTGAGGGCTACTGTGTGTCATTAATGGCTATTGTGTGTCATTGAGGGCTATTGTAAGCGTGTCATTGAGGGCTGTTGTAAGTGTGTCATTGAGGGCTGTTGTAAGTGTGTCATTGAGGGCTGTTGTAAGTGTGTCATTGAGGGCTATGGTTAAGTGTGGCATGTTGGCCTTAGATTTCCCCATACATATAAAAACATCACAGAGCAAACTTTCTCTTGGTTCTGAAAGAATTGATTATCACAAACTAATAACACTCGACTATAAATATGCTTACTTAAGGAAAGCTATAATTTATTTATAACACTCGGCTGAAAACATACTTAGTTCAGGAAAGCTATAATTTATTTATAATAATCGGCTTTAATAAGCAAACTTTAGTTCAGGAAAGTATAATTTATTTATAACACTCGGCTATAAACAAGCTTATTTCAGATAAGTATAATTTATTTATAACTCTCGGCTATAAACAAGCTTATTTCAGGTGAGTATAAGTTATTTATAACACTCGGCTATAAACAAGCTTATTTCAGATAAGTATAATTTATTTATAACACTCGGCTATAAACAAGCTTATTTCAGGTGAGTATAATTTATTTATAACATTCGGCTATAAACATTCTTAGTTCAGAAAATTTAATATAACGTATAAATAATTTAATTTAATTTAAATTATAATTTACTCTTGTAATACTCTTGTTTGGAATAAACGTTAAAATTAATAGTGTGCCGCAAGGAAAGGGTGATGGTGGAAAATGAAATCTTTTGTCTGTGTGTATGAACAAGTTGAATGCCATTGACTGGGTTTGCCCAGTGTTTAGTTTCGACACGAGTCGGAATTTCCTTAGTTACGGCATGTGTTTGCACGCGCATAGAGTCGGAATTTCCTTAGTTACGGCATGTGGTCAGGGGAAACGAGAGGGGCACAGTAATGAATTCAAGTTTCGATCCATGTTTTTGTTGTTGTTTTCTTCTTTTTCAAGTCGTTATCTGGTTTCACGTTGAAGACTCTGTCGTTGTGTGTTGGCGGTGAAACTAATGTTACATTTAATATATAGAAGCATCAGTAGCAAAGATAACCGCAATTACACCAACGGCAAAGAAGCTAATAGCATTAGTAGTACCACCAACAATAAGCACAACAACACCATAAAGAGCAACAACATTAGTAGCAAATGCAACAGCAGCAAAAGTATCAGCACAAACAACATTAACAATACATCAAAATTAAACAGGACAACAATAGAACATCACTAGCAGCAAGAACAACAAGTACAGCTAGAACAAGATAACAGCATCAGCAGCAAATAGTAACAACTACACAACAACAATGGCAACAGTTGCAATAATATGAGCAGCAAGGAACACATCAGTGGCAACAACAACATGATCAAAGCAGCGAATCTCTACTACATTCAACATTCCTGTTTGGTAGCCTACAAATTTATGCAGCCAGCAAAGCGTTATAGCTTCTATGAAACTGGTAGCCAAAATGAATGACAGGGAGTTATGTCCCATAGTATGGACATTGTTGGTCTGAAGGCAAAATCGCGAGTCACAGGGAGAGAGGTCCTTTCGGATCAGAGATATAGGGGTTGGAGCCATACATCAATTTCCCAAATCTCTGTTGATAGAACGCTTCATGTACCCGGGATAAAGGGATATAAGGAGAAAGGTAATCGCATTTATTATGTTTGCAAACCCTCCAAGCATATAGTAATGGAAATATTTCATCGCAGATGTTTGTCGATGGTGATCTGGAATAATCCGACATTAAATTTTTGGGTTATTGCAATTTATATCCGTTCTTGACTGTGATGTGTTTGAAGAAAACTGCCATTGTGCTTAGATTTGTAATAGTATTTGTTTTTGTTTGATTATTTTGTTGTTGTCGCTGTGTGCATGCATGTTATTTGCGTCGAGTTTTACTTGTTTACTTAGTCGATGTTGATTATTTCTTGCGTTTTGTTAGGTTCTTGTTTGTTATTTATTTATTTGCTTATTATTATATCAATGGTAGTGGTAGGTGTTATTGGTGGTGGTAATAATAGTGTGGTAATGGTGGGCGTTAATGGTGAATTTGGTAATAATAGTGTGTTAGTGGTGAGTGTTATTGGTGGTGGTAACAATAGCGTGGCAACGATGGGCATTGGTGGTGGTGGTAACAATAGTGTGGAAATGGTGCGTATAGCTTTGGTGGTGATGGTAACAATAATGTGGTAGTGGTGGGTATTATTTTGGTGAATATGACAATAGTATGGTAGTGGTGGGAGTTATTGCTGGTACTGAATACGTCCATGGTGGTAGTGGTGGGTTGTTATAGCTACTGATGAAGTAATTATTAATAGTATTGTTGACGCTGCACTTTTAAGGTCTGTTCTGAAACAAATAATCAAAACGTTTCGCCACTTCTCTGTCTTTTCGAAAAGACTCAGAAACGTTTTAACCTTGCACACGATTCGATCATCACACGAGTTTAATATTATCGAAAGTATTATTAATATAATTATGCTGTAGTACTTGTAGTACAAGGAGTATTTGCTCATTGCAGGCCACTCGCTAGCTTCTAAGGAATATCTTTCTTTTCGAGTTGTTTTAAAACTGTTCTCGACTTAAGCGTTGTTAGATCTTTTCTTCATACACAATGATATATGCACGAAATTATCATTGACTGAACACATATAACTCTTATTCATTTACTCTTTCTTTTATTTCTCTTTCTCATTCACACTCATTCAGATACACAAACGCACACACACACATTAATATACACATACACTTTCTCTGAAAAAAATAAAAACAGTAAGACAACAGGAGTTTGTCAAAAATATAAATTCGCCAAACGACGTTCATAAAATACAACTTAAAATTATCATAACTAAATAAAATAAATATTGTCACAGTGTTTGAATTATTAAAGTTGTCGCGCATCAGCATGTAGGTCATACTTCATCCAGTTTGACTGCACCACAAGAAAGTTAATCACTCACACCAGCATGCAGGTCATACTTCATCCAGTTTGACTGCACCACAAGAAAGTTAATCACTCACACCAGCATGCAGGTCATACTTCATCCAGTTTGACTGCACCACAAGAAAGTTAATCACTCACATCTGTGAAATAAAATCAATTTTAATATTAAAACTGTGAAACATTAAGCCGCTGAAGATTTTTTTCTTACTGTTTGATTTTGTCTTCACAACATGCCCGTATATAATACAATGTACTGCATACATCAATAATAACCGATGTAATGCATACATCAATGATAACCGACGTACTGCATACATCAATGATAACCGATGTACTGTATACATCGATGATAAACAGATCAACGTATGTACACAGCTTTAATATGTGTGCATGTATGAGTAAATTGTAAGAAATACACTTCTTTAACAGTTTGATGTCTACACTTCGTTCGTGTTGGCGTGCTAAGCTTTGGCGACAAGACGATTTGACCAATTTCATTAAAATAAATCCTTCTGCAATCCGTTAATCTATGACTGAACGGGTGAAAATAACCTAAGATGAAAAACGAACCCTCTTTTGTTTGAAATTTTAGTACAGCGGACCAGGGTGGTGGGATTATGGGTAATCTGGTGAAATGACGTTTCAGGAGCGATAAGTCTTAGCAGTGGAACCAGTCTGAGGCTGGAATTAATAACATACTAAACGCGTTGCACGCACGCATACACACACACATACACACAAACAGACTCAAAATACCTGCTTGGACAGGAAAATATATTATGCTTGAATGCCATTATTATCATCATGACGCGTCCTGTTTATTGACACCATATCGGCACCTTAAATCTTTACCAAAGTCCAACATTAAATACTGATTGCTCCTGGTCCATATTTGATTATGATTTCGTGCATAAACCATAATTATCACTTTTATAATTATCATTGGTCGGTTCGAGTTTTTAACAATATTCAACATTTAACATGTTAGAGCATGGTGTGGCGGAGTAAATTTGCCTATCCCTATTTCTAGACTTAATTTTTATAAAGTGTTAAATTGTCGAAGTGATCCGACCTTGGGCAGTCCTTATGATGGTATTTTTGTGTCAGAGTTGGAGTAAACACTCAAGTTGAGAATATGCTAGAAATTGCAGATGCAATCCAAACCAGTTCCAACTGGATGAGCAGTTTTTATTATCCAATGGTTAAGATTTACGAGAACGACACCAGCCAAATGGCTGAGATTCAAAGTTTAGCTGATCTAGAAAATTTTATTGTCTAATCACTTGACATTTGGTGTGGCAAGAAGTCCAGTCATGAAAGACAGTCATTAGCTTAATTGTGAGTTAGCTGACTGATCGAGAGAGAATGGGCATAGATATAGTTCGTGCATTTTTGCTATTGATATGTTATGCTTGCTTTTACATAGAGATGTATTATTTGAGTAGACTATTGTTTCTACAAATTGAGAACTATAGTGGTATACTAAACACTTTACATTGTTTCTAGTGAACTCGCTGATACAACTATTATGCAGCATATGTGTATCCGGCTAATAGATACTGTTGCAGAAAACTGTAAATTGAGACTTGAATGTAAGAAAGAATGGAGTTAGAGATGAATACAGTGTAAAATTAGCATTTGTTCCCTGATTATATTTTTACAGGCTTTCTTTGTATTATCTGATTGACCTGGTTTACTGATTATAAACCGCTACGGTAGATGTGCAGAGTCTGTATTGCAAAGTCTAAATATAACGAATACACTGCACTTTTCTGATGTATGGTGGCAAGGTATGCTAAGATTATGTGACTAAATATTTGTCTTTAATGTTTTGGAAGAGATAAAACGTTTACAGCGCCCGCATATCTGCCAAGTGAGAGAGATGAGTTGATTCTGCTGGAGAATTATTATAATAACATAAATTATGATTCTCATCACTTGTAATTAGTTATGGACAATTAATTAATTTATTATTAATAATAATAACCATTAACTATATGGTATATATTTGATTCTCCGTTCAGGCAGGCACCTAACTCATCATTGTATCATAACAACAAAATAATTTTATACTAGCATTGAAGCTTGATCAGGTTTATTTATAATATATGTTAGCATGCATATAGGATAATTTGCTGCAGTTTTTTAAAAAAAATGTGGAAGACGAAATGCAAGCATAGTATATGTTCATGTTATAATACTCAAGAAGAAAATGCAAAGTCTTTACATCGATTCCATAAAATATTATGATCGAAAACTCTGTTGAATTACACTATCCCTAGAAAAGTATTGTAAAAGAAAATAAACGAAATGTCAGAATGTACTCATTTTCATTTAATTTCAAAACAGGGCTAAGAAAACGTGAGAAAACTGTGGGGAATACACTCGAACCCTTGACCTACTGCCAAGCGCTGAACTGTACCGCTCAAATCTGGATAGAAATCAAACCGTACGTTTAGTAGCTTGTTGATCTTTGTTTGCCTAGCAATTTTATTCGTTAGATCGAGTTCGTGGTTATGGTTATTAATGCTATCAAAAGGCGGAGTTGATCTGGCCGACTTAAGTTTACGGGGACACTTCCCGCTACAAGATTTCAGTGCTGTAGCAAGGGCACCGATCGCGTTACTCCGGCCCTGGCGACGGCTAAAATTGAGAGTTCTCTCGCTTTGGATCGAGAGGTGTTAGTTTTTTGAGGGTTAGTTTTTTTGAGGTGTTATTTATTTTTTTTTGTTGAGGGTTCTCGCACGCCATAAAGACAGCGATCGGCTGGTAACTGTTCTGAAGTCGACAAGACTGGAGAAGGAAAATGCGCGTCTTCTGCGTAAACTTTACAATGCTTCATCACTGACAACGAGGAAGGTTTATACAATTCGTCTGGTTGGTTGGTTGGTTGGTTGGTTGGATGGGGCTGACTAACCTGTTAAAGATGTCAAAGATACAGCTACTGAGGATGATGCTTAATAGACAGATCTAACAGAAGTTTTTTTTTTTTTTAAATGGAAAAAGTAAGTGGTGTGTGATATAAAAACGAAACATCCTTTATAATTTTTCATCTCACGTCTTTAATACAGTTCTCGCTATTCTCAAGCAAGAAAGTCATCTTTCGGTTATCACTAGAATCGAATGATCCGACAAGATTTTATTTTCGTCGTAACGTTCTGTTCCTTTGGGAGGTTAAAGGCTGTATACAAATATAAAGGCTGTTTAAAATATTTAAATTATTTTTATATAAAATTTTGCATTTGGTTGTTATATTATCGCTTGTTTCGGCAATCTTCATAATTTTATGGATCATGAAATGTCTGATAACCACGAGAACGTAATTGATAAAATTTATTACAGAACAGCTTTCAGTTTATTATCAAAAGCAGGATTAGTTTATCATGCCAGTGCTGCTAGAGAAAAGGATCGATATTTCTACCGGCAAATGTCAGGTCAGATTTTTAAAAATCCCACTGAGTTGTCCTAACTACAAACTGGTTGCGGCAGATTTTAACGGTGCATCTCCGTCGAACACGGCAGAAAACGAAGATCTTGCTTAATATTTCTTTAATTCAGGATGGAGACATGTTCGTTAGCGATAGTTCGTGAAATCTGATTGTATTCTTTAAAATTAATGGGAATTGCTGAAATAGTGCTCCCAATACAGACAAGCTTCACACTGAAGATTGCAGAAGAGTTATTTTTCAGTGTTTGAAGCGTCTTCAGTAAAGAACAACAATACTGACACAGGTCCAGAGTCTGGCGATTGTGAACGACGAGCGAAGGAAAGAGAGAGTGAATAAGATTTGTGACAGGACAAAATAAAACCGTAGGGTACTAAAAAAAAAAAAGGGTATTTCCCTAGTTCCTGTTCAGAATATGGCGTGTCTCGAATCCGGCATTCCTGCAAACTAAGCTCCAACTAAGTTATGTAGTCTGCAAGCTGTAGTATGAGATTTCTACTAAGGAATGTTCCCGGTACAACAGCGTACAATTCGTTCACCTGCTGCAGCAAGGGCTATGATGAATGGGATCACAGCGGGAACAGTTCCCTGAAAGTCATTGAGCCGAGATTCCTAAGCCAATTCGAGGACCCACATTGTGCGATTTTGGGTGGGCATTGATGAGATTCCGATGCTAATGTCGTGTCAGTCGTTACGTGTACAAAATTCTAACTACTGGACAAAGTGTTTTTTCTTTGCACCAAACCACGCATGACGAAGCTAGAGAATAGATCTGTGTCTTCTTCAGTGCAGGGCGTTTGTGCGAATTATCTCCCTTGTTGCCAATGTCCTGAATAGGAGAATCGCTTATTTTCATAAAGGATCGAAACATTTCCAAGCATAATATAAAGCCATTTTGTTAAAATTATTTTTCTTATAGTCAGTCTTAATTATCACCCTAGTTGACTTATTGGCGTCTACAAGGTAACACAAAGGAGTCAGCAGCTATACGGGTGCAGGGCCAATCACGGATTTTGTTAAAATGAAAGAGCTTACAATGCCGCCAGAATAAAAGCTTCAAGAAATAAATTTACAAATATTTTTTTTTTTTACCGTATGTTCCTGAACTGACCTGCTTGAAATAAATCTATAACATGCTTTATTCAGTTTTATTGTCCAACTTATTACAAATTGTTATTATTCACTGCATAGACTGGTTACTTTTAATGAGAGTTTTAGTCTCTGCACACTTAGTGCGAGATTCGTCTGTCACAGTTCGTCATAAGAGTTGAATCGTTTCTGACAGTGAAGGAGGGGAGATAATATAAATGGTGTGAATCAAAACTACTTCTAATTTTATATCTGACTAACAAGAAATCTTATTTCATACTTCACAGAACTTATCAGCGAAATAAAACCAAGTCATACTGGTCGTTTGCGAACGTTAGAAATGTTTGCGAAGACGACATGAAGCAAGCAAGTGACCAAAAGGGGAACGATTTCATTTGCGACTGATGCAATCAACAATGGGGTCCATGTACATGGGTCAAGCGTTGCTGAACGGGTCAGAGGGCAAACAACTCCTGACCTGTGGCTGGCGGGAGTATTGGACCATGCCAGAGTTGAACTGCACGCCACAGAACTCTTCCGTTGCAAAAACTGAGAGGTGAGCAATCAGCCCTCCTAAGAGGTTGTTTGTCAATTTTATGTCAAAGCAATTGCTTTTAAAAACAACAAAAAAAAAAAATAGATGGTACTTCACAACGGTACTGCACTGAGAAATGTCATTTCAAGATGTTTTCCCTCTCTCCTAATTTGTTTCCTTTGATCATTAAGAAACCCTTGACTGCAGTGCTAGTAGTTTACGGAATTTACTTCCCTTTGATAATGAAGATAAATCCGCTGTATGGCGCTGGGAACCAAGTGCCCTAGTTTCGAAAGAAATAGATATAACAATTAATACATATATTTTTGTCCAACGTGCAGATTGAGTATAAGAAATGGACTCCTTGTATGCATACAATCATATAAGTAACTGGCGAGTTAACGGACAACTAGTAGTGTTTGTGACATTGCGGTATTGTATATTTGCAACTCAGAAATCGTTAGAATGCTCATGTTTATTATCACTGACGTGTTCGAGGTATTTATTTATTTTTTTGCTTGTTCGTGACTGGTGTTGCTGAGTTGTTGTCAACTGTGGCATTGTTGAACTGTTTGTGACCTATGTGATTTACGTAATGTTATGTTGTTCGTGACTGCTGTAGTCAGTGTACGTGGTATTATTGTACTAATGGTGACTGGCATTGCAGGACTGTTCGTGATTTACGTATTGGTAGACTTTCCGTGATAACACAGTGCTTGTATACGATGTCCAAGACTCTAGTCTTCTCGTCCTGTGCATGCGTCCGGTGTTGCTGAATGGCTCACGATTCTAGAGTGGAACCGTATTGATTATTTTGTTATTGCACTAACATGTTGTATATATCCGTGACTAACGTATTGTTAATCTGTATGGCTTTGGTGGTACTAGACACTCAGTACTGTTAAATTGTGCATGATGCTGGTACTTTTCAACCTTGAACATATCTATATTGTTGGACTGTTTGACCCTCATGAGATTAACTTGTTCTGACATTTGTCATTGAGGTACTGGAATCATTTTGAACAGACTCCATTTGAGATATGGCCTCGACTTCTGTTTCACCTCCCATTCCCTACTTAGAGGTGTTCTGATGGATACTCTCATTCCCTACTTAGAGGTGTTCTGACTGGATACTCTCATTCCCTACTTAGAGGTGTTATGACTGGGTACTCTCATTCCCTACTTACAGGTGTTCTGATGGATACTCTCAGCAACTTTCGCAGAACATCGATGACGTTCCATAGATCATCTCTGAAAGCCGCCACCACAATCTGATGGATATATCAATGCGTTACTTGACGCATATAAACGTATACGTCTACAAAAACCCCACAAGTGTACTAGAAAATAATCTATGCCCACAAGTGTACTAGAAAATAATCTATGCCCACAAGTGTACTAGAAAATAATCTATGCCCATCAGTGCGAGATCCTCTCAATACAATATTGCGTCAAGGTTTACTCAGCATAGAAACGTCCACAAATTTTGCCTTGAAACTTAATGCCTACTCTGTTTTCCATGCAGACTAAAGAACAAAAGTCTCCCTGTGGCGGAGTAAATTTGCCCGTCCCTATTTCTAAACTTAATTGTTATATAATTTGTTAAATGTCAATGTGACATTACCTTTGGTACTGCACATGATGATTTTTGTAAATACCAGAGTTAAAATAACAACTCAGATAAAGAATATGCTAATATTGACCTAATTTTTTCTTAGAGCCTTCCAGTTAAACAAGGAATCTTGATCTCACTCTTTCTCACAGCCACACAGTTAAACAAGGAATCTTTACATCATTCTTTCCTCTAGCCATCCAGTTAAGCAAGGAGTCTATGCATTGTTAGTCCTATGGGCTGTTAATGCCTTAAATTAGTTAATAACAATGCATAGACCGTTTATAAAACAATTAATTATAATTAACAACAACGGTATAGTCTTAAGATATATAGCCTGTTATACAATATTGTTATTTAAAGAATATTACTATTGTAAAATATTATTGCAGCAACAATAAAAATATTATCTATGTTCAGTTGTAACACCAAACAGACTATTAAAAAAAATACTATTACAAATCACATTGACTCAGCAGTAATATCATATATGAAGTAGGTTTTTTTAAAATTATATCTTTTGGTGACTAAAGAAATGGCTAATTGACTTTATCATAAAATTTTGATATCTTCTGTCATCCAAATCTTTATAAAATGTCATGTATATCAAACAAAAGTATTACTATAATTACACTGGAGTATGTGCAATGGATTTCTCTTTCATTATAACCAATTAATTTTGAGATAAGTAAACGGAAAGTGATGTGAACTTAATTGTAAACTATTAGCAAATGCAAACATCATCCGTTTAATTTGCTTAGACGTACAATTAAAAAGTAAATAAGAAATAAATTTAAAAATAGATTAATTAAACAAAACCCAATTTACTCTAGATGAAATGTAACTGAGCAGAATGTCTTCTCACCTTGACCCCAAACCCCTCATTACTTCCAACATATTTATTGAAATTGTGCGCGCGCTTGTTTGAGTAAGAGAGAGAGTGAGAGAGTGAGAGTGAGAGTGAGAGAAAGAGTGAGTGAGAGTGTGAGAGAGAGTGAGAGTGAGAGACAGAGAGGAAGAGAGAGAGTGAGAGTGTGTGTGAGAGAGAGAGTGAGAGAGAGAGAGAGTGTGAGAGAGAAAGAGTGAGAGAGAGAGTGAGAGAGAGAGTGTGAGAGAGACAGCAAATTTGGATTACGCTTTGAAAATGTGCTTATTCCTCATAAGACCAGTGAAATATGTTTTAGTCAAAAATACGTAAGCCTATATATTTATTTCATAATGGAAGGGTTATCTTTACATGTTCACATTCATGTTCGTCCTTTCATTTAAACTATTGACATCCATTTAGTGGCACGTGCAAGGACCCCACTCCCGCCCTTCCATGTGTTCTCTACCTCCTAGTTAGAAATGGTGTATCCCGTATTTCATTTCGACTCCGCAGTCGACAAAATCCATAATTCCCTATTTGTGTTTGCTCACGACGATAGAGAAGAAAGCGAATAAATCGAATGCAAATTATTGTGCTCTGAATTTTAAGCCGATCAGTTCTAACTGCACGGAAGTGCACGGTGAATTTCATGTCTTTGATAAAGGTTGCGAGAGAGTGAAACGAAACGTTTCTCTCAGTTTAATTACGAGCGAAATAATAAACATTAATTTCAAATTAAATTACTTTTAGTATTATAAATTTAGATTTGTGTTAACTGAAAGGGCAGATAATACGTATTACGGTTGTTTGTACAAACAAACAATAAAGAGAATATGTTTGAATGTTTGGTTGTGTATACCAGAAGCATGTAAACATTGACTGTGGTGTGTTCGTTGACTTGTTTCCACTACCCGCTTTCTGTTTCCTTAAAATAATCCTAAACCAACTGACGTAGTTTTACAACTGGATACAAGAGACGCTTATCTGTGTGTGTGTGTGTGTGTGTTCCACCGCCACACCTCCACACTCACTCAAACGCATGCGCATAAAGACATTCACATAATAAACAATTTTGATCACCAACTCTTCATGAAGTTTAATCTGTTTTCTAAACCAGTCATTGTGAACACCCAGATCAATCCTACATGTCAATCCAGCGACACGTTGTGAGTATTTCTGGAGAGAATGATTTAATGTATTAAAAGGGGAATTAACTCATTATTCTGCATAAAAGCTGCTGAGTGGTATTGGTGATAATCACATATTAACTTATGACTCACAAAACTATTTTAAAATGCGAGTGCGGTGACAGCAATACCGTGGAAATCAGTTTGAAGCGTTTAATATTACATCGCGACTAAAAATGTGGGATATTGTTAAAAGACTGTTTGCTGACACACTTATAATCTAAATTCTTTGTATGAAGTTAAAGAGCGATGCAGATAAAAATTTCATGGTAAAATATTTTTGACTCTCTTTCTCCGAATCTCACGATCCCAAATCCTTCTGTCTTCTTTCTATCCCTCATTTCTTCTATCTCTTTTGCCACTTCTCTCTCCACCTCTCTTCTGTCTGTCTGTTTATATTATTTCTCTTCATCGCTTCCGTCTCTCTCCACATCTATCTATCTATCTATCTATCTATCTATCTATCTATCTATCTATCTATCTATCTATCTATCTATCTATCTATCTATCTATCTATCTATCTATCTATCTATCTATCTATCTATCTCACGCGACTTTAACCACTATGAACTTCTCTCTCTCTCTTCTAACTCTGATAATGCTTTGAGTACAAGAATTTTAATTAAAAAATTTTTTAAATACAAATCAGCGCTTGAGTCCTTAATCGTGCACGCGGCCCCATTACCATCCATTTACAGAGTGTTGTCTCCTACAACTTGCACGCGGCCTCTTTACCATCTATTTATAGACTGTTGTTGCTTACAATTGCGGCCCCTTTACCATCTGTTTTATAGAATATTGTCGCTTAAAGCTTGCAGCTGCTAATAAGTCAATACATTAATTCTTGGAATGTGAAACTTATAGGAATTAATCTGGGTATCGACCAATTCTTAACATTATCACAGAAGTCAATGCCGCGATACGGACAAACCCGTGGCCGTAAATAATTCGAGAGGTTAGCTATGATGTATAAATCAGTTTCCTTTCACTGCCAGTAATCGCTGAGGTCGGCCGGTTGTAAATGTTTCAAAATCCATCAATGCGAACACGATGACGGTGTTGTTGGCTCAATAACCACTGTTCTAACGCTGTGGGCAGCGATTACCAAAATGGCGTATTCATATGCGTGTTTATCTTGTCCTTATGCAAGGCTGTTTTGCAAGTAGATCACCGTCATCTTCAGATCTAAACAGAATTAACGGTGTTTCGCGTCCAATTTTGACTTTAGAACGAGTTGTTTTGACGACCACCAGAAGTTCTGTCCCTGGGAGAGGATGGGGGTGACGGTGGAGGAAATGATATACGTGAGGACAGCTTTTATATAGATGTGATGAAAAAATGATTGAGAGAAGAAACATGTCACAGGAAAAATGTCACAGACAAAAGTTACAATACATCTCAGACATAAAGTTGTTTGTGTAAGTGTGTGTGTCATTACTATGTATTACGCAGACAATGGTGCTTCCCCCACACCCCACGTTGACTTCTTTCCTCACAGGAACCGCAGTAGACTTTTCATCCTGAGATGTTCTCTGTCTTGGACGACCCCTGTGAAGATAGTTGTGGTGGCTACACTTACGAGTTTACTGTCACCACTGACCATTTCGTCTTTAAACGTTTTCTGTCTTGGAGTGCTCAAGTGGCACTTGCCTCCCCTCGCTGTTCTTCTGGCAGGCAGTTGGTAGCCGTTGTTCTCTTGACTGTCCTGTGTCCTCTTTTTTTCCCTGTTGTGGCTGGTTTTGGTGGCAGGAGGAGTGAGATCAAATCCGGTTCAGGTCAGAGTCGCTTTCAAGATTTGTTGTTGCTCAGTCTTTCGGTTTTTTAATTTTATTTATTTTTTAATAATTCAACTACTGTCATGAAAGTGTATATATGGTGTGGGGTTCTTATAAGAACTTTGTAAGAACTTGGTATCTGGCTTTTTATTTCGCTTTTTTAGGATATAGAAGTGTGTGGGTTGTGAAAGAGAGATCCAATGAGGTGGTTGTTTCTTTGAATTTTTGTCTTTGGAGGAATTGTGGGCAAATGGTGAGAAAATGAGTGACTGTGTTATCTGCGTGGAAGTGAGGGCAGGTATTTGTTTGACTATTGTTGGTGCTGTAGTTGTAGGGTTGCATTGAATCTATGGCAAAGTAAATTTGCCTCTCCTTAATTTAAAATGTAATTGCTATATAAGTTATTAAATTATCAGAGTAACCCGATCTTGAGCACTCTTTATGATTGTATTTTTGAAAATGTCTGAGTTGAGGTAAAGCTCGAGGCAAGAATATTCTAGATTTGCTGATGTAATGCAAATTAGTGAATAGTTTTTATTATCCACTGGTTATGATTTACGAGAACGAGACCAGCCAACGGGATGAGATTAAACAGTTTACTTGCTGTAGAGAAATTGACTGTCTAATCCCTTTGAATTTGAAGTGGCAAAGAAGAAGTCCCGTTTTGAAAGGCTGCCGTTAGCTTGATGGTGAGTTAGCTGATTGATTGAGTGAAAATGGATGCATTATGTGGGTAGACTAATATTCCTACAAAATGTTTGAACTAAGATGCTAGAGTGTAGTATGATAACACTCGCCATTATTTTGATACACCTTATTTATTATGTTGTGTGCATGTATCAGGCTAATGAATATTGTTGCAGGAAACTGTACGTTGAGACTGGAATGTAACTATTAGAGTGACAGGAAGATCAATGTAACTATTAAGGTGACAGGAAGATCTGTGTAACTATTAGAGTGACAGGAAGATCTGTGTAACTATTAGGGTGACAGGAAGATCAATGTAACTATTAGGGTGACAGGAAGATCAATGTAACTATTAGGGTGACAGGAAGATCAATGTAACTATTAGGGTGACAGGAAGATCAATGTAACTATTAGGGTGACAGGAAGATCAATGTAACTATTAGGGTGGGGACAGGAAGATCAATGTAACTATTAGGGTGACAGGAAGATCTGTGTAACTATTAGAGTGACAGGAAGATCTGTGTAATTATTAGAGTAATATGAAGAACAGTGTTTACTATTAGAGTGACAGAGTAACACAGAAATCAATGTAATGAAGAATGGTGTAGCTATCAGAGAGACATGAAAATCATTTGTTACTGTTCTTATGATGACAAAACGATAGATATGATAATTTGAGTGATGTAACACTTGAAATGAGTGGTATCAATAAGGCAAAGAAGACTTGTGTGACACAAAAGTGAATGTGACTGGAATTGGTGACATAAAGGTATTTATTTGGTATGACACACAACAGAGTGATGAGTATTTAACTCCTTCAATCTAAATTGCTTTTTTAATTTTGTACTTCTAAACATCACACACTGAGTATATCAAAGTGCACTATTTGATGCACAATGATTCTGGTTAAATTCCTACAAAAGCTGCAAACACCTAATAAAAAGAAAAGAAAAATAGTAAATGATACCTGCATATACTTAGACACACACTACACAGACACACACAAGCATGCACTTACAAACACATTTAAATTGTAATTATTTTTATAATCGCTTTCCTCATCTTTCTCCTGCTCATACATTGTCATTAATTAATTATATTCATTGTTTTATTTGTTATTATTATTGTTATTATTAACATTTGTCATAAATTCATCAGTACATCAGTTATTTGACTGTTATGATTAGTAGTAGTTGTATTGTCAACACTTATTATGACTTCCCTTACACGTCAGTTAGTTGATTGCTATGGGTATTATTATTACTACTATTATTATTTTTATTACTAGTAGTAGTAATAGTAGCAGCATTGTTGTTGTTCTTATTGTCGTTACATTAATGTATTGTTATACCAAATTCTCCAACTCTTTTCAGTCCCCAGAATTAAAAGAATGTATTAAATATTTTATATTAAGCAGCAACTAACTGCAATCTAAGCTTCATTTTCAAAGAAAGTAACTCTACCAATTATGCTGAATATCACTGTAGGCAGATAACTGTTATCTATAATTTTGTATACAGAGTACTGTTGCCTGGATAAACACTAGCAAATCGCTGGCCAAAAAAGTCAAAACTGTTTAATGAACCCAACAGGCAAGTGGTTCACTGAAGGTGTTGTTCGGTGGAAAACAAAACACGTCAATTAGGCTTTTATGCTTCTTTCGGTTCTCGATCTGATACACAAGCCAACAAGACAGTTTAAGTCGTCAGTTATGAACGCCATCACAGCCATAATCCCAAGTAATTGCTCCCTGGGTGTGGTATCAGATCGCGCGCAAGTGTTTGGTATGTGATTGGTTCTACGACAGTAGTCACGTGAAATTGGTTACAGAATGTGCGAGTGTAAGCGCGGTGCCAAATCCACTTAAAGATGATCATATAATAAATCTCTATGTTATACCTGTAAGCTATGGTTTATATATCCATAATCCAGAGCAATGACACTACAGAAACTACGAATAGGGGGGGGGGAAAAAGTAGATGGATGCTGCATCCCCACGTGACCAGTGTCGGACAGGTGAGTGGGATAACGAATTCTAGAGGATGGTTGCGACAAAATTTCCCTCTTACCAACCGTCTGCTGTAAGCACTACAGACATTATGTTGTGAAGGTTTCCACAGACTTTCAGCTGCTAGTCGTTATGCTAATGACATCAGTCACTTTAGCAATACACTGCCCCGGGAGATTACTCTATACTGAATTGCAAATAGCTTTCGTTGTCTGCGCAGGAATGTGGCGGATGTTGGCGCAGATCTGGCCAGCGCTCCGGACCGGACGAATGTCGTTACTAGCTCTCGTCCATTGACTGAAACATCCGGCAAAGTCACGATGAGTTTCGCAAAGCTGGACATGGTAAGTTACAGTAAATTCAATTACATCACATTAACGGAAGTAACTTACAAGTGAAAGGAAATTTAATTAGATGCAGGACAAATACTAGATATATAGGAATAAAAACTAGAGTTCACAAATAGTATGCGTTCTTAGTTTCTGTAAATTGTTGGTTTGGTCAATGATATTTTGAGAGCGTCTTTTCAACCAAACGAACCCAAAACGAACTACATCTTTCAAACAAAATCCGTACAGTTTATAGATAGTATAATTGTTTGAGTTTGTATGTTTGCATTTTGTTGTTAAGTATTATTATTTTGGTCAACAGCTATAAACATTGATCAGTTTTAGTGTTTTTTTACTGGTTAGTTGAAATGTTCCTTTCACTAGCTGGGATTTTATTAATTCGTTTGGTCATAAATTCGTTTCGTTGATTCATTTATTTGGTCATTATTTCGTTTCGTTCGTTTGTTTGGTTTGGTAGTTCATTTGGCTTCGTTCAGTTTTGTTTGGTTCGTTTGATTTCGTTTGATTTGATTGTTTGTTTTGTTTCGTTTGGTTTCATTTGGCTCGTTTGGCTTTGTCTGATTCATTTAGGTGAAAAAATGTTCCATTACATTTTTGTATTTGATGTCATAATCCAGGTTTGCTGAGTTCTTCTGGTTCTGTTTCTAAAAGTCATATTCATCGATAACTTGATTAAGATAAATCAAATAAAATTTCTTCTGCATGATAACTTATACAGGTATATATCGACAATACTCTAATATATTTAAAAAATAAATTGTAAGATATTTTAATTTTAATTATTAAATATTAAATTTTAATTCGTATTCTCATTATTTATTTTAATTAAATTATTATTTTATGTACTATCAGTGTGTAAGACACTTTCAAACTATTTTCGTAGTGTAGTAATTTTATATTAAAGCGTTCGAATCTTCTTCTTCTTTACGATCACTTCTTTTCCCCACAGGAATTGCGTGGAAACTTTTCATCTTCTTGATGTTCTCAGTTTCTGTAGATTTCCTGTGGGGCCTTCCTCCTTACTCTGTTCCAGGAGGGTAGTAATGTTAAAAAAAAATTTAAAAATTTGGAAGATATAGATATATGGAAGTTATGGAATTAGCTTTCCACTTGCCTGTCATTGTTTACATTTTACTTGCATGCTTTATTCTTGTGTCAGTTATTGTATGCATGCGTTCGAATCTGAAATGAACGCATAGTTGGGAAAGAAAGGGAAAAGGCAAAAGTTAGATTTGGGGTTAAAGAGAAAGACATATTTCGGAATAGTACTTTAATTGATCCAGATTTTTTAATCAGACAGAAGCTAGCTAGCTAGGTAGAGAGAGAGAGAGAGAGAGAGAGAGAGAGAGAGAGAGAGAGAGAGAGAGAGAGAGAGAGAGAGAGAGAGTGAGTGATAGATAATAGGTCGGTGTAAGATAAATAAACCAACAGACAGATAAACAAAACAGGTAGACATCAGTAATCATTATACAAATACATGGAAATAAATTGTTATTTCAAAGAATAGGTTATTTAAAAAAAGTATTTTAAATTGTTCGGCATAAACAATGTGCATAACGAAAATAAAATGTTACAAAAATTCTCCTATAAAACATTGGTGTCTTATTTCTTTAAATTTAAAAATAACAGGATGCGTGCGCTAAAAAAAAATTCTTTTCTTCCCATGGTGATAAGCTTCTTGGTGTCAAACTAGCTGACTGTTTTCCAACTTGTCTGGCGTTGAGTGCGATGTCGATAATATTAATCGTCTTTAAATTGTCGTTTGGTGGTATGGTTCCTTCTAATAAACAGAGTAGAAAATTCTCTTTGTCTGTACGCATTCTACACGGAGGTTTGGGGTCTAGTTGACTCCTGAATCGGACACAGTCAGCCCATAACACACACACACACACACACACACACACACACACACACACACACACACACACACACACACACACACACAAACACACACACACACACATACACCCACCCACCCACAGACACACACACACACACACGCACGCACACACACACACACACACACACACACACACACACACACACACACACACACAAATACATGGTCGTAGGGAAAGAATATGGTCTCAGTATTATATACATAGTCGTAGAGAAGGAAGTAAGGTTTTTGTGGCCAACGTTTGGTTCTGTGAAGGTGTTACTGATTTAAAAAAAAGTATTTTCGCTTTGAGCATTTCCTTAAAAAATAGTCATCTTTAGAATCTCAGAAAAACATGTATATTTTGAAAGTAAGATCAAATTAATTAAATGAAAGATATGTTCATGCGATCAGATAGAATAGAACTACAACCTTTGTAAGATTATTTTCTTTTTCTGACTGGCATGCTTGTACATGGATTTGCTGCAGACGACATTGTCGCTGGACGCTCACCAGCACTCGATGTTTTTTTAATTTGCCCTTTTTTCATAACGAAGGCCCTGATATACAACAGTTAGCTTTTTATCAGTGATACGAAAAGAGCGTACATAAACATCCTGTCGAAGATTTTTCTGCCACAAAACAGACTACCCCTGTGTTTTGTGGTCTGACTGGTAACTTTCGATAAAAACCGAAGGGTGCACCACATTTACAGTTAAAACATTTGATTGAAAAATGTTCAGAACAAAATTTATTTAATGCCTTTCAATTTACCCAGCTTCGTGTGCACCCATGCACTACACAGTGCTTCTGCTCACGGCTCATAGCTTAAAACAATATTAAATGCGAGTGATTCAATGTAAGATTACAACGTGAGCAATGAAAACCGGAACTTGACCACAAAAATATCTATTTTGCGAGAAATATGGCAGTGCCCATGCTATTTGACTATATATATATATATACAGGAAAGTCGTGGACAAGTTGGATATTTAAGAATTCAAGACCGCAGAGAGAGAGAGAGAGAGAGAGAGAGAGAGAGAGAGAGAGAGAGAGAGGGAGGGAGAGAGAGAGAGAGAGAGGGAGGGAGAGAGAGAGAGGTGTTAAAGTGAGGGTAGTGAAAAAATTTGCATGGAAGATTACTTTGCACACTAGACGGAAATATCGAGGTCTGGATCCCATGTATATTAAACAATTAAAATCATTATATTGTCATTTAATGTCCATTGCTATATATATATATATATATATACGATAACACCATTATATGAATATTTTTCTTATCAAATGCTGCATATTTAAGAATTGGATTTTTTTAAAATTTCATTTCTACTCGATCACTCCTTGTTCATTAGTACCTCTATAGATTGCATGATTACTGAATTCTCATTACACCACTCTATAGTTTTCTACAGCCAAAAGAACGGCCAAATAAAGAAAATAATATAAACACAAGCAAATTTGGTAAAGTTAATTTATTATTTGCATTATTTTTCTGTCTGCGTAGCATACTTGATCGCAAGTCATTAACGATTGTGTTGCAATTCGTAAAATCCTCATGCCCTTTTCCTTTTTTTTTTTAAAAATCTTTTTTCCTTCTTGTATCCAGTTTTCTCTTATTGCATGTCACTGCGTCATTTTGCAGACAACACTTCAGAATCTCGGCTGGTCGAGTGCTCTCATCTTTCCACCTGTAAAGCATAATGGGCAGCAGGTACCAATGGCTTCAACCGATGGAAAAGAACCGTGTTCACTACCAAATACTTGTGAACTGGTGGATTTAAAAGATAATGCTAATGCAGGTATCAGTACTGTTCTATTTGGGGAGGTTCTTTTGAAATCCTTAATTGTATCGGTACAATGGCGGAGTAAATTTACCTCTCCCTACTTTTAAATTTAATTTGTTATATAAATTGTCGAATTGTCAGAGTGACCCGACCTGGTTGCTCCTTATGATGGTATTTTTGAAAGTATCTGAGTTGAAGTAAACACTCGAGGCAAGAAAATGCTAGAATTACTGATGTAATGCAAACTAGTGAGTAGTTTTTATTATCCAATGGTTATGATTTGCAAGAATGAGACCAGCCAATGGGCTGAGATTAAAAAAGTGTACTTGCTGTAGAGAAATCTACTGTCTAATCATTATGAATTTGAAGTGGCAAAAATGAAGTCCGGTTTTGAAAGGCGGCCTTCAGCTTGGTGGTGAGAGAGAATGGACATTTGACTTTAATCTATATTTAGCGAGCCCCCATCTACCCACTTTCTTCTCCAATATAAAGTTATCATTTGCATAAGAAGGTCAATAAATTTAACAATACTTTTATAAAATCAACAATAGAATATACATTTGACAATGAAATAGATTACTTGATATTGCCATGAACGCATGTTTGGATAATTTTATGTTTACATAGTCTATATCTTTAAAAAATTACAATTCAATAACAGAGTCAATACAAATCGGAGGGTAGTCTTATCAGAGAACAGAAATGGAGTTATTAGAGACAATTGATAGTAGTTTATTTCACATAACCAAGATTAAGTGCTGCTTCAACAGTCTTTCACTTGCTTTTGCAACAATGTCACAATGGCATTTTTCGGTCTTATATTTTCTTTCACCCTCCTTCACTATCTTTTATCTGTTTCTTTTTTTCTCCATCTTTCTCTCTTCCTCCTTCTGTCTCCCCTCTTTCCCTCCCCTGCCATGATCTGGTAATTAAAAATGTATTTTTCAAATATAATAGAACCTTCTCTTTCAGTTTGTTCTTCTTTCTTTAGCCTTTCATTTCCTTCCTTCCAAACTTTCTTCTAAACTTCCTTCCTTCCTTTCCAAACTTCCTTCCTCTCTCTTCTTCTTTCTATCACTCTCCTGTACTGGACTACTTTCTACTGGACTACTTTCTCCTTTGAAATTATACACAAACCATTTAAGCGCTAATACATTTATTATTTATTATTATTCTTAAAATAACAAGAAAACATAAATAGACTTTTCTTTTTGACCTACATTTGAGCTTCAACAAACAAGAAGATTCACAAAGAAACTTTGAAGTACATAAATCCTTACCAACATTCAAGTCCAATATGCTAACTGCTCTGATTAAAAACAAAACAAACTCCCCCCCCCCCCGTTATACAACTGCCCTATATGTTACCGGATTCTAATCACAATGTCGTGCAGCCTGCTTTAAAAGTTGTCTTGTCTGGTCTTCCAATTTTCTTTCCTCGGCAAGATACCCAATAAAAGTATCATGATGCTGCCTGACTTAATACATTTAAGGGTACAGGTGTTGATGAACCTCACTTCGGACCTTTGGCAGGGGATTCATGCTAATCACCACAGTCCTGGGCTTTAACTTTCCGAAAACAGTGACCCTGCTACATATGTTTTGTTGTTTTGGTTTTGTTGTTTTGGTTTTGTTGTTTTTAAAAGCGAGTACTCTACCCGCATAGCATATACATATGATTGCTCCAAATCATTATGCTCCACTTGCAGTGACATGAATACAATCATAGAAGGAAAAAACTTATATATGCAGAGCTTCATGAA
Source organism: Sinotaia quadrata (assembly GCA_028829895.1). NCBI lineage: Eukaryota > Metazoa > Mollusca > Gastropoda > Architaenioglossa > Viviparidae > Sinotaia > Sinotaia quadrata. The sequence goes on along the minus strand of CM054181.1, from coordinate 48,664,462 downwards.
TCTATGGCTCTCTTGCCTGTTCTAATGTAGTTGGTGAACTTATTTTAGACGATTGTAAGAAATAAAGTCACAGGAAATAAAGTCACAGAAAAAGTTCATAGGGAAAAAAGTCACAATATGTTAAGTATAAAGTCATAAGTATTTGGACGCATAAGATTTGACAGATTCTGCCTCTGATCTCTCCGACACAACTCACACAGTAAACAAGCTTTTTAAAACAGCTCTATTGAAAATAATTTTGATTCAAAGCAAGGCGCATTGGATTGTTGTACTAGTCTAGCGGTAAAACGTGTGACGACTTTGTAAATAAATAATTATTATAATACATGCATACACATTTTTTCCTTGACTTCTTTTCTGTGACTTTTCTTCCTGTGACTTCTTTTTTCCCTGTGACTTTTCTTCTTGTGACTTCTTTTTTCCCTGTGACCTTCCTAGCAAAACTTGTGACTTTTTTCCCCCCCCGTGACATTTTTTCCTGTGACTTTTTCCCCTCACCCGTCCTTTGTTTCGGTTTTGACTGTCCGAGTTTCTGTTTGTTTGGTGTAGTGGAGCATTTCTGTTAACTTGAATCAGCCTCTTGTCTTGATAGGAGTGGTTCGACTCTCGACGGTGTGGATGTTGCAGTGCTCTCTATTTAGAAGACGTGGCGTACGACCCTGGTTCCGTTCGTGTGACAGAGGTGTGAGTAGGAAATGAGTGTTTAGGCGTTTGTTTGGCGATCTCTGTTTAGTAGTCTAAGTAATGGGTTGGATCTGTAGGTGTAATCATCGTCAAGGTACATGCTCTGGTAGGTTTTAGTGGCACTAGGATCATACATCTCGTTGGTTTCATGCTGATGTGGTCGCGGCATTGAATCATTAATCAACATCAACAAAAGTAGAAATAGACCAGCAGCAACATCACGAAGTACAAACTCAGACGATGAAAAACAAGTCGCGAGGACAAGCACACAAACCACCGCAAAATGGGTACAACATTAGCAGCCATCAACGATACAAGAACACATACACTGTAACAAAAACTAATCTCACACTACAGCAACAACACAACGAACTACCACCATCAGAATTCATGTAGTGGCTTTTCGACACATATAGACAGCACTACGGATCAAACAACCAGCAACAACAAAACAACCACTACAGAAGACCACCACACCTGCTTGAGAATAAGATGTTTTGAAATTTGATTCGAAAGTGTAATATTCGAATTTCAACATGAATGACAATAAATAAATGAATTCCATTTAAATATGGATATCTTTGCAAGTTATTTATTTGAATATAATTTAATAGTTTTCAAATGCTGATTGCACCTATAGTAGTGACATTTTACAATTTCTGATGCTTGTTACAGTGCATATTATGTCAATTTCACAACCAAAGGTCTGTGGAAGATCTATTTTCAATGTGTTAGTTTATTATTTTCAAAAATCTAAATTTAATTGTTCTTATATATGTAATTAACAATATTGCAGCGACATGCAATACAGTACTATCAATAATACAATAAGACAAATGCAGAATACATGTCTTGCCTTTCTCTGATCTCCTTTCTGGCACTTAAATTACGTATAATTAAGACGTCACCGATGAGCAATAACCATGTGACGTCAGACTGAAAAATGAAGACAAGAAAAGCTTTTATCTCTCTTTCTTACTCTTTGGAAGACGATGTGACAAGTTTAATTTTGCATCTCAGACCCTTGGCTCCGACTGAATGTTATTATTGTTGTCTGTAAGGACTCGCTAGAGTGGTTGAGGTTGGCTGAGTTCATAAAGATGTCATCAGTTCTATAATGAGATAAAAGAATAAGCGACAGCTTAATGTGATTATCTACTAACACTGAATATCAAATGTTCCTGAACACATGTTCCTGTGAGTCTCGTTTCGTTAATGTTTACTGCAGTGACATAAATTAATTCATGATTATTTTACTTTTCTAAAGAGCGCTTGCGCTAGAGATGGGGTCCACTCTGGCTGCAAGGTTTCTAATCTGTTTTCGGTATTTGTCTACCGTCTGGTCATCTTTTTGTTATACTGAAACAATAGAAAGGGCAATCACAATTTACTTGTTAATGATTATTTAATTATTGTTTTTCTTTAAGGCTTAATCATCACTGTACAGACAATTAGACAATATCATATAGTGAAAGAATGGCAGATAAATGGATAAATCATTAGAGCTCTAGTTTTCTGTTTATTATCTACAAAACACAACATCTAACTATTTATGTATCCATCCATCCATCCAGCTATCTATCTATCTACCTACATACCTATCTATCTATCTATCTATCTATCTCCATAAAAAATAGGACTTAAGATTATTTAGTTTATTCAAGCACTTTAAAAGCACCACATATCCAAATATTCCTTCAGCGTATTGGTGTCATTTTATCCCGTATCATAGCTTCCTAGTCTTACAAAACTGTGATATTTTCTCTTATTCATTCTTCATCCCTTTTTGATAGAGAAAGGTTCATAAACAAAATTGCTGTCAATTTTATTTAAGTTTTTAAGGACGCTTTAAAAGTTGAAAATTATTATTATAGTCTGTTATCAGACTGTCCAACGTCTTGCACAAAGATTGTAGCAAATACGATAATAATTTCTATTCTGTCTAAACAGCGACAAAGGGTAATGCCTTAAGGCTTTTTGTAATAGCAACAATACCTGGTAATGCCTTACAGACATTTTGTAATAAGATCCACCCGTCTTCAACTAATTCCCAATACTGAACTCTTAGCTATCACATAAGACTATCGATTTCGAAGCATTTCCATAAGCTAAGAATTGAATTGACCATGTTTAATTTACTGCTTCTTTCTCTTTTCAGATCCGACGTTCAGCCATATCACAAAGGTAAGGCTTTTCTTTGATAACAATTTTTAAGAATGAGATAGGCGTATCCCTAAACTTTTAAATAGTGGGAATCAAAATTCAGACAGATTAAGTACAGCCATACAAGTGAGGTGTAACAGTACCCATTGAAGCATGAATATAAGCTGTAACTTTTGTTAGATAAAATTTCTCTTAGAAGTCATAATTAGAGCAGTCTGAAAGACTTATAAATAACTAATCACTTGAAAATGGTAATACAATATTCCTAACAAAAATAGTGTGATAAACCTGAATATCTCTCTGGCAGAGTAAATGTGCCTATCCCTATTTCTAGACGTAATTGTTATATAAATTGTTAAATTGTCGAAGTGACCCGACCTTGGGCACTCCTTATGATGGTATGTTTGTAAGTGTCAGAATTGGTGTAAACACTCGTGTTGAAAATATGCTAGAAATTGCAGATGTAAGGCAAACCAGATCCAATCGGATGAGTAGTTTTATTATCCAGTGGGCTGAGATCAAAAGTTTACATGCTGAAGAGAATTCTATTGTCTGATCACTTGAATTTAGTGTGGCAAGAAGTCCAGTCATAAAAGGCAGCTGTTAGCTTAATGGTGAGTTAACTGACTGATTGAGAGAGAATGGACTTAGAAATATTTCATTCATTTGTGCTATTGGTGTTATACTTGTGTTTTACATAGAGATGCGTTATGTGAGTAGACTATTATTTCTACAAATGTTTGAACTAAGATGCTCATATATAATATGCTAAACACTTGACATTGTTTCTAGTGAGCCTGTTCATAAAACTTATATGCTGTATTTATTAAGCTGTGTGTGTATTGGGCTAATAATTACTGTTGCAGGAAACAGTAAGTTGAGACTTGAATGTAAGAATGAATAGAGTTAAAAAGGGATAAACTGGAAACTTATGTTTGTTAGCTGATTATATTTTGACAGGGACATAGCAGCCTTTCCTTGTGTTATCTGAATCTTCTTGTTTGCTAACTATAAACTGCTATGATTGTGGTAGATGCAGGAAGCTTCTGCTGCAGTGTGTAAGTAGAAGAATACACTACATTCCATTGATGTATGGTGGCAAGGTATGCTGACTACATTGAGCAATTTCTGGTACAAGGAAGTTACTAGAAATTGCTACAATTGTGGTTCTGCTTGAAGGAGCTGGTACAGCAAATAAATGCACAGGTTAGCTTCAAGAGAATATCAGCAAACCAGTTTTGTACGTTGAGGAGAGAAATACATGGACTTGACATGGACAGTAAACTTGGTACTTTGATACAAAAAGCACATGAAAGGGCATTGCAGGTTTATCTGTACAAGGTTACATAGAAGCTATTATCAGTTATCTCTAATAACTCCATTTCTGTTCTCTGATAAGAACTATCCTATGATTTGTATTGACATTATTGTTGAATTGTTCTTAGGATATAAGACTGTAAATGTAATAAAATATTCAAATGTGGTTTCATATAAGTACTGAAGTCAAGTAATCTTCTTCTTTGTATTTGTCATATGTATATTTGATTGTTGACTTAATAAATTACACATATATATAACCTTATGTTGAAAATGAAAGCGGGTGGTTGGGGGCTCGCTAAATATAGATTAAAGATAGATTTGTCTTCTCCTTCAGTAAGATGTTTTCTACGTATGGAAATATTGTTTGACGGTAAATATTCGTTTTTAATGTTGTGAAAGAGAGGAAACGTTCACAGCACCTGCATATCTTTCAAGTGAGAGAGACGAGTGGTGTCATTGGGAAAATATAGTAATAACATAAAATAAGATTATCATCACATGTAATTAGTTATGGACGATTAATTAATTATTATTAATAATAATCATAAACATTAACTAGGTGTTGTTGTTGTCACAACCTGAGTACAGATCTTCTCGAGAAGGATGTAGTCTAGTGAAGATTGTACTATTCTCGTTGAACTATATTCTGAAGCTCTGATGAATTATACCATTTATATTTTCTAAGTGGAATCGTGTTTGAAATGTGTACGGTGGTGGTCGTGGTGGTTTTGTTATAAAAGTAAAACTAATGATAATATTAAGGAGTGGAGATGGTGACAGAATTAGTAGCAGTACAAGACATCTCTGGTAGTACTAGTAATATTATTAGTAGCTGTTGTTGTTGTCATAACAGTAGTATTAATAGTAGTCATAATCGCAGTACCAGTAGTAACAGTTAAGTAGGAGAAATAGTAATAATAGTCCGGATTAACCTTTAACCTTCACAAACCTAATCTACGAAACAATGACGTCACACGTTTTCGAAGAAGATCCTTTCCTGCGGTTTGCTAGAATACATTGGAAGGTAATGGGCATCATATTACACTGACCGACTGACTACATATAATCCTGCTATACATGAACATTTTTTGTGAGTAGAGGACTTCATCTTTACCCACCTACCCCCTTTACTTCTCCCAACCCCGGCACTGTGTAGTATCTTCCCCACAGAGTCAGATATGAAAGCTTAAATCAAACAAACAAACGTTGCGTTGAGGTAGTCATTTATTCTTACAACCCGACCAGTAAAGTGTTAATCTCTTTAAACTGCTTGCAAGTCTTTGAACTTCCACTAGCCAAATCTATCTTGATCCGATTACCGCGGGTTGTGCCCAAGGCAATTTTTTTTTAATCTTTCTCTTGTCAACAGATTGTCGAGTAAAGGGTCTATAAATAAGAGACCCTTTCTTTACCTTTCTGAAAGCTTTTCTTCTACATCTTAGTTCAAATCAGGTGGTTATATCATGACGTATCGTTCAGTTCAGCTCTAAAAATCTCAACGTCCTTTCCAACTCAAATAGCTTCTTTGAGGCTAAGGTGTGAGTGTGACCAAGCTGTACTTCATTAGATTTTAGTCGATGGGACCAACCTCTGGGTTACTTTCAGCACCACGTTTTTAGAGCTGAAAATGTTTCTGATTCATTCAAGCAAAATGTCCTTCAGGGATAGAAAGTAACGTGCAGGCTTATTGTGCCTTTAAGGTGTGGAAATGTTTTGTTGCCTGCTCATGGAACCTGGAAGGGAAGGGGGTACACGTGATTTTGCTAAAGTCGGCAGTAACTTTGAATTTCTTACATTTGGATAAAAAACGATCCAGCAAAAGTACTAAACATCTTCCTACAGAACATTTAGTAGCGTTTTTGTTGTTTTATTTACTAACATACGCCCCCCCCCCCATTTCTCCTGCTTCCTTATTTCCCCTTTATTCTATCAGTTTTTAGTACAAAATACAAAGTTTGTCTTATCTGTTAACAGTTGCAAGCCTACATGTTTTATTCTATCAGTTTTTAGTACAAAATATAAAGTTTGTCTTATCTGTTAACAGTTGCAAACTTACATGTTTTATTCTTTATTTCTGGACTCTTGCTTCTACGAATAAGTCAGATGTTTCTATTCTTTCGTTGTGTGAATGGGGAGCTGCCTGATACTCGTTTATCTGGTGTACGACATCATTTGGGACCTTGGCTCGCGCCTATAGCTGTGGAATGCGCGAGGGGTTGCTGTAGCACACGATACAGACATTCACTGTAAATATCATCTACCCATACGCCAAAATAGCATACGTCACCGCATTCTTACAATGGATCTCATTTAATTCGAACTGCTGAACTGCTGGTGTGATAAAAAGTTAAATCGTCCTAGGAATCGTTTGAGTTATCCAAAAATTCGTACTGTGAGTTAATTTTTAAGGAAGAACTTGTTTGAGGCTTGAGCTCAAGTTTGATTAACCAGAATATTTTAGATTACCCGTGACTGAATATTAAGCAGGTGCATATACCACTGTATACGCTACTGCTTATAATGGCCCCCTTTTATTTACAAAACATTATTTTAATGCTAGTATAATTATCTTGTAGAAACTTTTTTAACCGCGACATCACTACTACAAGAATAATACCAAACTGGTTTTAATTGAGCGAAATGTCACCTGATCAGATTATATGTCTAAACTCAGATTGTGTGTCTACTCTAAATTCTTGATACCGACTTTGAATCACGTTTTGTAAAACACAGTTGCCTCCCCACGCTTGAGCGGGTGTTAGAAGAACAGCCAGAGACTTGAAGATTGCACCGCCTGTCTGGGACCACACAATAGTTCCCTGGACCTGTTTCTACGAGCTACGCAAACAACAATAAATCCCGGCCCTTGGCTACGTTTGAATGACTTACTAGTGTCACGAGTATTAGTCGACGGAGGCCGCTTTAACTCTGGCCTTGGGTCGTGTCCTGGTGATATGATCATAAAGGCAACCTGTTAATATACCTGTATCTTAAAGGCAGCGTATTAATGTACATATTTAAAAGTTCATAAAATGCATGTTTGTATTTTTTATATTCATGGTGGTTAGCGGCTGTAAGGGATTAGTACTGATTAATAGCAGGGTCCCGATTTTAAAGATGCCGTCTACAAGTAGTCTCTTTAAGTCTTGTTTCCTCGTAGGAGTTTAGGAACAAGGTTAAGTGTGTTGTTTAAAGCGCTCTCTGTCACATAATCGTGTCCGTGTGTAAATGGCTGTGTCATGGCAGCCTTACTTGTGTGGAAAGGGTTAACACTCATGACTGTCGTACTTGTGTGTAAATGGTTAACTGTGTCACTTGAATCTTGTAAAGGATTAAGTGTATCATGATAATTTTACTCGTGTGCGAAAGATTTACTGTATCTTGACAGGTTTACTCGTGTATAAAAGGGTTAACTGTGTCGTCGCAGTATTATTTGTGTGTAAAGATTGAACTGAGTTATGGCAATTTTACTCATTTGTAAAGATATGTCAGTGTCGTTGTGATTTGTCTTGTGTGTAAAAGGTTTAACTGTATCATGACAGGCTTACTCGTGAGCTTACTAATTTTTTATGTTAGAAGAATTTCATTTTGCAAGAAATGTATGAACAGCACTGTCAAAGGATAGCAATATCCGTGGGTTGCTAAAACAAAAGGGAATATCAGAGTCTATGGATAGTAAATTACTGCATTGAGGTAGTAGTGGTTAAAATTAGTGATATTTAAAGATAATTGTGTGTAGGGATAGTAATTAATGTTTATGGATATCAACAACTAGGGATAGTAATGTAGGAGAAAACAGTGTCTATAGATAGCAGTCTTAGGGATAGTATTTAATGTTCATGGGTATCAACATCTAAGGATAGTAATATAGGAGAAAACAGTGTCTACAGATAGCAACCTAGGCATAGTAATTTAAGTTTATTGATATCAACATCTAGGGATAGCAATGGTTAAAGACAAAGTGTCTACGGATAGCAACCTAAGCATAGTAATTTAAGTTTATTGATATCAACATCTAGGGATAGCAATGGTTAAAGACAAAGTGTCTACGGATAGCAACCTAGGCATAGTAATTTAAGTTTATTGATATCAACATCTAGGGATAGCAATGGTTAAAGACAAAGTGTCTACGGATTGCAACCTAGGCATAGTAATTTAAGTTTATTGATATCAACATCTAGGGATAGCAATGGTTAAAGACAAAGTGTCTACAGATAGCAACCTAGGCATAGTAATTTAAGTTTATTGATATCAACATCTAGGGATAGCAATGGTTAAAGACAAAGTGTCTACAGATAGCAACCTAGGCATAGTAATTTAAGTTTATTGATATCAACATCTAGGGATAGCAATGGTTAAAGACAAAGTGTCTACAGATAGCAACCTAGGCATAGTAATTGATAGGAGTATCTCGGTTAAGAGAATGGAATATCTTGCAATAAAGATATCTAGGGGCAGCACTATCTAGGACAACAATGTTATAGGACAGTAATTAATATTTAAAAATAGTATAATATTTAATTTAGTTTGTCATCGTCTACGAAGCGGTTATTTTAGCTATTATTTCATGCAAATGCTCTTTACAGTAATGAAAAAGAAATGTGACCATCAAAGACCAGAGGATCTACATTATGAATTGAGCATGCATTGAAGAAAGAGAGACATCAGCCTACAGTGTTAAGCTACAGACGTGCACTTAGCTTGAACCCACCCACCCACACCTTCACCCTATTCACTCATGATTTAGGTGAGTGAGAAATTGCTCAAAACGATTTTCACAAACATCGACCCACCTTGCTCAGTGGTAGTATCCCCCCTTTCTTACCCTTCGTCTACCTCCACTACCTCTTCCTTCTTCAACATTAATGGTTTTGCCTGCGGTTTCCAACTTGGTGGAAACACAGTGCTGGAATGAAAGGTGCACACTTTGATTACTACCAACCACCCACCTACTCAATCCCATCCATCACCCCAATCCAACCGGATATATTTTGTAGTCATGTAGGAGTAGTACATCGGATCACAGTTTACTAGTGATCTCTCTCACCTGGTCGTGCCCTGAGATCACTGCAGAGTAAATGCTAGCGGCAGTTGACTTTGGTATACCGGTACAGTTGTCCTTTGGACAAGCACTGACTCACACAGACTGAAAATCAGTCGCACTGGCAAGTCGTTCAGATAAAAGAAACGTGTTTGCATAAACGAATTTGAGTTACTCGGATTTCAGTGCCGGACTTAAAGGAAAGCTTTTCGCGGGACCTATTTCTTTCCTTGGGCTGTGTTATAGGCTAGTTATCGCCATTTGACAATTATGTATGTAGAAGGATTACCATGCCTTGGACTGGTAAGTAGAAATATGTATTGTTAAAGACACATCATGACATAAATACCTAAACAAGTATAACATAGCGTTACCGTGTACTTATTATGTCGGTACTACTGTGTACTTATGATGTCGGTGCTAGTGTGTACTTATTATGTCGGTGCTGGTGTGTTCTTATTATGTCGGTGCTAGTGTGTACTTATTATGTCGGTGCTGGTGTGTTCTTATTATGTCGGTGCTAGTGTGTACTTATTATGTCGGTACTACTGTGTACTTATTATGTCGGTGCTATTGTGTACTTACGTTGGTGTTATTGTGTATTTATTAATTCGGTGCTGCTGCGTATTTATTATTTACTGTGTAGTTATGCCGGTGTTACTCTGTACTTATTGTGTCAAGAATTAGGTGTAGGCCTACTTATTGTAACTGTTTACTTTTTATTTTGGTTTTATGTGTACTTATTATGTCATTATGTGTACTTGTTATGACTGTGTACTTATTATGTTGTTGTTAATATATACTTATTATGTACTTGTTACTGTGTACTTTTATGTTGTTGTTAATATATACTTATTATGTACTTGTTACTGTGTACTTTTATGTTGTTGTTAATATATACTTATTATGTACTTGTTACTGTGTACTTATTATGTCATTGTTACTTGTACTTGCTACGTCGGCGTTATTGTGTACTATTTATGTCGGTGCTATTGTGTGCTTATTATATTGGTGTTACTTTTACGGAGTACTTATTATGCTGATGTTAGTGTTTACTTATTATATTGGTGCTACTTTTACTGAGTACTTATTATGCTGATGTTAGTGTTTACTTATTATCTCGGTATTACTGCGTATTAAATGTGTCTGTATGACTGTGTACTTATTTTGTCCGTATCACTGTGTACTGAGCCTGTGGGTATTTCTGTATACTTTGTGTCGGTGTTACTGTATACCGAGATTGTCAATTTTACTGCATAATTTATATATCGGTATGATTATATACTTAGTGTATGTATCACTGTGTACTGAGCGTGTCGGTATTAGTGTGTACTTTGTACGTCGATACTTTGTACGTCGATGTTACAGTGTACTTTGGCCATTTTATTGTATAAGTTGTATGTCTCTATTACTGTATGCTTAGTGTATCATTATTACTGTGAACTGACTGAACATTAATTTTCCGAGTATACAGTTGTATGAGTTGACATTCATATAATATAACTATGTTAATAAGGCCTATGTTTGTGCAATGAGTACAGCTATATTCATTCCTACTGAGGTAATGTTTTGTGTATTGAGTAAAACTACATTCATCCAATGCTTTGTTTGTGTTTTGAGTAAAAAGATATTCGTTCTTGCTGTTTTTAGTGTTTGAGGTGAAACGATAAACATTCATGCTGTAGTTGTTTTGTGTTTTGAATAAAACGAATTCATTCTTGCTGTGCTATTTAAAAAGATATTCTTCATTCATGCTGTATTAGTAGAATTCACAAGTTAATGAATTGTCGTTATTCTGGGGTCTGTATTCGTTTTTGCTGTCTTTGCGTTTGATATAAAGTTGTTTGGTAATCAAGTGTACTGTGTAGGTTTTCTTGTTTGCAGTGTGTCGGTATTAGGCCTAAATTGTGTAAGATTGCATATATCAATATGTATGTGCACTGAACGTGTGCTCGCAAGTAAGCAGCTGCACTGGATGAGTGTGTCTTCGTATGTATTCAGTATGGCGACATTTCTACGTTCATAGTGTCAGTAACATATCTTCTCAGTGCTGTAGTGCAAACCTATTGAGTTTACTGATATAGAAGTATACTGACTTAATGTAGTGTAATTAATATTATATCTTTATATTAATATCTTATATATACTAGCGTGTAATATTCATATCATATACATTCACTTTTTATTGAGTGTGTCGGTATGTGTTCATTTCCACTGAGTGTGTCGGTGCATTTTCATTTCTATTTGTTTCAGTTCATGTTCATTTCCATTGAGTGTGTCGGTGTATGTTCATTTCTAATTTGTCAGCATATATCCATTTCATCTGTGTCAGATTTTTTTATTGAGTTTGTCGGTGTATGTTCATTTCTACTGTGTCAGTGTGTATGTTCATTTCCATTGAGTGTGTCGATGTATGTTCATTTCTATTGTGTCAGTGTATGTTCATTTCCATTGAGTGTGTCGATGTATGTTCATTTCTACTGAGTGTGTTGGTATATATTCATTTCTAATTTGTCAGCATATGTTCATTTCTACTGAGTGTGTCGGTGTATGTTCATTTCTAATTTGTCAGCATATGTTCATTTCTACTGAGTGTGTCAGAATATATTCTTTTTGACTGAGTGTGTCGGAGTATATTCATTTCTATGAAGTATTCCAGTATAAATACATCATTTTTACGAAGTTTTTTTTTATTCATTAAATACTGCATGTGTTGATATTCATCTCAGATGAGTGTCCCGATATTCACATATTGGGTCAGATTTCATTTTTGTTCTGTGATATACATACCATTTGAGTGTCGATATTCACAGTTTATAGAGTGTTAATATAAAGTGCATCACTATTTATTTTTATTTACATATATCAGTATGTATACGTAATGAGTGTGTCGAGATTCACATCTAATGAGTTTGTCGAGATTCAAATATAATGATGAGTGTATTGATATCGATTAAATCTGAATAATTCGATTGTCATATATATATATATATATATTGAGTTTTTTCACATCCATGAAATCTGAATTTGTCGATAGACATATATTTTGAGTATTTTGATTTCCATGATTACTAAATGTGTCGAGATTCATATAATTTGTATCAATATTACTTTTAAGTGAGTGTACAGGTATTTAGTCTTGCATTGTCGGTGTTTAACTGCCCATATGTTCGTGAAGATGTTATTGTGTTCGGTATATACCGTTATTGTTTATACTGTGAACATCTGTAATACAGTGAACACTGTCAATACCAAAATGGTCAGAGATAGGTATAACTAATCATTTGTTCAGAGGTGAGGATGACAGTGACAGTATTCAGGTGGCGAGAGGTAGACATAACTTGTCATTTGTGCAGAGATGAGGCTGAATAGTGACGGTATTACAGAGTACTGAGGTGAAAGTGTCTTGTGTCACGTCTTATTACTCTTTGCTGACTGGTGTCAAGGAGGTTTGTTTGTAAGTGTATATACTTTATTAATCTTTAAAGAAATGGTGATGTTTGTCATGTAGGGGGTCTCGTTTAGCTGCTCTTCTAAATGCGCTTTGCCTCTATTTTCTACTCACTGATGTTATGTTCGAAGAGAGGTGACGCAAAGTCGTAGCGTCACTCACAATGATGATTATTTGAATCACTGTTCTAGATCTCCTGTGTGTAGGCTGGGTCTGGTAGTCTTGGCTGTTGCCATAGTGGCAGCTGTTGCTGATTTTGCTGGCCTCCTGTAGTTGGCTGGGCCTCAGCGACGTTCTGGCGCTGTCACCATACGTCATCAAGAGAATGTGTCCTCACGCTCGTGAAGGTGGTACCTTCTCCACCTGTACTCTGGTCTGAGAAGAATCCGCTCCTTCACACATGGAATAGAATGTTCCAGGACAGAGCCCAGACAGAGAGAACTGAATGACTCATCTTTCTATGACAGTGTGCAAAGGACGTTATACACAAGGCTGTCTTGAAGCATTGAACTTTTCACTTTCGCCACGATGTATTTATAGACATATTGCCTCAATGTTTATGATACTTGGCGTTCGACTGATGGGCACAACATAGTTTCTGTTATATGAAATCTCACCACAAAATATTGCTCTTTACGAAGTTACTGTCGTCATGTCACTTTAACAAAAAGGTCCCAATCTCATGAAATTTCTAACCCTTTGGTTTCTCCTTTTATAACTTCCTTGAGAATTCTAGGAGATTCGGCATCTTGTGACTTTCTTTCATTGGTGCACATGATGTATAATGCACATACTTCACAATAAGGCAAACTTTTGGCTTTCCCTAGGAGTGCACTGGCAAGGTTTCCTACTTTAACATTTGTTCGTAAACAAGTGTACACACATGCACATGCATTTGTGAATATAATTGCATTCACTCAATATACTAATTCACCCTAATAATGATACACATATTCTACCATCTACACACGTCATGAAATTAGGTGAACATAAAATATTTAATATACATATACATGCATTAGCGCATTAGTGAGCTCTTACGATCACACTTTTTGTCAGTGGGTTGTTCCCCTTTGACCGCAGCTGTCTAACATGAACAGTGAAATAAAAATATAATTTTGGCTCCATGCTTTTCTCATGACAATGTTTCCTAACTGTTAGATAGCAAATTTTAACTGAAATAATCATCTGCAATGCGCTACCGTGTATCAACAGTAATTCTGATGGGACATTTTTTTTACGGGGTGTAAACGATAATCTGTGTTCCTCTCCTCCTTGTAAGCTAGCAAGCAAGCCGTGTTATCAATAGTAGTTAATTATACCTTACAAGGGACTGGAACGCCGGTGCTAGCACAGTTACGTAAAATTTCACTGATCTCCGTTCATCCCATGGAACTTGTGGGCAGAAAGGCGGGCTCCTGTGCAAGGGTTTAAACTTGCCTGGCTGGTTGGGTTCCTACGAGTAACACTACTCTCCTCCCCAGTTCCGGATGCTCTACTTCAGCAAGAAACGCTTAAGGATCTTAAGATAATAATAATAAACACGTTGTGTCACTGTTAGCTATTGTAGTGCCACTTATTTTTTCAGTTCTCCTAACATAGTCTCATTTGATAGCCAGTGTCTTTGCTTTGTTCCTATTGGGTAATTAGCTTTGACTTTGCTCACCTATAACACAGTCTCATTTGATAGCCAGTAGCTTCGCTTAGTTCTAACAATTTTATTGGGTAATTATCTTTCACTTTGTTCAGCTATAACACAGTCTCATTTGATAGCCAGTAGCTTCGCTTAGTTCTAACAATTTTATTGGGTAATTATCTTTCACTTTGTTCAGCTATAACACAGTCTCATTTGATAGCCAGTAGCTTCGCTTAGTTCTAACAATTTTATTGGGTAATTATCTTTCACTTTGCTCAGTTATAAACTAGTTTTATTCATAACAAATCTGCATTTTGCTAAGTTCTTAAAACACAATTCCATTTAGTAAACAGTTTCTTGACATAGATTCTTTTAGTAACAAGAGTTTACTTTGCTCACTTATCATAACATAGTCTCATTTGACAAAGAGTCTTCCCTTCGCTCAGTTATAACTTAGTCCCTTGTGGAAACTATTTTTTTCTCAGTTATCATAAAACGGACACGGCTAAGAACGGCAAATGGTTGATCCCTCTCTATTGCGATTTAAGTGTAAATCCCATCTTATTATTCTCTGTAGTCTACATTTATTTCATTTGTTGAAATTTTACATTTCTTGTAAATTTCCGTTTTTATTTTAGATTTTATTTTATGTTGTGCTCTAATAAAGGTCTTCTGTATATTCTGTTTTATCCTCTTGTGTATACTGAGTTGTTGTAATATAGCGCTTCTGTGTATTCCGCTGAACGTTGGCTCTCTTCTGTTTGTCGTGTTGCGATATATATATATATATATATATATATTATAATTATCAGTTTTGAGTTAAAGTATTGCCCTTATTTCTCTCTAGCAATGGTCACACTTTTTAGTGGAAACACTCCTTCGTGCATTAAATATAAAAATAATGCTGCTGCTGAGGATGACGGTGGATGATTAATTATTTTTAAGATTTTAATTATGACATACTCTTTAAATGTAGTCTATTCGTTTCGAATAAAAGTGCAAACATTACTTAAATGCTGAAATATTATCGCTATACGTCTTCTACCATGTAAGCGCACACACACATACATACATATAAAAAAAATATACACTCGACACATACATACATATATACCTGTACACAAAGGCCTAATGACTTTAAATTAACACTTAGGCCCTATTCAATTTGCACCCTGCTATCAGATCAATATTGTACACTCTTGGACAACTGTCTTTCTTATCTTATCAGGCCGAGTTTCGTAGACTGTCGAGACAACTACAAGAAAGCAACAACTATTCCAGAAAGTCGCGTTTGGGTTTCTTGAAGACCTCTGAGGTAAGTACTTTATACGCGCGACAATTGCATGTTATGTGTATGTTAAGTTAGTTTGTATGTGTGTCTGGTTGCGTTTGCGGGACTGTCTGCAGGTGCGTGTAACCACTGCTGCGTTTGTGGTGAGTAGACAGGATCCAGCCAGATACATGGGTATAGTGGTTCCTTTCCGTTAATTTTATTCAGGATTATAATTAGATTGTCCTATTCTAAGTTTTATAAAGTTGACTGTTTGTAATCCAATTTTTAGTGTGTGACGAATTACATTTCTTAATCCTCCCATAAGGCGTTTTGTGATCCCTCTCCCTGATGACGTCATCAACATTCGACTAGGACAATGCAACTTAAAATGCACTGCAATACGACTACACTGCAAGAAAAGTATAATAAGTATGTGGTCATATGTTACGAATAGACAATTAATATTAAATTCTTCATTTTATTCAAAGGTATCCTTCTGTATTCTCGTGAAAGCATTTAACAAATTCCTCAGCAGGGTCAGAACGCTTCTATCCCTAGTGGCACGACTTCGCTGACTATCCAAAACACATTTTTCTTACGTTATTTACGTTATTTACGTTATTTACGTTATGGAAGAGTCCTGGCGCGATTTATTAGCTATCGCTTCATTTATATTTGAGTCTCACTTTGAAAATGTTATTTAATCCAGTTTCACCCACTAATCAGTCTCACGGTGATTTTGATTCAGATACCACTGCCTCTTTTCTCGCCTTTTTCTTCGACGGACCTAAGGCAAAGTTGTAGATGTTGTGTTTACTCAGACCGCGATCTCTCTCTACAAACTCTGCCATCACTGGACTCAGGATTCTTCACTGCATTCTCCATTTTTTCTTTTACTCTTACTAGATAACACACATTTCTATACTCTTGGCCTGCCTTGCTAAACATTATACATGTTTTTATACTCTTGGCCTACCTTATTAGACAATACACA
Organism: Sinotaia quadrata; assembly: GCA_028829895.1. NCBI lineage: Eukaryota > Metazoa > Mollusca > Gastropoda > Architaenioglossa > Viviparidae > Sinotaia > Sinotaia quadrata. The sequence continues at coordinate 48,647,900 of CM054181.1, read as the reverse complement.
CGTTTCTATACTCTGGCCTGCTTTACTAGACAATACACATGTTTCTATAATCTTTGCATGCTTTGGTAGACAACAAACACGTTTCTATGCTCTGGCCTGCTTTACTAGACAACACACGCGCTTCTATACTTTTGGCGTGTTATAATAGACAACAAACACGTTTCTTTACTCTAGCCTGCTTTACTAGGCAACACACGCGTTTCTATACTCTTGGCGTGTTTTAATAGACAACAAACACGTTTCTATACTCTAGCCTGCTTTACTAGACAACACACGCGTTTCCATACTCTTGGCGTGTTTTAATAGACAACAAACACGTTTCTATACTCTTGGCGTGTTTTAATAGACAACAAACACGTTTCTATACTCTTGGCGTGTTTTAACAGACAACAAACACGTTTCTATACTCTTGGCGTGTTTTAATAGACAACAAACACGTTTCTATACTCTTGGCGTGTTTTAATAGACAACAAACACGTTTCTATACTCTTGGCGTGTTTTAATAGACAACAAACACGTTTCTATACTCTTGGCGTGTTTTAATAGACAACAAACACGTTTCTATACTCTTGGCGTGTTTTAACAGACAACAAACACGTTTCTATACTCTTGGCGTGTTTAACAGACAACAAACACGTTTCTATACTCTTGGCGTGTTTTAACAGACAACAAACACGTTTCTATACTCTTGGCGTGTTTTAACAGACAACAAACACGTTTCTATACTCTTGGCGTACCTTATTAGACGACGCTTACACTTTCTCTCAAATGTCTGTGCAGGTAAACATTCCTAAAACAAATTTAACTACGGTACTTATCCAAACCTGTTTACAGATGCACTGGGACAATCAATATTTTGGTTAATTAAGCAAGTTACGTCAGGACACTATGGCCAGCTCTCATTTCACTAATTATGTACATTTCGTACTATTGCAAGCTAGGGTCCATATTATTACAAGCTACATTTCGTACTATTGCAAGCTAGGGTCCATATTATTACAAACTACATTCAGTAGCATTCAATTAATACATTATCACTTTACCTTTTTTATTAATATAGAAAAGATGAATGACAATCATAGTTACTTCGCTTCCAATGTTCTGCAGTCTCTAATTTTAACTCACGATATATTACCACACTTACTTACTGTTTTCCGCTTTCCTCTCTCTCTCTCTCTCTCTCTCTCTCTCTCTCTCTCTCTCTCTCTCTCTCTCTCTCTCTGGATAAGTGATTCAGTAAATAATGTTAGTCCTTTCAGTTAATAAAAGTTGCACTTTATGGCTTGTAGAGTGAGGAGGCCTTCATCTCTAAACATTATAAGGGTAATGTATCTACTTTGCATGTATTTTCTAATTCAACTTCGCCTATATGTCAGTGATATACTGTCCTCTCCCTAAACAACTCAAGATGGTGAATATGTCATCCTTTTGGCTCGTTTCCTCCACCACCATCCCAGGTGACACAATCACTAGTATCAAACGAAAACAATAATAATAAAATTATGTATTAAACAAATGAATTTATAACAAATAAACGATAAAATTATTTAAGAATTATTATAGGTTATTTATTTTTAAAATTATTTGAAAATTAGTTTTTAAAAGATTCATTTATGTGACGTCAATTTACAAAAATATTATATAATTACACAGCTATACTTATACTAATTTACAATCTCTGTAATCTAATACAAAAGGTTGATAGTTTAAATACATTCAGTGGCTTATCCAATAAATTCTTGAATCATTACTCTTCTATTATCCATTCTCCTCAAGAGAAATCAGGAACTGTTCCCACTTAATTGTCAGTAGGATCATTTAAAATGTGTATGGTAGCGACGGTTAGCTCCCTTGACTTCGCTTCACGTCATGAAGAATTAAAGTTTGAAGTGGCTCATAGTCCACTTTTCTCAAAAGATATCTTTCTTCTCAGCAAAATCGGTATATCTCATCCAAAAGTCAGTCTGACTTCTTAGTAATAGGCTTTTGAATCCGGTGTATTTAGACTTTAATTTGGATACTCTATATAAATGTTATATAGCAAATACATTTTATGGCTTCATCCACCTCGCTTATATCTTCCAACTCATTTATCGTCCATCTGTGGCTTATATCCACCTCATTTGTCATTCTTCTTTCATTCGTCATCCACCTGACTTATATCCACCTCATTTGTAATTCACCTCACTTATGTCTTCACTCATATATCATCCACCTCACTTATGTCTTCACTCATTTGCCATTCATCTCACTTATGTCTACTTCCATTCGTCATCTACCTGACTTATATCCACCTCATTTGTCATTCACCTAACTTATGTCTTCACCGATTTGTCATTCACCTCACTTATGTCTTCACTCATTTGTCATTTACCTCACATGTCTTCATTCATTCGTCATCCACCTGCCTAATATCATCCATCTTGATGACGCCTTAAATCATTTATATCTTACACGTCGTTTATTTCCTCTCCTTATTTATCTCTTCCATCTTATTTATCCCCCCCCTTCATTTGTCTTTCACCTCAGTTATTTCTCCTCATTTGTCTTCCACCGTATTTAAGTTTTCTACCTCACATAAATCTTCTACCTTGTTTACATCTTCTACATTATTTATCTCATGCATCTCATGTATGTCTTCACTCTCGTTTAAGTCTTCCACATTATGTCACTCGTTCTTTTTCCATGTTCACATTAAGTGATCACGTTCTTGCATGTACACAGCAAAATCAGTAATGTCTACAATAGAGCCATTCCTTTAGAAAAAGGCAATGTTACTGACTTATGGAAGTTCTTCACATTTTTGCATTTTTTCTCAGCGGGTGATATCTTGGAATTCTTTTAATGTGAACACTTTACCTTTTTGCATTTCTCATTACAATGTGAACAATTATTCTTGCAGCCTTTTCATATTGACTTTCTGAGAGTACTTGTTTTGCAATTTTGTACATCAACTGACCATTCCATCAGCATAGAGTTTTGCGGGGATTTCTAATACAGTTCTGAAAATAAAATGTGTCAAATAAACGTTTGTTCTGTTCAAATCCTTTAATGACAAAGTTCGGACTATATTTTAAAGGGTTATTTTTAATCCCACAAAAATAATCCAGCTGCAGCACTAATGTAACTCTTTTGGAAAATACCAAAGTTGACAATAGCCAATGAAGGAGACAGTGTTGTAAGTTTTTTGATTGGTTTTCATTTTAAAAAAAAATAGGTCACTTACAGGAACTGGTTATAAAGAACTTCCAGAAAAGCTTCGAACTATTATGCAGAGGCTGTACGTGCAAGAGCCAATAGAGCCAACTGATCCATTATCAGAGTGGAAGTCAGGTCAAGGAGTTCATACTAAATTATTCACAAAGATACTGTACTGTATATTGAAAGTGTCTTCACTCACAAAGTTACGGTACTGTATATTGAAAGTGTCTTCACTCACAAAGTTACGGTACTGTATATTGAAAGTGTCTTCACTCACAAAGTTACGGTACTGTATATTGAAAGTGTCTTCACTCACAAAGTTACGGTACTGTATATTGAAAGTGTCTTCACTCACAAAGTTACGGTACTGTATATTGAAAGTGTCTTCACTCACAAAGTTACGGTACTGTATATTGATAATGCCTTCATAGCTCAGAAGTTTAAGATTTAAAAAAACAAAACAAAATACGCTGGTCGGTAGATAACTTTTATCATGACTGCAAGTTTTCTTTTTCGTTTGTAAACATGCACATGTAATGTGGAGTACCAGACGACCTTGATAGATTTAAACACTGTTCATGTAATCGACCTTAGAGATAATCATTGTAATGGACCTTAATAAATCTTTATGTTAGATAATATAATGGACCTTATTAGACCTTAGAATTCAACAGTATAATTGATTTTAATAGATCTTAAAGTTAGGCAGTGTAATAGACCTTAATATACCTTCTAGTTAGACTCTATAATGGACATTAATATATCTTCGAATTAAACACTATAATAGAACTTAATAAACCTTAGAGTTAAAAAAGAAGTAATCAAAACTAATCATACTAAAATGCCTCAAATGGTGAGATTTCATTCAGATTTGGTATTTTCCGCTGCAGTTAATTCCGCGGCGTGGCGTTAAATTTCACGGGCCGCGGTAAATCGTGAGCCCTATAGCCTTCAATTACATATACTGCAGGCTTTAATTTTAGAGATTAAGCCTATTGCATCATTTTCTTAGGTCATTAGCCCTTCCGTGAGAAGAGTAAATATTATTTTTTTTTAAAAGTCGATTTATAGCATTTGTGGTACTTGTAACAATTTTAAAATTGATTTGTGGTAACAATTTGCCCTATCGTGTACTTTACAATCAATTAGGCTTATTTAAGTTTAGTAAAATTAATCTTTGAGTATGGCCAATAACAATAACAAGCAACGCAATAAAACTGCAGCGAATATTGGACTGGAAAAGCGAGTTAAAGAATTAGGACAGGAAAGATTCTACGCCCAAGGTGGTTTACTGTGGTGTAAGACTTGTAACGAACCAGTCGATCATGTTAGACGCCAGACTATAACTGATCATCTGGGGACAAAAAAGCACTTTTACCGGATGCAGTGAACGATCAACTGCTGCAACTACTGCAAGAGATACGTTAGTGATGGAACTGGTTGAAGCATTTATAGCAGCCAGTATACCGCTGGAGAAGGTTGACAACCCTACCATGCGAAGTTTTATGCAGAAGAACCTGAAGGGCGGTTCTGTCACCACTGCGATATTTTTTGTCACAAGAAAACCAACGAGCTTACAATGCCGTTTTCTTCAACAATAAATAAATAATAACTTTAGAAACATTATTCGATAGTTTGTTGAGAACAATATTAGACCTACAATTGTGTCAGCAATCGTTTGCCTAAAGCAAATATGTGGATTAAAATGTGCGGATGTGAACGCTTTGATATACCTATTTCATTATGAATAATGATTGATTAATGATTAAGAATAAGAAAAAATGCATTTATTTTGCTTGGCTTACGAATTGGTCGTATGGAGTTCTGGTACTGCATTTGCCGCGCCGCGGTACGCCGCAGAAATTACGATTTCTTGTCGCGGTAAAACGTGGGCCCTACTTATAAATTAGACTAATCGAGTGCCATGTGGAGATACAGGGTAAAAGAATGATATTTTAGTTGTGATGAATAAGGATTCTCGTTCAGGTCACCGTGCATTCATTTCCATGCGTACTTTTTAAAAAATGCACTGATAACTGCTTCTCTGTAAGGGCGTGTTCGTTGCGATCATTTCAGTTATCAGTGACGTCACTAATGTTGTCATTCAAAGGGCTCTTGACTCAGCTGCAGCGGGCGCTTGAGAACCATAGAGTCTCTGGCAACATCCCGGGGGCCCCTGGAAAGTCAGGAAATTCATGGCGCGAATTAAAGTACTTCATACGTAACCCCTATGTTATTTTAATGCTATCGTGACCGCAACATCCTGCTTGGCTAGGTTCCTTAGGGAGCAAATTGGTGTTGAAGTACTTCTAACAACCTTAGGGCATAACATTTCAAATTCAGCAGCTGTATTGTGCGTCGGTAATCAGGTAGAAATGAATAAAGAAATAAAAATAAAGGAAATAACATAATTATTCATTTAATTTATTTGTATATGTAGACTGATTTGCTATTGACTCAACACGTTATTATTTTTAGTTATCTGTCTTTTGAATATGAAGTGACACAAACTTTTACTCAGTCTAAGTTTGCCTGTCAAAAATAACTTAATCATTTGAAAAGTTCATTAATTCCTTTACTTTTGAGGTCACGTTTCCATTTACGAAAAGTAAATTGTATGTGTTTAGATTACCAGGCTAAATTGAACAGACATGATTAAACATTCTTGCAGTAAAGATTATAATCATAATTATCAGTCCATTTCCGGGTGGTCTCCTGTAGAGGACAATGGGAACAGTTCATTCGGTGCCAGCGGATGTGGTATTTCATGCGAATTAGTTCCAAATAAATGTGGTCCGTTCAATCCCTAGGGTACTGCAAATTCGCATAAACTGTAAGCCAACTGCTGTATAATCTATCTATCTTTCTACCTCTCTCTTTCGCGAAAGCGGCGGAAGCCGGAAGCGCCCCCTACACTCCATCCATCCCTCTCTCTCTCTCTTTGTCTCTCTCTCTCTCTTTGTCTCTCTCTCTCTCTCTGTTTCTATCTGTCTGTCTGCCTGCCTGTTTGCTTATCTACCTAAATATATATCTAGCTGAATATACCACACGATAAAGCACACTTTTGTTGCACGTAGTTTTATCTGAAATGTTTTGATTCCACTCTATGTCCTAGCTGCATATTATGTTCATCGTTACTTTTATTTTTTGTTGGCGAAGAGTATTCAATAATAACGTAATATTTTTATTTATATGTTTAACATAAATAAAATGCTTATCAATATAAAACTGTAATGTGACGTTCTTATGATAAATGCAAATTTTGAATGTGATTTATTAAACAGTATTATTCTTTGGTCAAGTGATCTCATTACGCTGTTGTTGTCATAGGCGATAACGTTTTACTAATGTCTGTAAAGATACAGCCTGTTGTGATTACACTAGGTGGGGGTCCTGTCACTGACATACATGTTGACCTTTTATTAATATCTGTAAATATATCCCCTCTTGTGATTAGACGAGGTGGAGGCCCATAAGGAGTAGCTACATTGTGATTAGAATATGCAGTACATTTAAAGTGGTTCAAATTAACATTAAGCAACACTTCAAACATTATTACCTAAAGCTAAGATTAGACAGCGAAAAGAGCAAATATGAACAAATAAGATGTTTGTGTAGTCCCATAGAACATATCATTACTGTTATTTACTAAGTAACGAGAGATACAGCTTCCCCCACAATATAGAATATAATGCACTAAATATTATAGGGATTCTAATCCCCCGTTTACCTTAAACAACTAGCAGAATTTATAAATCAACATCCTCGGAGATCTAATATAACTAAGAATTAAAAAAAATAATAAAACAGCACCAACACCACCAGCAGCAACAGCAACTGTTACTACAAGCATCAACAATGTGAACAAAAACTGCGCCGTGGATGGAGAAAAACTACCAATAGTGCTGTGGGAACTTTGAACCATCTATGATATACACATATGAACTTTTTCCCCTTCGTGGCCATCTTTGAGCTCCATGGTCCCTGGAATAATGTACCGGCTGCAACCCCTCTCCTCAGGCCTGTTTAGAAATACTAATGACAAATGTAACCTTGAGTCCATTTTAAGTCCTTCAGTATTGAATGATAAATAAAGACAGGGTTTTTTGTTTGTTTGTTTGTTTTTGTTTTTAGAACACCTAGTGACACAGACACTCCGTTTTGGTTTTTCCATTAGAACGTCTAGTGACACCAATAGATCTAGATCACTGTGGTCTTGGTTTTCCCTTATTAACTGTAATTCTCAAGATGGACTGCGGTAAAATTAAAATTTCACCTGGCTTCACAACTTGCAGCATCTTTACAAAAATTTATACCAGTCATGTTGACAGCTATTGTATGGCAAAGAAGGGATTTTAATCATGATATGTAGCTAGACGTTAATTTTTGGTTGATGAATCTGTACAATGTTAACTAAGGCATACAACGAAAGCTTTCCAACACGTAGTCTTCAGCACTGTTATTTTAGGCTGGTATTCTCAAAAATGGTAGCACTAAAACTTCCGTAAGCGACACATCGGCAGCGTTTCTATCATTGGATGTTCTCTCCATTTATATATAGCTCAGTGGATCAGCTATGATCCAGTGTCAGTAGTTTCACATTGTTTATAGAAATATGAACCTAAATGGAACACACTCACAGCATGAAAACTGTGGTATTTATTTAGCATAATAGAACCAGTCTCAAGCTGCTTTCATTTCCCATTTGCTTCATATTTCTACTACCATGTATAGTTACTACGATAAACAATTCTGTATATTTCAGAGTAGAATTTCGATTCGCTCGGTTAGGTGTCATTTATGCACCACTGCCATAGAAAGGCTGCAAATATGAAGGGTCCAACGTTTGAAAAATCTTTTTAAAAAAAAAATTAATGCAACAGACAAAAATATTTTTCCTATTATCTTAGTAATTGGCAAATGATGTTGTACTAATGAAAAGGGTTTAAACGGTCTTTTCTTTTCTTTTTTTTTATTTTAAATTTTACACTTCCTCTTTGATTTTAACTGATTCCACTCTAACCGAATAGTGGACAACACTAGATGACCAGTTTTTTCAAGTACATTTGTAAATTTTTTTAATTGTATTATTTTCGATCTACCTCATAATTATCTGGTATTTAAAGTTGCATAATATAAGTAGACATTAATTCTCATAATTCTCTTTTTAGTTCATTTGCAAATTATCATGCTCTCTTAACAGAGACATTATCTTTAAACACAAACCTGAGTAATAAAATTAATGCTTATGTAACCATGCACGTAAACACTATTATACATAAATTCTCAAGAGAAAGAGAGAAGAAATTAATGTGCATTAAAATAAAGGGAGAAGGGAAAGTAGGACTAAGCATATGATACATGGCTTGAGTTATGCCGCCAATCAGGAAGAAGGGAATTAAATCATACCATTTTCAACTGTGTTTGCCGAGTGATTGTGTCCCTTTGTTTACTGTGGTAAATGTGGGTCTCTTTATCTAGAATTCTAGATAATGTAGACTTGGGCGGGGAGGGGGGGGGGAGAACGTTTTTGAAATCATATCTTTCGCAATTTGATTTATCGCCCACAATCCTTTGGATCCAGTGACGTAACTTTATGTTACAGAGGAACATTCCACTTTTGATGTTCTTTAGAGAAACGCAAATGTTTGCTTCATTTATTAGAATACTTTGCCGCGTTTTAGGGTCATTCAAGTTATATTTTGCTAAAATTATATTTTGTCGTTTTAGGGTCATTCAAGTTATATTTTGCTAAAATTATACTTTGTCGTTTTAGGGTCATTCAAGTTATATTTTGCTAAAATTATACTTTGTCGTTTTAGGGTCATTCAAGTTATATTTTGCTAAAATTATACTTTGTCGTTTTAGGGTCATTCAAGTTATATTTTGCTAAAATTATACTTTGTCGTTTTAGGGTCATTCAAGTTATATTTTGCTAAAATTATACTTTGTCGTTTTAGGGTCATTCAAGTTATATTTTGCTAAAATTATACTTTGTCGTTTTAGGGTCATTCAAGTTATATTTTGCTAAAATTATACTTTGTCGTTTTAGGGTCATTCAAGTTATATTTTGCTAAAATTATACTTTGTCGTTTTAGGGTCATTCAAGTTATATTTTGCTAAAATTATACTTTGTCGTTTTAGCATACCTGCCTACCTTCCGCTTTTAGCGGAAGAATCTCCCGCTTTTACCTCAAATCTCCCGCTCTTCCGCTTCCAAAAGAAATCTTCCGCTTTCATTTTCATTTTCAATTTTTTTTTTCACGATCGGTTATGACAGGACGAAAAACTTGCCGTGCGTTCAATAGAGCTAACGGCGGCGTAACTCTAACTGCTTCTCTGTCGTCTGCTATGAACTCTTCAGCATACGAGTCCTTTTCTAACACTTCCGGAATCTTATTCGTCGGCCGTTATTAATTTTAGTTGACAAAACAGAATTTCGCTCGTGAAATAAACATTTTCTTTAAATATTTTTTATGTTGAGAAGTTAGAGCTTAGCGGGATAAGCAAATTCGGTTCATAACGTTTTTACTGCCGTTCGACCGATAGACGAAGTTCGCTTTTTCAAAATGGCGGCCACGTAGCGATAGTACATGCACAACGCCATACCATTGTGACAATTACGAAATATTTACTTTAATAAATAACATTCAACGCAATATTCTTTAGAAATTATCCGTCCGAAACGAGCTACTTTGACGAATTATATTGCAATGCTAGGAAAAAGATTGGCGTTTTCAATAACGGTAGGCCTAAGTTTGAAACCGCAATTTTTCTAGAATCCGTTGTAATTATTCTTATATAATATGTAAGGCTTCAAAATTTATTTTTAAAAAAAAGTGACACAAGTTTTAAAACAAAAAAAATCATCGGCGATAAAGAAATGATCCTTAGTCGAATTTTTTACTTTAATCATTTCTGCTAAAAAAAAAAAAAAAAAAATTAGAAATATATATAGGCCTCTATATATATATTATTAGGGTCATTCAAGTTATATTTTGCTAAAATTATACTTTGTCCATACAGATTAAGAGGTCATTCCGTATATTTTCTACAGCAACACTTTATCTATGCCTCTTTAGGGGTCATTCCAGCTATAGTTTGTTGTTTTGGGAGTTTACATTGACTGCCAACATTTGCTGATTTCACAAACGAGCGCAAACGCCGCTGTTGTGATTTGTGATTTGAAAGAAAGAGACGGAGTGTTGTGTATGATGAGGCAAGGTATGGGAAACTTGGATTTACTTTTAGTTCTTGTTTTCTATTATCAGTTATCCAGTGGTCCTTAATGTTCGCGACCTCTAGCACACGGGATCCGATTTATCATCCCATCCAACGGAGTAGACACTGAGCCGTACACCTTCAAGAAGGGAGCACTAAAAATACAACCCATAAGTTTTCTCCGCAAACTGGAATCGAACCCCTGTCACGTACGCGAGAGGTTAGTGCCATACTCTGTGTGCCTACTGCTTGTCCAAGAAGGAATCGAATTCAAGTGTACAAGAGATTTGGTGCCATAATCTGTGCTCTACCGCTTGCCCCTAGCTGGAATCGAACCCATGTTAGTTGTACAATAGGCTAGGTACCATACCCTAAGTCCCTAGAAGCTCAAAATCGCAATTTCTTTCTGTCCCCACTCTCCCGAAATCAACTTTGATAACAGAGTTCTCAGAATGAATTTTCAGGATCATCACATCAAATAAATTCTCATTTTTATTAACTCTGGTTTAAGACTCAGTCTATTCTGTTTGTACTTTTACCATTTTAAGAAATAAATAAACAAAGTTATTTTAGTTTTGCTAATACAGCTAGTGGATTTAATAAAAGTAAGGAATTAACATTCGAGTGTTCATACTGACAAGTGTCAGTTTAATGAATTTTATTTCTAGTAATCGGCTGATATAAAGATATTGAATTAAATCAATCCTCGAACCGCTTATCAAGTTTTTAGTTATTACATTTTAAAAGATAACAATAGAAGTGCACATTTTCTATAGCAACATGACCCGTGTGTCGTCAGGTGTTTCACGTGGGGTCGACTACGAATGGGATTCCTCCATTGCTGTCTATCTGACTAAATTGAGGCACGTCCTTGTTACGACCTAAATCGCTGAAAGACCCATACATGTACCGATATAAAACAGTCGAGCACTGATTACTGATATACTGCATTATAATACATCCACGTTGACCCTCCAACTCGATCCCTCTGACCCCAGTCTATCAGTGTTGTTCCAACTCTTCTATCCCCAAGTCGATCCGTTTGATCCTAGTCTATCAATGTTGTCCCAACTCGCCTTCCCCCAACCAATGAGGTTTTCCTCAACGATGTAACAGAAAGTACCGTGATAGTTTGAACCTTCTAACGACAAATCACTTTTGACGCAAATGACCAATGCAATGCAGTCGAGGAGTTTTCTGGGAGAGGGAGAAGGGGGCAGATTATCCGTGTTGATAGCAATTACAATTGTCACGATATAAAATTCGTGAGCGCCGATACAGACGAACGTATAACAGCACACAGCGAGCTACACATAATTATAACAATGTTATTATACGTGTGATAAAATTATGATGACCTGAAACTAAAAGACGATTTCTTAGGGTTGAAAAGCTTATATCTTAATTGTGAACTAATTTGGTGAAAGAAAGAAAATAGTGAGAAACAGAAACGACAAGGGTTGACATCAGACAAATTATTTTTATTTGACAAGCTTAGTCAAAACTAGCTAAAAGCTATAAGTGATGTGATATCGTGCAACATTATTTTAGTTTTTGTTTTATCTGAAGGACAACGAGAGCTCTGAATGTCGACACGTTATTTCATTTCATATGTTCATTAAAATTGTGTTATTACTTTGTGCGTGTGTTTGTGTATGTGTGTGAGAGAGAGAAAATTGCTGAAAGGAAAGTTTAATGACTCCTAAACTGTTAGCTAAGGTACAGGCAGGGAAAACTTTTCAAATGGGTCTTACAACTAATTTGTTGCTACTTCTGCTGTTATTGTTGTCTTTGTTATAACGAAAGCCACACTTAAGCCACACGAAATTGTTGCAGGATTTGAAAGTTGAGAATGTTTATAAGAGAACAAGAAGTTCAGATATGAAATATTCCTGAAATTTAGAACTGATTTAATTTGACTTTTGCAGAGAGGAGCTCGCGTTTTTTATTTCGTAGTCTTGTGCCCACTTCACACCTCAATGATTACCGTAATCTACTGAATCACGTTGGTGTGTGTATCCAGCGTTATCAATAATATGTTGCTGTAAGTCAATTCCTGTGAATCCTGTTCAATACAGCAAAAATTGAGGTTTGGCTTGGACTCGAGAATTCACGAAGATTATTTTGAACACTCCTCGTTGTGTGCTGAGTAGTGCTCATGAAAATTCTAGAACACTCTGCCTGATGTGCTTTGGTTCTTCATGGTGTGCTTTGTGGGTGCATCAAAGATTCTGGATCAGTTGTGTAATGTACCTAGTAAGGGTATGTGGGACTGTCACCTAATGATAAAAGAAAGTGACTTGTTGCAAACCATAATATTGTGAACACATGCCAAAGACAGCCATCACTGAAAAGGTTATGTACATTGACTTTAATTATTTCTCTAAAATTCCACTCTCATTTCTGTGATGAATTATGACTATGAACATGATTATATATATGTTAATTTGACTACTGATATGCTAGGATAAACTGAATGATTGTCGAGCATTAATCAAACATTGTTCTGAAGCGATGTAAATATCAAAGCTTTTTGATTATATTCATATAATGTGTATTTGATTGTTGATTAAATTTATTGACCTTCTTACACATATGGTTAACTATATGTTGGAGAGATAGTGGGTGGATGGGGGTTTGCTAAATATAGATTAAAAGACAGTTTTATCTTCTCCTTTTATAAGTTGTCCACCAATGGAAATATTGTGTGACGATAAATGTTTGTCTTTAATGTTGTGGACGAGAGAAAACGTTTAAACACCTGCATATCCTTCAAGTGAAAGAGAGGAGTTGTGTCTTGTAGGAGAATTATTAATAACGTAAATTAAGAATCTCATCACTCTAATTAGTTATCGGTTAATAATAATCATAACCAATAATTTGTGTCACAAAAGGTGAATAACATTCTTATTTTAAGATAATTAATTGCATCGGAGACAGATTTTCATGCAACTTGATTTTACATCTGTTGTTGTTGTGATGATAGATTACAAATTACAGTATTCTTTAGGAGTGTGGGTTCTTTTATTTTTTTTTTAGAGAGAAATGTCAATATAATCAACAATAGTGACAAAAAACAAACTGCATTTATTTGATTGTTTTGTATAACAATAATAATTCTTCTAACTTGGAGGGGGGGGGGGCAATTCACTTATATAGCATACACTTCATTTCCTTCTCATGCTTCTAGTGTCAATATTATAGCAACGCTTGCTAATATACCTATTTGGCATGCAATTGAAACCGGCCCAGGTAATAACATGTCGCTGCCTTAACTACATGTCACATTACATGTTCACGTCTTTCGATCGCACTTCGATTTTCCTCTCTCGGCTGGAATCGTACCGGGTCGTCATGTCTGTTGTAATCGTAATCCTTTGGCTACGGATTCGTTCATGGACACGGATGCACTTACAGAGTTTTGGTGATCAATGACATTGTTCTGTGTAGGTAACAAACACTTGTGTCGGTTAATCGAAAACAAAGAGTTCCTGAGTAACTCTAGGGGTTCAGTGGCTCAGTTGTGTTTTCAGTCGTTAGTGTGTCTCGAAGTGAGAGAAAGAAAATAGGAAAGAGAAAAAAATTATGTTATTTGGTTGCTAGAGGCGCGTGTTCAAGAGAGCATCAACTCAGACGAGTAAGCAGTCTTAGGACTTTGTATCTCCCTCCTTCCCGCCACCACCACTATCACTTTTCCCTTTGCCCTCCGTTTTGTGATCACCAAGGCAGACTAAGGATTAACGATTCGATTGGTTTTTTTGTTTTGTTTTTTAATTTTCATTTCCTAGAATCAATCCCCATGCCTCTTTACTTAATAGTGAGTAGTAGTAATAGAAAAAAGGTCACATGAAGCTTTGTTTGATCAGCACTGCGAGATGCTCAATTAGCACTATATTTGAGTGCAAGGACTTGTTGGTGAAAATGTTTCAGAAGCACGATTAACACACTAGCGTTGACGTTGCTATGGCAGCCAGGAAAAGGCGGCGCAGGCGTCAGAGGGTAAGAAATGACGCTCTTGATTAAATCTAATTCGTCACACGTTGTAAATATCATTAAATACAGTTTATCATACTGTTTTGTTATAAATACTTGTATTGCTCTTTATTGCAATGATGAATTCTTAGTCGTCAAGTCAGTGTTGTTCAGCTAAATAGAGTAGGATTGTAATCACTGTTGTAATCTTTAGCGAGTTGTAATGTGAAGAACTGTGAAGCAAATTAATAGAGTAGTAGTCATTAGCGTACTGTAATATGAAGTACTATAGATCTGTGTAATGCAAAGCAAATTAATAGAGTAGTAGTCATTAGCGTACTGTAATATGAAGTACTATAGATCTGTGTAATGCAAAGCAAATTAATAGAGTAGTAGTCATTAGCGTACTGTAATATGAAGTACTATAGATCTGTGTAATGCAAAGCAAATTAATAGAGTAGTAGTCATTAGCGTACTGTAATATGAAGTACTATAGATCTGTGTAATGCAAAGCAAATTAATAGAGTAGTAGTCATTAGCGTACTGTAATATGAAGTACTATAGATCTGTGTAATGCAAAGCAAATTAATAGAGTAGTAGTCATTAGCGTACTGTAATATGAAGTACTATAGATCTGTGTAATGCAAAGCAAATTAATAGAGTAGTAATCTTTAGCAGACTCTAACGTGAAGTAATATGGCTTTGTGTAGTGCAAAGCAAATTAATGGAGTAGCAAAACAATAGTCTCATAAATACTACTCTAATTAGCATTATTCTATCTTTACTACCTGACATGTTTTGAAAATAGAAGTTTGCACTCTGAGTATAATGCTGTAAACTACAAAGAGTATTTGGTGTATACTTCTTTATACTACACTGTGTTCTTTAACCGCTCCACCTTTTCTCTAGAAAAGTTTAGCATAGCAGTCTCAGTGTATATTCACTAGATACTTTTGATTATTATAATAATTTACAATTTTATAAATGATGTTAAAAAGTAAAAAATAAAAACCTAAGATAGCTGCTTGACACTTATTACGATGTTGTTCATCACTATATTCAAACTCACATGTAAATACATTATTGTGTACATTCTTTTGCCATAAATAATTTGTTAAGATTTCCTAGAAGAGTACTTTTGCTCCAACAAATGTACTTATTTAACACAAAATCATAATTCTAGTATTTTTCATTATATCACATATTATGAGCTAATTATATAGCAGTTACTGGTGTCAAGGTCTGTTATCATCAAAAATGCATTTGCAACTAAAGTGATTGAGAAAATATTTTTTAAAAAATTGCTGACTGTCCTAATTAGATCTTTTCCGCTTGATATAGACAAAGAAATTGTATTTGTTATGTGTGTGTGCGCATGTGCATGCATTAGGACAGCCTGCTCTGAAGGAACCTTGAGATAATTTTCAGGACTCTGGAAACCCCTGCATAAAATTATTATATCTACAGCTCATGAAATGTTAGCATGATCAGTATGTTGTAGAAATAATAATCCAGTATAACTGTCACTACTCTTTCTAGAGAACGGTATTTATTTATCTCTTTATTTTGACCAACTCATTAGCCCACTCTTTTGTTTGGTTCTCCCTTCCCAACAAAGGATGTAAACTCTAATGCAAGTCAGTATTGTTGTTAGAAGAAACTTCAGGTTTTCAGTTTTGAAAAAAAAACAACTAAATTCTGTTTGATTTTTTTTTACCTTAGCCATGCAGGCCTAAAAGTCTTATCACAATTTTTTTATTACAAGATGTTGATAAGATAGGGTATGTGGAATGTGCAAGATTAGTTTTCTGTTTTTAGCCAAAAGTATCTTAAAAAGAAAATATCGTTCAGTTTAGTTTACCCTTCTAGAAATTAGCATAGATGAACATGTGTCAGAACACCTAAAATGAGACAACGAAGTTCTCAAGCAGATCCCAACGTTTTTCATTCTTGATCTCTCGGGAAACCCCTAGCGACCTCTTGCAGAACCTAAGTGGAACTCTGGTTGAGGAACCATGCATTAGGACATAAAACCTTATTAATCCCATCAGCGCAAGAACGACAGACTGTGAATTCCTCTCTTAACAGGCTAAGATTTATTTTCAACATCAGAAAAAACAACTAAGGAATGAATATTTTATAAGCTTTGCCAATCATTCTATTTTCTCTTGAATACAGTCTGTATCAGCGATATTTAATAATTATCTGCTTTTAAATCAGCCTTTCAATGTGTTCCGTTATAACTTCATTTAACTGTCATTTTATTCACTCACAATTCTACCGTAGACAATATGTTGTCTAGAAATCATCCAAACATTTTTGTCTCTGGCTGCAAGATGTGAGAGGTCTGAGGACGACACATTCATAGTCTGCAGTCACCACTACCAACCTGTCATATCTACTAGTTTTTCCTCATTTAAGGGCTTGTAAGAATCTTTTGTTAAGAATTGCATTTTACAATCATTCATATTTGTAGCCATCCACATCAGTACGTCAAAAACACTGTGTGGCTGAGTAAATTTGCATATCCTTATTTCAATACTTAATAATTATATCTTTGTTGCCATTGTTAAAGTGACCCGACCTTTGGCGCTCCTTATGATGGTATTTTTGTAAGTGTCAAAGTTGAAAGTAAACAACTCAGGTGGATAATATGTTAGAAAATTGCTGATGCAATCCAAACCAGTTCTAACTGGATAAGTGGTTTTTCTAATAGTCTCACACTCGTTCATAACAAATTCATCCAATGGGGATGGACCAAAAGTTACTTTGTTGAAAAAGTCTATATTCTAATCACTTTGATTTGAATGAAACTCAATCTTGAGTCCTGTCATAAAGTTGAACGGTAGCTTATGCTAAGTTAACTGACTGATAAAGAAAAATGGACTTTGAATATTTCGTACATGTTTGCTATTGATCAATGATGTGAATTAGAGAATGCTTATGCAATTGAACCATTATTTCTATGTTCACTAATTGAATTACATTGTACATTATACTTGTGAATTTTGATCGATGCTATATTTCTTATGCTGTGTGTGTATCGGGCTAATAAAATTGTTGCAGGATTTGTAAGTTGAGAATGTTTGTAAGAGAGAAAGGAGTTATAGAGATGAAATATGCCTGAAATTTACACTGCCTTAATTTGACTTTTGTAGAGAAAAGCATGCCTTTTTTGCTTTGGCTACAGTGACTCCTGCACTCTACCTGATCACGTTTTGTTGAGTAGCATACATGAAAATTTGGGAACATTCTCCTGAAATGCTTGATAGCACAAGGAAAATGCAAGATGATTCTCCATGGTGTGCTTGGAGAGTGCTTCGAAGATTCTGGAACAGTTGTCTAACGTGCCTAGAAAGGGTACGTGAGGCCGTCATCTAAATAAGGACAGTAACTTGTTGCAAACCCCGTGATTGTGAACACATGCTAGTGATAGCGGCCATCTTTGAAAAGGTTATGTACAATGACTTTAATCATTTCTTTAAAACTCCACTCTCATATCTATGATAAATTATGCCTATTAATTTGATTATATATATGATCATTTAACTGCTGATGTCTATTCTAGGATAAGTTAAGGATTGTCAAATGTTAATCAAACATTGTTGTGAAGCAATGTAAAATCAATGCTCTTTTAATTGTATTTGTTATATTTATATTTGATTGTTGATTTAATAAATTTATTAACCTTCTTACATATATTGATAACCATATGTTGGTGAGATAGTGGGTGGATGTGGACTCGCTAAATATAGATTAAAAGACGGATTTATCTTCTCCTTTAATATAATTTTTCCGCCTATGGAAATACTGTGAAAATGAATGTTTGTCTGTAGTGTTGTGAAAGAGAGAAAACGTTTACAGTGCCTGCATATCCGCCAAGTGAGAGAGACGAGTGGTGTCTTCTGGAGAATTATTAATAACATAAATTAAGATTTTATAATCACTTGTAATTAGTGATGGATAATTAAATAATAATAATAATCATCATCATAACCAATAACTAAGTGGCATTGTGTCACGTACTGTTTGTCCTCAAGTATGGGTTTCTAAGACTATGTGTTGAGAAATAACGGCACCACCATTCATAGTTGCAATCATTCATACCAATACGTCACACATACTGTTTGTCTTCAAGTTTCTAGGAATCTGTGTACGAGCGACAATGTTTCAAAATCAAATATGTGAGACAACTGTGCATGCTTATACCTATGCGTGCGTGTGTGTTGAGTAAATAGCGTTTTCAGTGTTGACGAAATTTAATAGCCCTGCAAATGACAGCCTGTCCAAATCCAATCCATAGTTACTGAGTCGCACAGACTTGCCTGCTACCTTCAGGCGAAGTCACCCACAACAGCCTAGTGCACTTCGATTACTGCCAGCTGGCTATTTGATCCGCCTCATATTAGTCTACCCTGATAAAGTGGACTTGAAAGTAGGGTGGTTAAGTGTGGTGGTGGTTGGTGGTGCCGTGATTAGATACGCATGGTGCTGAATTTGCTCTGTAACTTGTCTCGAGTCGCAGTTTTGAGGTCTTAACGTGTGGATTGTAATTATACAGTACAGCAATTACGTCGGTGACATAGTAACATACAAACACAGGTACATTGATGTATACGATATACAATGCAGCAATTATGTCTGTTGACAAAGTAACATACAAATGCATTGATGTATACAATATACAATGCAGCAATTATGTCTGTTGACAAAGTAACATACACATGCGTTGATGTATACACTATACAATGCACCAATTATGTCTGTTGACAAAGTAACATACACATACATTGACGTATACAATTTACAATGATGCAATTATATCTGTTGATAAAGTAACATACACATACATTGACGTATACAATTTACAATGATGCAATTATGTCTGTTGACAAAGTAACGTACAAATACACGTCCATTGGCGTAGACGCTGCGTTCACAGACATTAAAATAACATTATATGTGCATTTCCGCTGAAGTGTTTGCACGTATCAAATTAAACTACTAGAACTACTGCACTCCTGTTATGTGCTTTAAACTCCCATTTAACGAAGAGGCTAATTTCAGGAACATTTATGTTCAGCAAGACCTATTTAACACGCATGAAAACATACACACCCGCACATTTTTCTTTGTTTCTTTTTAAAAACTTTACAACAATTTCATAGTGAAGCTTTTCCCTAGAGCGGGACTAGACTGCTGTTGTTCATGATTAGACCTTTACTGTTCAGGGTTAAATCTCTTTCTGTTCAGGGCTAGGTATTCACTATTTGGGACTAGATATGTACTATTAAAAGCTAGAAATTCTGTGTTGAGGACTAGACTTTTACTGTTAGCGTTGGATATTCTCTGTTCGGGTTTTGACCTTTACTATTTGGGTTTTGACCTTTATTGTTCGGGCTTGAAATGCACTGTTCAATAGTAAGCCTATACTGTTCGGGTTTTGACCTTTATTGTTCGGGCTTGAAATGCACTGTTCAATAGTAAGCCTATACTGTTCAGGAGAGACCTTGCGCTGTTCAGGATTAGACAATGAGACAACAAACCAAATAAGCACATATTGCACGTGCAAGCTATTTTTTGGTTCTTTTGTGAACGTACATGCTTGTGTCTAGTAGTCTTGATTATGTGTGTGTGTGGTGTGTGTGTGTGTGTGTGTGTGTGTGTGTGTGTGTGTGTGTGTGTGTGTATTTTGTCTATGCTTTTGAATGTGTATGGTTTTCCTTTAGATGTTTTATATGTTAGTGTTAATATATATATTATCTATGCACTCCAACTCTCCTCTGGCCTATTTCTAGGGCGTGACCTGGCCGTGATGAAAATGTGGTTTTAACAGGGCAAACTAACGATACGTTACATTCAGAAGCGTTTTTGTGTAAATAGCATTATATAAATACTTAGTCACTGAATTCTGGAACTGGATCTGATCTAAGAATGGGCATTAAATGATCAAATGTTTAACAAATGCTCTTTGATTAAACCATGGGGATTTAACTCTTTGTACATGCAGTGAGACTTAGCTGTCTCGTGATGAAGTAGTCCAACACTGGTCGTGATTTCATGCTTACCAACTTTAAGCAACACTTGTTAAAACGGTATTCAAAATTCGTTCAAAAGCGATAAATTTGAACTGTTATTAATTTACTCTTCTTTCAAATTGCTTTGGCTGAGCAGGCATGAACCTCGTAGGTGTAACTGTAAACTAATGACAGTAAGGGGGTATAACTCCCTCTTTCTTTTTCAGTAGCACTTGACCTAGCAAAGGGTATCGCGGTAAGAGGTCCCCTATTATATCTTCGGCAGTTTAAGGAAAATTTTTGACTGCAAGGGACCGTCACTTTGTAAAATGATTAATGAAAGATTTACGATTGCACTTCAAGTAAATAAAACCTACTACCAGTCAAACGGCTGGCAGCTTTGTTAAAAAAAAAGTTCACGGTGAAAATAGAGTAATGCCTATTTTCAATTCATCGTTATTACCCCTTGGTGAAAGGTATTTGTATTTTGATTGCAGACCACAAACCACAAATATGTAATTCTGATGGTCTTAATGGCCTGAGTTTAGCTACAATTTTAGTAACAAAGCTCATCGCTTCGATTATTTTTAGTGCAGTCTCTTAGTAATGTAATGTAGGAACCAGATATAACCGTAAGTGTTCTAATATATAGGCTAGCTAGAAACGTGTTCTTATTTCAATGCTAGCTATAACCGTAAGTGTTCTAATATATAGGCTAGCTATAACCGTAAGTGTTCTAATATATAGGCTAGCTAGAAACGTGTTCTTATTTCAATGCTAGCTATAACCGTAAGTGTTCTAATATATAGGCTAGCTAGAAACGTGTTCTTATTTCAATGCTAGCTATAACCTTAAGTGTTCTAATATATACGCTAGCTAGAAACGTGTTCTTATTTCAATGCTAGCTATAACTTTAAGTGTTCTATTATATAAAGCCAGCTATATTTAAGTGTGCTAATAAATATGCTAGCTATAACTTTAAGTGTTCTTATATAAATGCTAGATATACATTAAGTGTTCTTATATAAATGCTAGATATAACTGTAAGTGTTCTTATATAAATGCTAGATATAACTTTAAGTGTTCTTATATAAATGCTAGATATAACTTTGTGTTCTTATATAAATGCTAGATATAACTTTGTGTTCTTATATAAATGCTAGATATAACTTTAAGTGTTCTTATATAAATGCTAGATATAACTTTAAGTGCTCTTATATAAATGCTAGATATAACTTTAAGCGTTCTTATATAAATGCTAGATATAACTTTAAGTGTTCTTATATAAATGCTAGATATAACTTTAAGCGTTCTTATATAAATGCTAGATATAACTTTAAGTGTTCTTATATAAATGCTAGATATAACTTTGTGTTCTTATATAAATGCTAGATATAACTTTAAGTGCTCTTATATAAATGCTAGATATAACTTTAAGTGCTCTTATATAAATGCTAGATATAACATTAAGTATTATAGTAAATATGCCAACTATAACTTTATAAGTGTTCTAATATATATGCTAGCTATAACTTTAAGTGTTCTAATATATATAAATTTATGTGTTCTAAATATATCTGGCTATAACGTTACGTGTTCTAATATATATAAATTTATGTGTTCTAAATATATCTGGCTATAACGTTACGTGTTCTAATATATATAAATTTATGTGTTCTAAATATATCTGGCTATAACGTTACGTGTTCTAATATATGATAGCTATAAATTTAAGGTTCTAATATGCTAGCCTATAACTTTAAGCGTTCTAATAGATATGCCAGTTATAATTTTAAGCTTTTAATATGTGCCTATTATACTTTTTTGTTTGTTCTAATACGCATGCCGGTATTAATTTTTAATCGTTGTGTTCTATTATACACAGATTTTATAAATTTAAATGTTCTAATACATTTATCATTTATAATTTTGTTTGTTCTAATACATATACCAGTCACAACGTTAAAGTGTTTAATATTTCTATCGGTTATGACTGACCAGCGGAAGACAGAACATGATGACTGATTAGTCAAGACTTATAAGCGAGACAGAGAGTGTGTCCACTGCTTGTTTAAATTAATCAAATCCAAACCAACAGTCAAATCTTCTGCTATATTTAATGCGGGGTGGTGGTGGTTGTGGAGTGTTAATACAGAAAAAATTGGAGAAGAATGTGAACGGTAAAAGAAATAAAGGGAGATAAGAATGCTTAACGAAAAAAAATGGGGGAAGGAGAGTGTGAATGCTAAAAAAAGGGGGGGGAAAGAAATATCAGTATTAAACGAAGGAGGTGGGAGGTGCATGCTAAAAGAGAAAATCATTGCTAATCGAGAAGGGAATGTAGTGTGAATACTTTACTTATATAAATAAGGGAGAGGTGTGTGAATGTTTTTAAAAAATGGACGGGATTGTAAAGGGGGGGGGGTAACACAATTAATCTTGTCAACATATTTGGAATTAATTTTGCTAATTGTCAAGTTAATAAAATCTTTAATCAAACAGTCGACAATTTTCTTCGACTCTGTTGGCTATACAGATGATGATCTAGTTCAAAATACTGCCTTCATTAATTTAAATGTGGATTGCTTAACATTTTCATTTCATTGAAAGAAAAAACAAAATAGTCCCGAACTCTTCCTTCTTCACTATTAAAATAATGATTAATGGAAAGCTGTCAGATTTAATGTATATTTCTTGGACAGAGCAGTTTGAATTATCATCTTTCACTAACTGTTTGCGCCAATATCCGTTGATCTGTTTGAATGTTATTCCACGCGCATATAATTGGTTCATTCCAGAAGTTGTATCAGTTGACTCCAGCAGTCAGTCCAGATCCAGCCACACAGGCCCTTCACTCACAACTACAAGCGAGTCGAACCCCCTTTCAGTCGAAATTATGGCGTCCCCTGTCGCAAGATGACCTTTGTTCGTCTCCACTTGCAAAAGGTCGACCACTCAGAAAGAGGTAATCTTAGAGACTGGCAAAACACGCACGTGAATGTAGCAGTTGTAATAACAAATCTATACATTGGTGGTATACTGCATTATTACTTTTCTATTATCTATACGCCAATCTGTGTCTATTGAAAGTGTAAAATTGTTTGCCCTTCATGCTGATATCCCAGTAAACCATTCTAAGACATAGCAATACATGTACGTTTTTCCGTGATTGATTGCAGAGTAGGGCCCGTAACTCTTGATACTGTTATTGGCACAACGTTGTAATATTCCAGATTTACTATTGAGTCTGATGGAAATATAATTCCACTTGAATTTATATTGTGGACTAAGTATTTTATGTATATGTATACATTCAAAGAGTGACCTATATTAATGAGTATTGAATTTTAAAAATTAAAATAGCAGACATACCACTGTGAAATATGTGTATAGTAGCCTATAAGCACATAAAATGTACTTTTACACATATTTCACAGTGGTATGTCTGCTATTTTAATTTTTAAAATTCCACCTGTAATCTCCACACCACCCTGCGTATTCAGAAGTAAAAGCAAGATAATTATATTTAGCAAATAATATGAATAAGATTTAATTATCATGGATAACTTAACAATAATCCTTAAGTCTAAGCTATAATTTGTAACTATTTTATCTTGATAACATGAAAACCGCGGTTATAGATGCATTTATATTCATGTATAAAATAACACAATTTAGGAACAGTACTATTGGAAAAGGAGTATTGCTAGGGATAAAGAGAGGGGTTTCTTTGACAATGATCTTATCTTTAGTTTTCTTTTGTTAGGATATTTGTTTGTTTGTTTGTTTTTAAAAGACACGTGCATTTTATGCATAACGGTAAAGTGCTTCGAACTGTTATAAGAGAAAATGCATCGTCAAGACTTGTTAACAATTAATTATTAGTGCGATTATAATTTGAACTGTGAATAGTCCAATACGTATTATAATTAGAGCAGATATCTTGTCTTTTTCCAGGAGGTGGATTAATCTAAGGCCACTAAAGAAATTTTCAACATTATGTAATTAACAGACATCAGAGTAGTGGTAATTTTAATATGCAGTGTAATAACTGTTACAGTGCAATATAATAGTACATGTTTACTATGCAGTATAGTGGTAAATGCTACTATGCAGTTTAGTGATAAATTATATTCAGCGTAGTGATACTTCTAGGTAGAGTTTTGTTTCTGTCTCTACCGAAAACATTAGGGTTCTCCAATGTAACTGAAATTATTTTTCCTTGAATTGTTAAGTAGTCTTAGAGTCTATATTATTTTTCCTTGAATTGTTAAGTAGTCTTAGAGTCTATATTATTTTTCCTTGAATTGTTAAGTAGTCTTAGAGTCTATATATTTTTTAATTTGCAATTTACATAAGTTGTGAAACGTTGCATAACTAGCGCAATGCACATGAAATCTGTAGGCTTGTGTTTGAATTTAGAATTTAGTTTTAGTTCTTATATGACAAAAACCGACCGACTTTGAACATCTGGTCTCACTTCAAGTGTGCATTGTGTATATGAGTGCATGTATATGTGTGTGCGTGCATATGTATATGCCTGTGTGCGTTTGTGTATGTGCGCGCGCACAAACTTAAACTTTTTCCTTCTTCATTCCCAACAGACCTACGACTGCATGCTCCTCAAAGCCCGTGCATGGCCCGGCGGCCACTGCACCATCAGAGCGACCTCGCTCTGTTCCGGTTCACGGCGGCCGCACACCACCGAGCACTTTTATCACAGAGGCAGGGTACGTGCCCCGCCCGCCATCCACTCCCAGACCCAGCACCCCTCTCGTCACTCCAGGTGACTTCGACACCCTCACTCCTCGCGTACTCTCTGAGCTCCTTGGGGACGACCCGTGGCCACTGTCGTCGATGGCTTACGGCGACAAGATCTGGGAGCGGGTGGGGTCGAAACAGACAAGCAAGGAAGTACCAAGACCTATCAATCTAGACATTAGCACCAGCGGCTTCGGTAGTGAGGGTGGCGAAGATGACGAAGAAGACGATAACGATTACAATGATGAGGACGAGAGCAGTGAATCCGACAGCGGGGGCTTCGAGCCGTCCCTGGAGCAAGCAAGGCGCAACATGTTCACAGCCCAGTCCGTTTTCCGGTTGCGCCCAGAGAGACTGGACGCCATTTACACCCCAGAGGACAAACGCGACATGCGGCGCTTTGATTTCGACGCAGGGAATGTTGACACCCCTCCATACCTGTTCACATGCCCCCTCCCTCTGCCCTTCTCTGAACTGAACTTACAGCTGTGCGCTCGGGAGGACAGAGACTGGCGAAAGCAGCTCTCCTTACCGCTGCCGGAAAGTGTGGCGACGCAGAACATGTGCGTTATCTTGGACCGTCTGGTGGAGATGGAGAAAGCTCAGATAGTGACGAAGGAGTGGGAAGCGCGCAAGTTACGGAAACAGAGCCGCCGTCAACAGTCGTCTGGATCCAGTAGCCGTTCTGCCAGCGCCCGCATGCGCGACAAGCGCTGCTGTGGCCTCTGTTTGCAGGTGGCCTGTGTTGGGAACTGTCCTGAAAAATGGCTCGCGACGGACGGCAGATGCGACAAGTGCCGGGAATTGCTGTGCACGGGAGCGTGCCAAAATACGCGATATGAGCAGCACATGCGTCAGATCCTTGGAACGTCCCTGGGTGTTGGAGACAAAAGTCCGGCCACATTTGCACCCCGTCCCCCTTCCCGGGGTTGTCACCTTTGCAAGGAGCGAAACAATGCCAAGATCATTAACTCTAACAATCTTCTCCTAGGCCGCCCAAAGTCGTGCAATGCCACGTTTTCACGTGGCAAGGCCTCCAATCGGCCACGTGATCTTCGGCCTACTTCTGCTTTTGACCTGAGCGCCTCTCTTTTAAAAGATTTTGAGCGTTTAGGGATCGAACCCCAGCAGCCACTGCCCCAGCCCAAATCACTGTCTTCCAGAACCCACAGTAGAAATGGTTTGTTGCCAGGGAAAAGTGCCAAGTCTAACCGCAAGAACTCTATAAGTGAGTCCAGATACAAGAGGAAGCGATTTAAAGCAAATTGTACAAAGACAGTGTCTTGATGTTTGCTGCCGGAACCTAGAGTGGTTTATGAACAGATTTTTTCATCCGCAATTACTGGCTTGCAACTAAGAGCAATACATCATGTTTAGGTCAAACGTTTGTATGCAAACGAGCAAAACTTAGGCTTGATGATTTCAATTTTAGACCATGATTTTGTTAACTATATTGATAAATATACTGATAAAGCGAAGGGAGCCCTTCCCCCCGAGTTATAGCATTCAGTCGTTATAATTAGCTGTATTTTCTTCCCTGGCCACATTGATGTGTGCATTGCTGGCGTGAAAGTAGGTCATTCCTAAGTGTAGTGACTTAGAGGAGCTAAACAAAATGCTATAAGTACATTTAAGAGTTAGGAATGCTTCATAAGACAGGCTTAATCATGTGTATTGCTATTCACAGGCAATATTTTAAAAATTTTTTATGTTTTTGGTCTTGACAAAAGTATAAATAAATTAATGACTGGTTCCAGCAGAAAAGAATGAAGTGCACATTTTCTGCATTGATCTTAAATTTCTTTATCATGGGGTCATAACCTTTCCTCATCTGATCATGGGGGCCATACTTTTCCTTAACAGTCATGGGGGTCACAGCTTTTCCTTAACTGATTATGAGTCATAGCTTTTGCTTAACTGATCATAAGGTTATAGCTTTTCCTTAACTGATCATAGAGTCATAGCTTGTCCTCATCTGATGAAGTCAGTCTTTCCTCACCAAATCAGGAGTCATAGCTTGACATCACCATAATATAAGGGATCATAGCATTTCCTCATCTGATCATGATGTCATATCTTTTCCTCAACTGATCATGACATCATACCTTTTCCTCACCTGATCATGAGGCCATAGCATTTCCTTACATAATCACAAGTCATAGCATTTCCTCATTTGATCATGATGTCATAACTTTTCCTCAGCTGATCACGAGGCCATAGCTTTTTCTTACCTGATCATGTCATCACTTTTCCTCACCTGATTATGGAGACATAGCTTTTCTTCAACTTATGGGCCATACCCATAACTTGCTTTGGTTACATTTTCATTTGCAGTCTGTCAAAATGTTTGCTGTTGTCTGCATGCTGTCTAGCTATATATGTGTAAATATTAATTTTGACCAGTGTTTAATACATTCATTGCACATTCTTTTAATTTCCTAAATCATTTCATAATGTGGCATCTATCAGTATTATGTTTCTAGTCATTTCTTTAACTATGTAGTACATTTAAGCAACCTAATTTTTCTTAGGATAATTTCTAGTATTTTAACAACTGTTTGTCACAGTGAAACAATGTTACAGAAACTGAACACAATTACAACTTTTCATTGTTTCATTAAGAAACAATTTAGAGTGGTGTGACATCCAGCTTTATTCTCTTCACTGTGTCATGTAACTAGTGTCTGTAAAAATACAAGCTTCTATCTCTTCAAAGTGTCATGTAACTAGTCTGTAAAAATTACAAGCTTTTATCTCTTCAGTGTCAAGATATTTAATACTACTCTATCTCTTCAAAGTGTCATACAGTTTGAGTCCTTAAAAATTACAAGCTTCAGTCTCTTTGGTGTCATGCAACTAGAGTCTATAAAAAATACTTTGAAGTTTGGTACGCTAATGTTTGTTATAAATAATTCACAACATGACATTTGAAAGGTTTTTTTTTTTAAGTAGTGTCTTATGAAACATAATTTAAATTTATTAATGTATTTACCAGGCTGGAAATTTATTTTTGGGTGATTAAAATTATTTTGATGTTTTAATTCCAAACTACAAACATGTTAATGCTCTTTTCAGTCTGCATCCAATTCATTTTTGGACTTAGATTAAGTATACCAAATAATAAACATACAATAATGCAGTGATGTCAGATAGTTCAGAGTAAGAAAAGAACTAACAAGAATAGCAAAAACAAAGATTTCAACAACAAAAAACCACTATCAAAACCGATTTACCAACAATGAAATTTTCAGGCTTTTCCTTTCTTTTGTATTGATCTAAATTTCTTTGAAAAGGCTTGAAATATACTTTCATGGTGTGTTCATGTTAAGTAAAAAAAATAGTTTTATTCAACTGCTGCTAGACTTATTTTGTTTTATATCAATATTATTAATGTAATAATTTTATCCTAGCCATGTGTTATACCTTTCTTTTGTTTATTATCAAATGCGTAAAACATATATAAATGTTAAAAAGCAGTTAGTTGTTAAAATGGACATTATAAAGTGGAAAACAACATTAGAACAATTTTGTAATATAATGTCTTTTATGTATTTTGCTCAAAATTAGAAAGAGAAAAGAAATGATCCTACACACTCAGGTTTGGTTTTTTGTTTGTTTTGAAAAACTATTGAGACTGTTATAATTATTATTATGCCTTAGTTTTCTTGAGGCATACAAGTAACATTGTGTTCTAAACGGTGAATGCTAAACTCACTTTTATATTTACTTTGGTACTACAACCATTTCATTGTCAATAGGTAATTCTGCTTTTTATATTTTTTAATATTAAATAATCTTCTTGATTACATTTATTTTTATTCCTTATTTACATTTGAATTTCATGAATTTTATGGATTGATAGCATAGACACTGATACTTTGTCTTGAGACTACTGCTACAGTTGCACACATTTGGTTTAGAAAGAATAATGGAAATGTGCATGAGAAGAATTATATTTTGTCTTCTTTAATTGAGTAAATCAATTATAATTTTCATTTGTTCTTCAGTTACTTAACACATTTTCAACCTTTGTTAACTCTGTATTTGCTTTCTAAAAACTTTCAAAAGAAAAGTTTGTGTAAGAGTGCATGATTATGGCTATTAGAATGTGAATGAAAATTAAACAAATTATTATAGACTTGATGTCATTGTTTGTTTTGAATATGCAGGTAAGCACTTAACAATGGACAATGCAAATCAATGCAGTAGAAAAATAAAAACCAGACAAAACAAAAAGAAAATATCTCAAAGATTTATTATTTATATTACATTACCACCAATATTTCCAATGCAAACAAATAGAATCAATCATCACACAATGTCATTCCTCTTTATTCACTCATCGGTCATTCAATAAAAAAACACATTTATAAACTGTATTTATCTGCACACATACATATAGTAGTGAACTCTTGGGAGTATGCACACTTAAGCAGTGGCTTAGTACAGACAACCAAACAAAAATACCCAAACACCATACAAAATTTCAATTATGCTGCATGACTAAAAACACAATATTAAACATGTTTCCCTAAATATGATAGATGTAAAGAATGATAGTTATGAGCTGATGGCTGATGTACCAAACAAATTTTCTGCACCATGAAACAAAAAGATATATAGAGATGGACAGAAGACAGACAAATAGATGGAAGGATAGATAGACAGACATATAATAAACAGATAGATAGATAGATCATTAGAAGTGAGTGAGATCCACTAAAAGTTTTAAAAATAAAAAACCATGAAGACAAACTTTCATTTTCATTTACAAACAGCAACACACAAAAGGTGTTCGGGAAACACAGATGCAGAGCCAACTATAATCTTTTTGGTGAAAATGGCAAAAAATATATGGGCAGCATTTTTAATTTTGCTACAAAGAAGGTGAGAAAGAAGTTAAGATATCTGTTGCTGACAATGGAAAAAGAATCTAAATTTCACATATAGTTGAGACTAGGAAGGCAGTCCGATGATGTGACAAAAGTGAAGAAGTCTGATAATGTAATTATAAAATAGCTTATGCCTATAGTAACTACAACTAGCAGTAAAAGAAAAGCTTTATGCTTATAGTAGCTAAGGCTTGAGAGATTTAATACTACAAGAATAGGCTTTCTTCGCATAGTAGCCAAGTTTTGAGAGATGTGATGAGTAACAAAAGGTCTTATTCCTTTTTATTTCTAAGTTTACCAATGAGAAATATTTGATAATGTGGGACAACACATAAGTGATAACTATTCTTCCACATTTATGATTTTACTTATTTCATGTGTTTGAAATCATTACTATATTAGATTGTTTGATAGACTTAACTCCATTTGTATTATCATGCTGATAAAGCAGTCTGGCTTTTTTTTTGTGGGATTTTTTCAAAGACATGTTAGTAACTCTTCAACTTTCAATGTCAATCTGATACAAAGACTAATATTAATTGGCAAACTGAAGATATATTTTTTTTATACAGCAATATTTTTTGTACCAAGGAACACAGTCAACTGGTAAAAATCAACATACACAAGAAGACTGAAAACACCCAACATTATCAATATCTCAACAGGTCCTAAGTGACTAACTTAAAAGGCAAAGGGAGTTTTTCAAGACCCATCTCACATTCTCAGAAGTATGCAAAGAATAGTTTGAACAGTTTAATATTTGAAAATTAACATTTTCTGATTCAATTCTTATGATGCAACTAATTATTATTATTTTCTTTTAATGTGTAATTTTTTTTTTTAAATACAAAAAAATAAATTATGGCTAAAAAAAAAGAGAGTGATTTAATAAATCTGTCTTTTAAATACGCTTTTCTAAAAAAAAACAACAACCAAAACAACTTATTTACAGACTAGTAAACAATGTTATAATATTACAACAGACATCTACATGTGTTGGAGAAAGGCTGCACGTTCATCACGCAAAAACTTTCTGATGATGGAATGGCATGGCTCCTGCAGGCGTCCCACCTGTTTCTCCAGTGCAGCACGGAAGTCTTCCTTCACACCTTTGTTGACACCTCGAGTCACTGTGCGCTGCCTATAGTGACAAGAAATGAAAAACTATTTTAAAAAACCAGTACAGCTTTAATTATAGCCATTACAAGTATCAGACACCAAAGACACTAGTCTCATGCTGATTAGTAAATCAGAGCAAAAGAAAGCAATTTGCATACTTTTTCAAATCAGATTTTAGGAATACTTGAAAAAATAGACTGTTGTAACCTCCATTAAAATAATAGTTATTAGCTGGAGATAAATCTTTACCATTTTTCATGCCAAATTAAAATTCAGCCAGACAATTAAGTCTAGATTCTCCAATGGATAAAGAAAATTAAAATTAAAATAACCCTTTAATATCAAAATACATCTCTTCATGGCTGCCAATGTAAAGAGGCAGATAGACCAGTAAAATCACTCAGATGGAACCAAAATAGTGTGCCACTGAACAATTGCTTCTATTTTGCTTATTTAATTTAGCTTAGTGAAGCAGGTTCTTGGCTGACCAAAGTGTATTCCCAGTCTTGCTATTCAACCTAGAACATGTTGAGATAGACAAGTGGAATTTGCAGCCAGATTATGCATTGACAATTAACTTTTTGTGGGATATGTTCCACTTCTGGAGTACAATATGAATATTATGTAAAAGTAAATTCTTACTGATAGTGATACAGTATCCATTCTTGTTACTTAGTACAATTCCACAATGTATGAGTTGTTAATTAAATTATATATAAAATACTGTAAATTTACTATCAGTTAGCAAATACTATATAAAAATACTATCAATCATACAACTAAACTATCTTAATTAATATATGACAAGACAACACAAGAAGGCTTCATTCACTTTACAGACAACAAGTATGTTGTGTATAATAACAAATATAATATAGCCTTCAATTAGTACATATACACTACAGATAGTATATAACCTACTTTCTCCATCAACAAATGGGAACAATGAATTCTGTACTACTTTCTTTCTTAATGCACACCAGAACCATTCACACCAAGCATAACATACTGACCCTCAGATGTAGACAGCAACTTGATAGCAATAAAGAATTTGGGATAGCTCTGCAAACTTCAATCATCAAAGGGCCCTGAATTAGCACAATACATTAAGGAGTATTCCAATGAAAATACACAAAAAATATCCAGAGGAACACTTGCTAGTTGCGTCTTGCTACTGATTGGCAGAGATTTGTTTGGCTTTCTGAGACTGACCATAAATCACACTGAAAACTGATTAGGGAATTACAGATTATGTCTGCAGAGAAGGGAGTTCTCTTATATAGTTATAAGCATGGGTTCAAACTGTCAGGCTAACTACTTTGGACTACTGTGAGGCTCAGTGCACAGCAAAGGTCTACAATAAGTAGAAATCTTTTTGTCAACATCCCCACAAAATCGGCTCTGGGCCTCTGGCCAAAACTTGCTGGCTGAATTCTCACTGTGGCCAGGGATCACTCCACACTCACCCAGTGTCTAGCATGACTCTAATCCAGGGCTGCTGAGATAATAGTTACTAATTCCAAGTGACTGCCTAGTCTTACTGAACAATGCTCCTGTAGCGCCATGGTACTAACAATAATCTCCTGAATCAGCAACTTCACTGAAGTGCTCTCACAGTCACAAAGAGACACACAGCCTTCAAACAAGGTTCATATAAAAGTAATAATAAAATAATTAAGTAGCTGATATTCTTTTACCAAACAGCAATATGTCAGACAATATGCCATGTGGTTTTAATTAGTTTTTTTAATTTGAAGTATTCATATGCTACCGTTTTTCAAATTTATTCATTACATTCTGAAAACGCAAGCACGCACACATGATGATCTGTAAATTAAAACTGTCAGTAGCTAGTGTAGCCAGAAAAAGCACACACCCACTACACAGGTGATGGTCTGTGAACTAAAACCGTTAGTAGCCACTGTTGCCATAAAAGGCACACAGTGTGCAAGAACAAGATCACTTTTATATAAGTTTTATTAGTTAGTGATTAATGACAGTATTGACAACACTGCATGCTGAGCAAATGTTGAGGTAATTGATGAGGGACCTTTCATTCAATAATTTACATGCAGTTTATTAGGAATCTCTTTGGTAGGTGTAATATAACGACAAATTTAATGAAAAATACATTCAATTTTTGATACCAAATTCTCAAATTCAACTCGTATCTTCTAGAATCTTGAATCATCCATCTTCAAATTAAGAAGATTCCATAGTAAAAGTCTACCCCCCAAAACAACCTTATAAAATCAAACAACTATTAAAAGGATACTAAATGAAAACAATTACTCACTGAGAAAGTGCCTTTGTACTGGTTGGCAGAATGTCCAAGCTAATACTCTTGCCTTCCGCTGAATCCAGAAATGCGAACTCTTCCAAAATGTCTACCACTAAACCTTGGTTAAGGTACAGAATAAATGAGTTTGAGAGACTGAACCAGTTATTTATTTAATTTCAGCAACATGAAAAAGTAAGAAATTTAAAAGCAATACATATTTGAAATACATTTCAAAGTATATTCCAAAAGAATGAATCAAACAAAAAGCTATGTTTAAAAAAATAAGAAATTGCACTTTTAAAAAGGACAACTTTCATTAAAAAAAAGGACTTTCCCCCCCTCCATCCAATAAAATAATTTTGTTTACTAAGAGAAACGAATTAGAATTGTCAAGAATAATATTTTTCTTCATTGACTGTAGCCATACCTCATGTACACATTTACTTTAGTACTTATCAGAGAGATTCTGCACAAAAATATTAAAGCATTGAGGAAAAAAACATGAAAGTTTGAATTGCAACACTGCTGATTAATCCAAGTTACAAGGATACTGAAAATGTAGGAGAAAAACACGTTGTAGGTGAAAGTTCCCTGACGCTGTATACGTTTAATGATGTTGAGAAAGAGAGATTCCTGCTGTGGCCAGTCATACTGCAGTAAAACAATGAGGTGGGCCAAGACAGTGTCTGTGCAATGAGATGTGTACATCTTTTCCTAAACATTAAAATAATAAAATTACAATTTTAAAATTTTAACACTGACAATCAACCACGAGTGGCAGCATGTGATTTAGGGCATTTGAGTCAAGACCAAATATATGGAAAATAACAATGAAGAAAGATAAGATATTTTTAGATTAAACAAATGGAAATATCTATGGCACTTAGTAAACAAATAATGTCCTAGATGAAAGGTGGATTGCGATAATAAACTATTAAAAATAAATGGCTTGGACCAAATATATATATCCTCCACATAACAAAAATAGTATTAATTTCTGAACTGAATGAAGTAAAATTTTGTACAAAGAATATAAAATTAAAATGAAGTCTCAATGTAAAAGGATTTCACACTAGCAAACTGTATGGAAACAACTAAGTCAACAACAAGAGTGCATTTAACATGACTTTATGCACGAAAAACTTAACAATACAGTATTATTGGATATAATAAATAAAATCTGCACAAAACTTTTGGCAAAGAAACGATATAGAAAAAATGGAGATGCTGAAATGTGAAATGTGTCAAATAAGGTAACTACTTGGGGAATATAAAAAAATTAAAATTAGTAAATAATAAGGAAAAAGAAACTGACAGGAATAAGCAAAACAGAATGGTCTATAACACATAGGGGCACACAATTTTCAAGCTGATTGGTTTTGGACTCTTATCTGCCCTCACTAAAAGTCTGCTGGTTATGTCCCCTTTCCTTACTTTTAAGCATGCTGCACACAGTAGGGTTCTGATCCTGTAAGCTCTTAACTAGGTTAGACAGTGACAAACTATGCCAGCTGGCCACTCCCCACCCCAGCTCCCATTCTGTTCCCCAAGTGCTCACTTTTAGGCAAGCTACGAGCAGCTGAATGCAGTAAGGTAAAATTTCTTTCTCAGTGCACTGCAGCATCAGAAGATATCGACCAGACCCAGGTGATGGTGACATCTTGTCGGAATCTTCATGCTCTGTGGTCTCACTTTCAGGCATTGAATCGATGACATCTAAGATAAGCTCACAGGCTTTCTAAAATAGAGGCATATATTGAACAATTAACATAAAAGTACACGCAAATTGACATCTTTAATAGATAATACACAACAGGGATGTCTAGTAGACAACACAAATGACTAATAACAAATATGGATAAACAAAGATAGATGTCCAAGACAATAAGTTACAGATGCCAAGAAAAAATTAAATGAAAGATATTATAAAATTCAGACAAGTAACAACAAAGAAAACACACACATTAATAGTTTACAAAAAGGAATATTATCTCTAGAATCTTAACTTTAATTAGAATTGACATATTATTACTTTGAAAACAATAGTTATTACAGTGAACTTTCAAAGAACTATTTTTTTCAGTCTCATAAAATTTTTCAAAAAAATAAATGTAAATAATGGGAATAAGATAAACTTCTGATTAGCTTGTAGGTTTGGCAGAGCGTTGAGAATAGCAAAAAGACAATATTAACATGTTTAGAGAGCAATTCTAAATGCCAATAATTTTAATTAAACACAAAACCAATGAGTTTCTCTAGTAATTCAAGTTCTTAAAATAATAATTATAAAAAACATAAATGTGCTTACAGGCAATCCATGACTTACAACTGCTTGACTAATGACCTCCAGCATTTGCAATCTTAATTATTTATAATTACAGAAAGACCATGTTGGTAAGCACTTCTGTTTCATAAATGGAATAAATAAATGCAATATGTACAAACAACATCATAAAGCATACTAATCTGAAATGTAATTTCACTTATTTATTCACACACTGAATCTTAGTATATGTTTGTAAATGAGTATCTTACTGTTTTAGTTTTCCTCTACTGCCATAATAAAAAAATAGGTCAGATATTTCTGAAAACCTGCCTAAGTTAATTAAGGGAGTGGATTTAAGAGGAGGCAGTTAGGTTGC
Organism: Sinotaia quadrata; assembly: GCA_028829895.1. Lineage (NCBI taxonomy): Eukaryota > Metazoa > Mollusca > Gastropoda > Architaenioglossa > Viviparidae > Sinotaia > Sinotaia quadrata. The sequence continues at coordinate 48,611,794 of CM054181.1, read as the reverse complement.
AGAAATAGGTTCTTTTGTATTTAAATAATTCACAAAGTCAATATAATGTAAATTATTATAAAGACAACCTTAATGTGCTTAGTGAGTAATTCGAAATGTCAATATAATTTAAATTATTACAAAATATTACAGAATACTTACTGAATAATTCCTCAAGCAATAATGACAACTTGCACGTTGAAGAGCATATCGAAGCTAAGAATACATTTAAAACAGTTATAAATATGAGATATCAATTCAAGCATAATAAAATTATCAATAATTAATTTTGTGTCAACAAGTGTCAATGGGTATCATGACACTAACAATGCTGCTAGTGACACTGGTGATAACAAGAATAAAGCCAAACGTGATAGCTACCACTACATCTAAACACAATGACCACTATAAACAATTCAAGTAAATGTAGATAAAAATAATGCCAGAGCAGTAAAGTAGTTCAAATTTGGACAAATTAATGGTGAAGTTTGTCTGTACTCAGATCGTTTTTCTTCTTGCTGCTAGAATTAATCCTTACTTTCAAACTATGTTCAGTACTTATTTTTTCCTGTCAGAATTAGACATGACCTTCAAACTATGTTTAGTACTTATTTTTCCTGGCAGAATTAGACATTACCTTCAAATTATGTTTAGTACTTATTTTGTCTGCAAGAATTCATCAAATAAACCCATTTCATATAATAAAATATATTATAATCACTAGCCACATATAATCACATAAAGCAATAAAATTTATAGTGATTCAATTCTCAGTTGGAGTTAACATTTTAAGGGAATTATGTGTCTTGACTAGAAAATTTGTGCCTTGCCTAGTCAGTTTTTAGTTCATAACATTCTTCAGAAGCAAAAACATTCTATATTTTCAGGAGAGGACTAATTCATTAAAATAAAAAAAACCTAAGAAATACATAGGATTTTCATAATTCAAATTTAAATCTTAATTATATTCAACTAATGCTGAAACCAGGAATAGAAATATTTATTTCATTAAAAAAAAATATATAGTGTAAATGGAAATAATATATTTTATAATACATACCCTCATTTTTCCTGTGGCAGTATCAAAACAGTTTTGCAACTGAGCCGTGGCATCTTGAAAGTTTCCCTGAAAATGTGAGAATGAACATTATTGTTGCAGACAACTAATTAATTAATAAAATATAATAAATTAATGAAACTATATATGTTATTGCTGTTTGCTTTGTTTCATTTTTTTTAAAGGTGAAGAGGTTAATCAAACTAAAAGAAAAATATATAAGGCTCATGTAAATTACTGAGGTCACAAAATATTTGTTAACATTTAACACCTCTCAGGCAATCATGATCAAAATGTTAGACAAATTAGGCATGGGGTTAGAACTTTATTCAATGAATACATTTTCTCAAAATATTAATACTTTTCATGATAAATTCTTTTCTTTTCAAATCAAATGATAATGTCCGTTGATTTGCAATTAATATTTACTTATTTCAAAACATGAATTTATGTATTTTAAATAATTATACAAAATTAATAACAATTTATTTTAAAACATGAATTTATTATATTTATAATAATTATAAATAAATATTGCATTATTGCATGATTATAGAAGTAAATATAAAACATACTATAAACTATAATCTGTGAAAAAATGTTTGGAATTCATTTGGTCAGTTATCAGTGTGATTAGATAAAATGTCTAGAATGCATATTTCCTCTGGAGCTACTGTATTTTGGACCATTTCAATAACTTCATTATTTGGGCAAATGAGTGAGAATTACTTATCACATTTAAAACTAGACACAACCAAAATGATCACAAAGAAGAGAAAAACCGAAAATGCATTTAATCTTTTATTAAGGTGCTCCTCTATTTTCTTCATGAACTTTTTCTCAAGCCTGAGTTGTAATTTGACTTCATGCACATTTCTTAGGCTGGAGTAATAATTTGACTTCATGAACATTCTCTTAAGCCTGAGACATAATTTGACTTCATGAACATTCTCTCAAGGCTGAATCATAATTTGACTTCATGAACCTTTTCTGAAGCATGACTTGCAATTTGACTTCATGAACCTTTTCTAAAGCCTGAGTCATAATTTGACTTAAAATAGGAATATGACAGCAAAGACAGATGAAGAGATCTGAAAAGTAGATGTTACATTCATTATCACATTCACAAAAATATCCTCGAACATACAATGTATAACTATATAAATCTGCAAATCCATTATCACTCTCTTCAAGATATGCTCATCCATTATGAAATAAAAACAAAAAAAGAAAAAAGTGGAAACTGTTTGGCAAAGCAGAAAAATTATTTTGAAATAAAAAAAAAAAATAGCTTGACAAATTGAGAGAGTGTAGTGGCACAGTTTAAACTGGGAAAAGTGAGAGAACTTTTTTAAATGGTATCAGATACAAGCTTGACAGCTTGACAATGTAGTTGCCCTGAACCTTTAAGGTTCTTGGTTTAACAAATTTTTAAAACACTACTAATGCTATTGAGATGTTAAGAGGTATACATGCATGAATAAGCTAGTTCCAAATAAAATCTAATTAAATATCCCACAATCAACAACTGAAGTATTAAACAGCTAAATTATTATTTTTATTAATAATGATAAATAAAAGCAATGGATATGCAAAATGTAATTTATTAATAATGGTAATAAATAATAGCAATGGGTACGCAACATTCATTTCACTTTTATCCATGAAAACAAAATAAAACAAAAATATTAAAAAATAATAATAATTAATTTAAATTTAAAAACATGGATTATTAAATCTATGGTTGTTTATTATAACCTCTAACAGAAAATAATAATATTAAAATAAAATAATAATAAATTTAACTCTAACATGTTTATTAAATCAAAAGTTGTTTTTTTAAAAAATGATCTTTACCTAAAGGAAGCAACTTTTTACTTCAGCAGTGCTAACTATGCGTGTAGTCACTTACACATAGACAGACAAGAATGTTTAGTTTTCTTTACAGGAGAGAGACTGATAAACTGATGAAACAGATCAAATTGAAATAACATATCAAAGTTCAAATTTATTTATATGACAAATATACCTTATCTGATACGCTGACATAATCTGTAGATGACTTGATGACTAGCTCAAATTTCATTACTATACTCTCTGTGCATGATTAGCACACATTTCTTTACATGATAGACATAAAATACAAGTACCTATTAAATGCCAAGTAAATCTTGAAATGACTTGTCTAGCCTCAAGATTCTTACCATAACAAACATAAAATACCAAATAAATTGCCATGTCTATCTATAGATAACTCATCTCGACTCAAATATCTTTACCTGGCAAGCATACAGTTCCTAATAAACTGCCATATTAATCTAAAGATGACTTATTTAACCCAATTTTTTTTTTTACACGACTAACTTAAAATACCTGATAAATTGCCATGTCAATTTGTAGATGACTTATCCAGGCCCAAATTTCTTTATTCCAATTGCCATAAAGAGCCAAGAAATCTGAAATGAAAATGTTAGACAAACTCTGACAATTTATTTGTATGCTTTGAAAATAAAACTGTTAGAAATGTTAATAGAAGGATGCTATGTAGACTTGAGTGTCAAGGTCCCTGATTTGTCTTGTCTTAATACATCTGGATTTGAAACTGTAGTTTGGGCTGCTTAAAGTCTGAGGTTTTTGTCCCAATATTATAACAATGTAGACATACCAGAGCACAAGCTTTCAATATAAAGTTCAAACAGTTTATATCAATGGAGATAGATGAAAGACAAAAAACAGGGTCCTTTATGCAATATGATGCAGATTTTATTTCAATGAAATATCTGTAACACTTGACCAGTAACATCAATTTTTATGACAAGTTTTCTATAACTCTAATATTTTTTACATAGTCGAAACATCTTTGTAATAAATTAGTAATAAATTATGTCACATCATATATAAATTATGTTGATATGCTATAAATAATGTTAACCCTTTCATTCTCAGATATGTACCTTGAAGCATAAGAAAGTAGATTTGCCAAAATGCAAATACTTATCTAATGTTTTACAGAAGATTAAAGCATAGTTACTTCCCCTCTACCATTAGCATCACTATTCTAAAATGGGGTTTTGCAATTTTTTTTCCTGAGAATTTTGGGAATAAAATTTTCTTCAACTTATGCATTCAAAAATGGAGTCCTCTGGACTATAATCAGGAGGATGTAATATCTATTTTATGCAAAATGTTTGAAACGTGAACAAAATGATGATGATCTGAGAGGAGACGATGAAGTGAAATATTGAAATTACATATAGTCATGACTTATGAGGATCCAAATATACAACCATATTTCCACCAAAATAAAAATATATTTTTAAAAAATTGAAAATTTGAAATTCATTTGAATATTTCCAGAAACATGTATTATATACATCTTTTTCAAGCTTGCTGCTGCTGTCCTGAATGCAAATGATATAAAATGAACAGTTCAGCAAAGATCATGGCAATATCAACCCTGACATATGTAAACATGCATAGCATGACAGTATGATGTATTTACACTTCAGTATTACAATGTTTACCACTTTAATCTTTGCTTGTATACTGATATTGCTACCACTAAAAATGACCAAACATAGTCTCAAGTGGTCAAAAATAATAAGTTAAATTGATTACTTATAATACATACATTAATCAAATACAGATAATTATTTAGTATATTTAAAGTTTCTTTGAAAAGATAATGCATTTGGAATCATCAAATATAAATTCAGAGTGTTTAAAAATAATTCATATAAGATAACAGTATGCATTAATTTATATTATTATCTCCAATTATGCTAATGTTTTAAAATTTCAAAAACTCTATTTTAGCCTCACTACAATACTTACCTTTTGGAAAATATAGAAATGTACTTGGATGCAAATTCCTGTTTATGTAACAGGACATTTTAAAGACAACAACTATGAACAAGTCAACACTTCAAGAGAGTTCTAAGAATAAAAAGGGTTAAAGAGGCTATAGTAGAAATAAAAACATCCACTGTGTACCTCGTCTGAGCTCTTCCCGTGTATTTAAAAGTTCATAACATCTGAGTGCCATGATAAAATTGGACACAACAGTTTGTGAATTCATAATACCACAGGATGGCAGGATCTGTGGCTGGTTAGTGTTGTCTACCTTCTGTTTTTTCACTCTAGGACTAAAAGAAAGAATGCATATTTATAAAAGAGAAAGAAAAAAATAAAGAAAAGCTACCAAAGATAAAATTAAAAAAAAAAAGACAATGAATATTTATTTGTGGAAATACAGTATAACAGAATAGCAAGAACAAATCTGATTATACAGAGACCAGATAAAGAAACAGAAAATGATATTTATTGTAATCACATTTTTTCTTGAACATTTTGATTCAATTAAATGTTTGTTCTAATAATGGTGCACACACAAATAATACACTTACAATAATAGTGTTAAACTTTAAACAAACAAAATGACCCAAAACTTACTGTGGTACATGCTCTTCTGTTTCAGGTGGAAAGCCTTCTACTAAAACTATGGGTGTTTGATGTGTAATTGCAACATTTCCTGCAAATACATGATCAAATTCAATCATGTGGACAAAATCTAAAATCAGTTAACAAATTCAATCTCCTCTTCTTGTAACATTTTACTTATACCAAGATAAAACTCACAAACAATTTAAGTTCTTGTAACATTTTACTTATACCAAGATAAAACTCACAAAGAATTAAAGTTAAAATGGAAGAGTTTTGTGGCAGAGTTATATTTCTTATATGGATGCTTCAACATAATCTTTTGGAACAAGTTTACTTACCAGAGAAAACAGCCTGCATGAGAGACTTATGCAACAGTTATGATTTTTATATGGATACATAAACACAACCTCTAACAATAGTTTACTTACCTGAGAAAACATCCATATCGATGTGGCTGACATAGGAATGAAAGCTCTGCATGAAAAGAATTAAAGCCATGTACAGGACCTGTTTATACCCCCCTTCTGAATGTGTCTGTTTGGCCCTATTGTACTGAGACACCAAATACTGCCACTGTGCCTCCCTTGCATGGGGGGAAAAAACAAACAAACAAAAAATCAATATGTTCAGTCAACATTGTTTCTTGTATAAATTTTAAAACTGTTATCATAATCCCCAATATTCTGAGCAGTAAAATAATACGAACTAGTTTTCAACATTTGAAAAGAACATATTAAACAATCCAAATGATAAATCTATATGTAATAAAAATAAGCACTTTCCATAACTAATTCTGATCACAAAACAAGTCTTATCTTATACTAAGCCTAAAGTATTTCAAAATGATTAATTAATTACTAATCAGAATAATTCAAAATAATTAATGACCTATACATTTGATCCTAACTATTTAAAAAAAAAAATTAATTAAAAATCATTTGATCTCTGGAGGAAAGAATATTATTAGTAACAATTTAATCTAACTTTCAACAATTTTAAAAAAAAAATCCTCTTTTTAATGGAATACTCTTCAGTTTGATTTCTTTTGCAGTACTGTTTTCAGCAATTACAACTATGCACAATTTGATTCCTAACAATTACTCCAAATATTTCATGTTTCAGGACATTACATGAACTAATATTACCTTAAAATTAAGAATAGACTGCTTCCTAGGCAATAAATATGCAAGTAATAATGTGGGATTTTTTCAATATGCACAACAATTTATTAGTCAACAGTTGCTTGCAGTATATTCATGAACAATGAGTCAGGGCTGGGAATTGTTCTGATGAGGAAAAAAAAAAAAACAGCCCAAACTATCAAAATCTGTGCAATTTGGCACATTCTGGGAACTGAAAATGTACTCTGAATTGCACAGAACAAATATTATTTATTTATTTTTTCATCACTCTTTACTTAACATTAATATTAACATTAAAGGCACTCTGAATTGCAGAACGAATATTATTTATTTAATTTTTCATCACTCTTAACTCAGATATTTACTTAACATTAAAGGTACTCTGAATTGCAGAACAAATATTATTTATTTAATTTTTCACAGCCTTGAAGAATGCAAGTATATTTATACCTGGTTTTATTGAAAATATCCGGTTCAAACTCCCATCCAAGACGATGACCTATGAGAAGAAGGAGGTTAAAAACACTGCCCCATGGATCAATAACTTGGTTTTCTCGCTCCAAAAGACCCGCCACTGGAGGAAGGCGTTTCAATGAGGCTTTGGTTGGAGATAGAAGATCTGAAAAAACATTTATTTATTATTTGCAATTTCAATTATTTTCAAAATAAAACAATACTCTCTATATAAAAAATTTCTATGGAAATGATTATAGATTACAAATTATAAAAATGCCTCATTCATAGTTTTAACAAATATTTCCTATTTATGTTAAATGTTTATAGTAGTATCAACACCAATGGATATTATAGTCATAGGACCATGAAATAAAACTAAAGTAATTGAGTAATTAATTCAAGTAATAGAACTCAAAAAAGTTAGGTGCAGATGAGACAGAACAAATCATTTCAAGATCTCATGCCATTCCTGTTTTGTACATTGTAGGGATTTTCACGTTACTGTCTTAAAAATGTTATTCCAGTATATAGTGATCTCATGGCATCCATTTTTGCACCCTGTAAAGATTCTCACATCTTAATGATTTCAAAGTGCACTATTCCTATGTATCAAAGCTTCATGCCATCTCTGCTTGGTATCTTGTAACAATTCTCACATCTTACTGTATTCAAAGTGCATTATTCCTAAATATCAAGGCTTCACGCCATCCCTGTTTGGCATCTTGTAACGATTCTCACAGAAGTGTTATTCTTATGTATCAGGGTGTTGTCCCTGTTTTGCAAACACTTACTTGACTTGACTTATCTCCTTGGATTCCCTGTGGAACAAAGGACCTCAACAACAGCTGCCACAAATCAGTGTTCTTTAGTTTGTCTGTCCACCTGATCTTCAGTATGTTGTGAAGGCAGCCGTTGATGAATACTTGAAGTTTGTTGGTTAGGGTGTTGGTGACTCTCCAGGTCTCTGAGCCATAGAGGAGGACAGACTTAACATTGCTGTTGAAAATTCGTAGTTTGTTGCAGACAGATAGGGATACTGACCTCCAGACTCATCTCAGGGTAATAAAGGTGTATCTAGCTTTCCTGATTCTGGCTTTGATGTCCTCGTCAGAACCCCTGTTGCTGATACAATGCTGCCCAGGGAGGTGAAAGAGGTGACTTCTTTCAGCTTGCTGTCTCCAAGGATGATTGGCATCTGCTGCTTTTTTAACAGGGTCGACCACTAACAGGAAGATCATTGGGGAGAGCATACATCCTTGTCAGACTCATGTTCTCACCTCAAAGTTCTCTGTCAATTTGCCATTGTGGATAATTTGGCATTTGGCACCTTCATAAAGTTGCTGGATCAGGGTGAGGGATTCTTTGAGGGATTCCATAGTGACGGAGGAGCTGCCAAATGGTTTCTCTGTCCACACTATCGAATGCTTGATGAAAGTCAATGAAGTTGAGGTACAGGTTTTGCAAACACAGTTGTGTTAAAATTATTTTTAATGCATTGCATTCATAAATTTGTTAAAAAGAACATATACGGCAAATTTGTGCAGAGTGCATTTGTGCATAATTTAATCACCTGACGAGGAAGAAATGGGCACATTATATTGTTAAAAACCTTTCAACTACACCTTTAACACAAACATACTTGATGATGTGATTGAGGCATGAATATACTTGTGGTGTCTGAGACATGGTTATACTTGTGATGATTGAGGCATGAATATACTTGATGTGGTTATAGGTACCTCCTCCACCACCACTGATTATCTCCCCTACACAGGGCTGTGTTACATAGCTGATGTAAAATTCAATAGCACGTTGAAGCCAACTGTAAAGCTGGGATGGTGGTAGAGTCAAACGAAGGCTGCGATTTAACACCATTGGCATCACATCACACACTGTAAAGAGATGAAAATTTGTGGAATGTCTACATTAGAAAGAATTAATAACTAATTGTTCATTATATCACATATGGTCATTTTTTTTATAATATAAATCAATTCCATTGTTTACATTATGGCTAGTTTTAAACTATCCAACAGTAATTAGGAGAAAGAAGTATTAACTATTAAAGTATTAACTCACTCTGATTCTAGTATTTTTTAAGGTTATGCCTGCCAAGAGAATTGTAAAACAACCAGTACTGCTGAGTATTCATCAGGATCATTTTCAGTCAAGTTAGTTATGTTGTTATAGTTATTGAGAAGTATATTTTAATATATTTTTACTTTCATTTAAATGTCCTAATACTTATTTATGTAATGATATTTAGCAACACACTATTTAAACAAATTAATAAATTTTAAAAATTAAATTGAAGTATATTTTATATACAGTTATAGACCTCACTAAGAGGAAATCTGGCTTAGAGCCATTAACTAAGAGAAGAACTGCCTTAAAGGTCTTTTACTAAGAGGAGGACTGGCATAGAGGTCTTTCACTATGAGAACTAGCATAGAGGTCTTGCATTGACATAGAAATCTTTCACTAAGAGGAGTGGCATACAGATCTTTCACTAAGAGGACTGGATTACAGAGCTTTCACCAAGAAGAGGATTCACAGAGAGTCTATGAAATGAAAGTACCATGAGATCATGAACAAAGCTACAGCCTGGATACAAACCTACTAAATGCTACCATCTTTCCTGCAAACTGCAAATATATGGTTAAGGGTTCATGAGAGGAGAAAGGTGTAACAGATAAATATTAAATGTGCAAACTTTGCAAATGATGAATGCGTAAATGTGGGCAGCTTGTTATCATTAAAACCAAACATATGAAGCACTTTTAACAGACTTACCAAGAAGTTTTCGGTAGCAGTTGACGGCTGAGAGACCTGTCACTTTGGCTTCCTCATTTATAAGAAGCTGTACCAGCTTCAGCTAAAGAGAATTATTTATTATTATTGTTTTTACACAATCTAGACAATAATATTTCTTAATTTGAAAATACTGGCTGCATTACATATTCATTCAGTGAGTGTGTGTGTGTGTGTGTGTGTGTGTTTGTGTACATGTATGTGCCATGTATATGGCATTTTTACTGATCTGAGTATAACTGAAATAAGGTAATGAGTAGAAACATTAATTTTTTTAATTATTATATTTTTATAATGGTAACACATCTTATGTGGTAGTTATGTTTCTGATATGAGTGATTTAAGTGAAACTTGAGTGTGGTCAAAATTATTATGTTTGTACAGCACTCATATGATGAACTATGAGACGGGGAATATTGGCTCATTACAGGATAATTAGTCTTCTTTTTCCCCTGACAACACTACTGGCGTATTGTCAAAGTGTGATGTCAATCCAGGAGACAGTGGGCCAGGTTTGTGTGACAAAGACTGTCATATCCAAAGAATGGCTCTGGTTCATCTTGGGAAGTTGAGTGCATATAGACTCTACTGCAGGTTTTTTTCCTATGAAAACATTGATTGGCAACTGTCATTGTTGTTACTGGAGCTGCTATAACATTTCTTTATACCATCTCATATTGTGTGTAATATTCATGTGATTTTATGGCTTCATTTAAATGAGACAGTATCCAAAAATTAAATCATTTAAGCATTTATACCTCACCCCAGCTCATACAGTTGAATTCATGTTAAGACATTTAAGTTAAATGCTTATAATATGTGACAATAGTGTACAGTAAATATTCCACTTCATATTGTCACTTATTTAATTATACCTTTAAAGTATTTAATTTGAACTTCATTTGTACAGCAAACCACAAATGCAAAAATAAATTAAAAAAATATTCTTTCACTACACATTTATATTTCATTACAAATTTAGTGTGAAAAGAGTGTTGTTTTATGAGTCTAATGATGCTCTTATAATTTCTGTACTAATTCTGGTTCTTAAACAATAGCATTTAAAGTAAATATTCATCAACATACAATGCATTTTCTCCATAACAGAAAGAGGTAAATAAAATCTGTTTTCTATAAGCTATAGCTAAACTTGTATTCTTACAATATTATATCAACTCGTTATTATTTTTTATAGCTGTCCTGAAATGTCACAAATAGTCACACACACACATACATGTGCGCACACATGCACTCACGCACACACACACACTATGACTGTTAATGTGCAAGTGCCCATGCAAATGCTTCTGTATATGTTCTTTCTTACAGTGTTTCTTCCTGACATTATTCATATTACAGATGTAAACAATTCTAGTACTGTTTATATGTTTATATATCAGCAAAATAAAATTTTATTACTGTGTGCAAAGTTTTTAGTTCTATTGCAGAAACAGGCCAACTGATAAACCTCACAGTCAGACCTTACATTTAGTGTCTGAGTTCTGTGGTACTAGTCTTAAGAAAGTAGCTCTTCCAGCCTGCCACAAGCCAGAAGTTAAGGTCTGGATGGCACAACTCTTGATTCCTGCACCTGTACAAGTCTAATTCTCCTATTCTTCTTCACACTAATGTCTCAGTGTCACCTATTACCTAAGCATCCTTTCTTTATACTACATAAAACTCAGACTCACAAGTAAAGTCTTTTCTAAGGAAGCATTAGAGCTTTTCAAGGAGTTTAAGTACAGCTCAGCACCAGTAAAGACAGCAGGTCAGCTATTACACAAAAGAAATGCCAACAGAAAAATAGCAATTCAAAATTTTGCAAACAAAACTTACAAACTTTGTGTGCAAGTGGTCCAAAGTACTACTTACGCCATGTTCTTGAACAAGATTTGGGAAGTTTCTCATTGCTAGTAGCAAAAGACGACAACGTTCTAGGGTACTGGAAATTTTATCAGCTACACTTAGCAGCATTTGACACTGAACATTTGTAGGAATTGCAGCAAATATTTCTGAAGAAGAAAAATTAAGAAAGAAAAAGGTAGAGAACAACAGATATTTTAAAAATACATCTGGTTTTCAATATATATGGAAATTGCTCTTCTGAAAACAGCCAAATAAATCAAAAATGCACATAAATCAAACTTACATTGCCAAAAGAAATTAATAAAGAAATGATAAGGGATGGGGAAGGAGATGTGCTACCTTGAAACGCTAGCAAATGTTTATTATTATGTCCAGCTTATGCCACAAGTGAGGGCTGCTCACAGCAACTCAGGCTAGGACTTTCCTTGGATGCACATGGGAAGTTTCCAGTCACAATCAAGTCATCAGTTAGATAAAAACAAAACAAGAATTTAGAATCTCATTATGTGAAAATAAAATAAAATTACTCTTGCTCTGTCAAAGACGTGAAAACTATCACATCATGCTTGCTGGACTGTTAGTGTTATGAAGGTTATCATTGTTTGATGACCTACTCATTCCATTTATCAAGGGGTCTTGAATTCAAATCACCAGAAGTACTGTATTATGCACAGAGAATATTAAGCCTGAAGATCACACCACTCAGAAAACCGTTTCATATATTACAAGAATCTTAAAAAATAAATCAAGCAAGCATAATGTAGCATGCTAATACAAGCTAATACAATTCAAACACTAACTTATGAAACTGTATTGTAATACTGGCTAATAGAATAGTTTAATTATGTTTACCACTTTATACCCACTTAGCTGGCGGCATTTAGCATTAATGAAATCATCAATATTAGATCTACATGTATATCCTGAGATTGTGCTAATTTCAGTATTGCTTGCAAATGTTATCAGTTAACCTTGACATGAACAATGATCTGTTAATCTTCATTAAGAAAAACTGTTCACATCCACTATCTATACAAAAAGGATAGTACAATGTACTCTCCTATAACATTATTAACTCAATAGAAAAACATAACATTATGCACAATTATCATTATGCAACTATAGAAATTATAGTTTGTAAATGTAATTTATAAAGTGAAAAAATGTGTTGATTACATAATAACTATGGCTTTAATTATTATCTTAGATAAAGTAAAAATCTATTGATGAGGGTTCATTAATAATCATACTCAGCCATAATCACATTTATATTATATTTACACCATTCTCATTTTTACTTTAATTTCCTGTTTGGTTTGCAGGGAATTATGTGTACTGTTCCTATTTTCTACTGCTCTTCAAAATGAGTAATTATATTTAGTAGAATTATGTATACTGTTTTCATCTTCTACTGCTCTTCAAAATGAGTAATTATATTTAGTAGAATTATGTGTACTGTTTTCATTTTCTACTGCTCTTCAAAATGAGTAATTATATTTAGTAGAATTATGTGTACTGTTTTCATTTTCTACTGCTCTTCAAAATGAGTAATTATATTTAGTAGAAATACTGTTTTCATCTTCTACAACTCTTCAAACATACTTTTATTTATTGGAATTACTTGATGTGCTTTTATCTTCCATAATTCCTCATACACCTGAGAAAGTTTACTTATTAGGATCACCTATATTTATTCTTCTACTACATCTCAAAGTGCTGAGTAATTTATCAAAATTATGTGGACTGTTTTCAACTTCCAATGTGCTTATGCCTGAAATGTACCTGTTCCTGTTGTTTAACTGCCACTACTCCTCAAAAACTTGAGAAAGTTTACGTATTTAGAAGTACACTATTTTCAACTTCCACTATTCCTCAGCCTGAGCAAGTTAATTTATTAGAATTATATGTATTGACTTGTTTCAATTTACACAGCTCCCCAAATGAGAAATTTTTCTTATTATAATTTTTTTCTTTACCTTCCACTGCTACTAAAGCAGATGACCAATTTTATATTTTATAAGAATTAACTGTTAAAAGAACCTGGAATTGAATTTACACAGTTCCTACAGCAGATGACTGATTTTATATTTCATAAGAATTACCTGTTAGAAGAACTTGGCGTTGCTCACTGGAGTCTGTCTGTAGGGCTTCCAGCATGCTTTGAACCTCATCCCATAGCAGTCGTTCATGGGGAAAATTCCGAAACCTACAAAATACATCAAAAGGCACTCATTACTCTGGACAAATAGATGGTTCAGGAGGATTCTTAAGACATTTTTATCACAATTTACCCAGCAAGAACAGCCCTATCTATTCTGTCTGTGTTTATTCAAACTATATATTATATATAAATCCAGTTTATTTACATGGTTCATTTATGTCTATTTGTTTAGTTTTGTAATTTCGTTTGTATGGTAATCATTCTGCTGTAGTCCTATTTGCCTCAAGCATGTTGTAATGTCTGTTGTGTATTTCATCTATAATACAGTACAATACTTAGAACTTTCACAAAAGTAAGTACTGTTAAAATTTAAGACATTATTACTACATATTGCAATCTTATTATCATGCTTTAAATTATTATTATGATAATTGTTATTAATATTATTATTATTATCAGGCTTTCTAATATCTATTCATCAAATAGAATTAGTAGTAAAATATAGCCTGGGTGAATGTTCAATGACAAAAGAACTACAGTCACAGAACAACATGCTTATGGAGATGAAGAGGTAAGGTGTTGGATTGCCATACATTTCAATAGGGACTTTTCATAAAGGACTCATGACCCTTAGTTTGAAGAGGACACATATTTACGGAACACAATAAAACAACCATCATCTGCCATGTGCTTTTTGGACTGTACAAAAGAAAATATTTGCTCAACATGTTCTCTAGAAGACAACTTAAGACAGTAAAATAAAAGGGAATCAACTAAATTATTGTGACACAATGCCACCTAGTTAATGGTTAAGATTATTATTATTTATTCACCCATAACTAATTACAAGTGGTGAGAATCTTAATTTATGTTATTATTTATACTGATAATTCTCCAGAAGACACCACTCAACTAAAGAAGAAGACAAATCAGTCTTTAATCTATATTTAGCAAGCCCCTATCCACCCACTTTCTTCTCCAACATAAGGTTATCAATATTTGTAAGAAGGTCAATAAATTTAACAATAAATTTATTAAATCAACAATCAAATATATATATTCAAATAAAATGAAAAAGATTACTTGACATCAATATTTCCACAAAACGATGTTTGAATAATTTTAATATCTATACAGTCTTATATCCTAAAATACAATTCAAACAATTTAATATTTAGTGTCAATACAAATCATAGGATAGTTCTTATCAGAGGAGAGAAATGGAGTTATCAGAGATAAGTGATAGTAGTTTGTACATAACCTGATTTAGGCACTATCTCAATAGTCTTTCGCACGTTTTTGTAACAAAGCCACAAGTTTATTGTTCACATTACTACTGTCAATTCCACATGATTCCCTCCTCATGTTTAGAACACTGATTCACTACTATTCTCTCAAGGTTAACCTGGACACTCCTTCAAGCAGAACAACAATTGTAGCAATTTCCAGTAACTTCCTTGTAACCAAAAATTGCTTGAATTAGTCAGCATACCTTGCCACCATACATTAAAGGAGTGTGGTGTATTCCTTACAATTACACACTGCGATAGATACTTCTCACATCTACCATGGTCATAGAGGTTTATAATCAATAAACCAGGAGATTCAGATAAAACAAGGAAAGGCTGCTTTTTCCTGTAGAATATAATCAGAGAACAAACACTACATTTCCAGTTTATTCATCTCTAACTCCATTCTTTCTTACATTCAAGAATCAACTTAAAGTTTCCTGCAAAAGTATTTTTTAGCCTGACACATATACAGCATAATAGTTTATGAACAGGTTCACTGGAAACAATGTCAAGTGTTTAGCATTCTACATATGAGCATCATAGTTCACAATTTGTAGAAATCTACTCGCATAATACATCTCTATTAAAACACAAGTATAACATATCAATAGCAAAAATGAACAAAATATTTCTAAGTCCACTCTCTGTAGTCAGTTGATGATTTAATAAATTTATTGATCTTCTTACATATATTGATAATCATATGTTGGAAAAGATGGTGGGCACATGGGGGCTTGCTAAATATAGATTAAATGGATTTATTTTCTCTTTTGGTATGAAGTTTTCCATCTATGGAAATACTGTGTGACAGTAAATGTTTGTCTTTAATCTTATGAAAGAGAAAATGTTTACAGCACCAGCATATCCACCATGTGAGAGAGACAAGTAGTGTCTTCTGGAGGATTATTAATAACATAAATTAAGATTCTCATTATTTGTAATTAGTTATGGATGATTGATAATAATAATCATAACCAATAACTAGGGTGGTGTGTCAAAATTTCTTTTTCAACGACAAAAGTTACTAAAAGTTCTATTGTCTTTTTACTTGGGCAATGCTGGGTAAAGCAGATGATAGTTTTACTTTTATTGGGTCAAGTAAATATATCATATGTAAATATAATATCATACGCCAGTATCTGTCACCCGTCCCTGCCCATAGACATAGCTCCTTCCCATCCAGTGTCTTCCATAAGCTTCATACAGATGAACAATTGTTCATTGGGTGAATATTAAGCAATTACCCATGTGTCATCTGCACTGACATCAGATGATCAATGTTATTAATATTACTCTTAAGTCAACAAATAAAACTGCCTCAGTCAGAAAACATCAACCCAGAGAGTGAAAAAATATAAGCCATTTATTATGAGAATTATATATATGTAACACAATCAAACTACCATTATTTCATATCTGCTATGTTTGCTTTGGATTGTAAAATCACAAAATGTATATGATGCATCATCTACAACACAACTTTAGTTAGTAAAATAAAAAAGAATCAAATAAATATGATATATTTATTCAACATGCCCACTATGTGTAACTGTAAGTCAACTAAATGGAGAGTATTGTAGGCTGCATTTAAATTTGAATGCAAATATATATCAAAGGATTAACCTCAATGATGGATTTATACATATTTATACAGAACTAATTAAACAGTCTTTTTTTCCATCTGAAAAAAACTATTAAAAGTTCAATTATGTTTTTTAAACTCAAATATTTCCAGGTATGTCTGCTATTTTGCTAGCATTCCAGATTCCCATTACATCATTTATACTATAGTTTATACCATAGTCAGTAAGACTAAGAGTAATACTGTTTATCTAAAGAAAAGAAAAACTACTGCAAAGATTACAAAGCATATATAATTTATATTATGAAGGTACTAGGTAGTAATCTAAACAATACGTGAAAGACACAATTACATAAGTTCATAATTAAGACAAAGGGAAATATGTTTGTGCATGCGTGCATGTGTGTGTGTCTGTTGTGTATAAATATGATAGAAAGAAAACAGGAGATAGGCATGATTACAGATTATGAGATGAAAAACTAACAGACATACATCATAAAAAGTAATCTATACTTCCTCTAGCTGTCTAGAATAGGTGTTTGGTAGTATCCTTTACTTATTTCCATGTTTTCAACTCATGTGTGTGTGTGTGTGTAATGCACAGAAGTAAAGGAGATCCAGCAACAAGTGATCATGGTATGATAAAATAACATTGGTGATATTACTAACACTGTAACAGTCAAATTTATTCAAACAAACCCACATTTCCTCCAGATGTTTGGCAGCTTCAGTGACATTTTTGCCTGCCTTTTCAACTTGATATGACTCAAACTGCAATATAAATATAACAGCATTAATATAATAAATCAAATGAAAACTATAAATAAAATTAATATTATTTCAATAAACAGCAATTTTGTATAATAAGGTACAATATATAATTGTTTTACTTAACAAAAAATTTTATAAATAAATTTGTCCTATGTGAAACATTTAAAAGAAATAATTCAATCATATAACTGTATTAAAATGTGATAATTCTTTGTGTTATATCAGTATTTTATCAGAATGTGTTGATAAATATTAAAAACTAGAATGGTTTCTACATTTTTGTAAGAATTTTCTACAGTGCACTTTTGTATGAAAGAAAATGTTCCTCCTAAAATTTAAAAAAAGAAAAACATTCCATCCTTTTCTAACTGCTCTCCAAGTTTAGTAGATACGGATGAAAAATGTGCCCCGGTGAATTAGAGAAAAGTGGAAAGTTCAACATTTTGAATTAGGGAGAGTCTCCTTTTACAACTGTCTTGATTGGAAGACCCAATAGATCCGTATATGACTTGTTTTTATTGAGAAAGGTGAGGTTAGGGCTTTCTAGTGATAGGGTTAGGAGGTTTTTTTTTTTAATTAGAGAAAAGTTAGGGTTAGGATTAGCTGCAAATACAAAACGAAAATAAATTCATATTAAATCTGTTTTTAATTTGAGTTAACTTTTCATTGATTTTTTTCATTCTTCATTTAGTTTTTGTTTCTGCAAATTTCTGTGCATTAATAACTTAAAAGTTAAATACTGAATAAAAATAGCACTGATTTAGTGATTTACTGATTAATACTTTTTACATACACATAACTTTTGTCCTTCGATAATGTATACAGACCAATAAGAGGGGTGTGATGTTTTTTCTTTTGTTAGGAATTTTAGTTTTTTCGATTAGAAATGGGTAGAAAGTTTAAAGTTTAGTCTTTTAGAGAGAGAGAGAGAGAGAGAGAGAGAGAGAGAGAGAGAGAGAGAGTACAATTTGATTTTGACTTTGAGTGTAAGTCTTAATGCTCTTTATGATCAATGCACCATATCACTGTTGATAATTAAAAAAAAATCTACATACAATATTAAATAAGTTATACATCACTACAATGTAAACAACAAATTAAAGAGAGTAGTATTCTATTTCTAATTCTAGTAAAGACGTGAACAATTCGAGATAGACCAACCGCGTGACATAAATACTTTACTTGTATTACAAAAGATGATGGAAACAACGATTTTGCAGTAATAAGCCACGCCTTTGCAGCATATGGATCTGTTTTAGAACACTGCCGGGCCCTAACAACTAAATAATCCACGTCTGACAAGGAATCGAGTGCACTAGCAGTAGCCATTGTAAAAGAAATTTATTAGAATTACCTCCCTTAGCCAACCTCTTACTGCCGATCTTGTTTCTTACCAGTGATGTTACTTCAATGAGCTTTCTAAGAATACACACTCAGATATTAATATATGTTTAGAACAATGGTTTGAAATAGAAAAGATATACCTTAATTTCTACTTATACAAACAAAATCATCTATAAAGAGATATTTTCTTTATCTAATGTGAAAAAATCCCGGGATTCAAAGGCGTAATTCTCGTTTCCGGTAGTTGGAATCTGACAAGTAGGGGTATTTTATGAGTTGTAAGAAAATCTACAATCATCTGAATTTTTAAACAATATCGATCTTTGTGCAGATAATATTTGTAAAATGTGTAGTTTATAATCTTCCTATTACATTATTTTTCAGAATCATGATGGCAGAACTTGAAAATGGGACAGATCACGAAGTATTGGACGATACATTTCAGGAAGAGACCGTGGAATTCGATGCCGGAGATGCAACGGCAACTTCAGGTATAACAGAAGACAGTGGCGTCGAAGATCCAGTAAGTTCTGAGGAATAGACTTGCGTGCATAAGATGAGGACTTATTGTTATAGCAAAGTATTTACAGTATAGCAGAAATAGCATTGTGACTAATGTGATTGTGAGTAATCCATCACTAAAACTAGGTAGTCCCACTCATTTTTTTCTACTTGATATTTTACAAATGTTTTATGCTCAAAATGTGTGTTCTGATGAAATAAGGTTGTACAGAAAAAATTATGATGATAGCTATAATACTTTTTGAGATATTGTCAATTTAGTGTCGTAATTTGTGATCAACATTTTTTAGACGTAATGAATGTGCAGTTTGTCAAGTTCAGTACAAGTAAAATATAAACCACACTGATCAACAGTCCAACATTTTAAATTAATATAATCACAGACAACAAGAAAAAATAGACATAATGCAGAATCGAAATTTAAGTTTCTTATAAATTACGACGGAAAACGTGCTTTTGTTTCATAAAATTGCTTACAAAACGCAACAAACTGGAATATTCATGGCATCATAGCATAATCAACTGATGAACAAAGTATATCCAGAATGCATATTATTAAATCATTTGCTATGTAGTTAATGCCTATTTTTTTCCAAAAGCATAGCAATAACAGTGAAGAAATTATTTGATGCTGAAAATGGCCATTTCAACTAATTTTAACCAAAAAAGAGCAGTAACCAAGTGTTATAGGGAAAACGTAAAAAAGCAAATTGTCATATCTCTAAAACTATACAACATACAGAGCTGGTTCACATATCAAAATGATCAGTAAGTTGTGCTCTATCTAAACATATAAAGTTAAGTTATGTTTAATCATTTATTTAATTTACATTTTTAGTATTATTATAAAATTCCTATTTACGAAGAAAATGAAAATGGATAAATTGTCATATCTCTGAAACTATACATAACACAGTTATGGTTCACCTATTAAAATGACCAGCAAGATGTTATACATGAACTAAACAAAAGATTTGTTCAGCATTTTATTTGTTTTAATATTTTATAATACAAAATTTAATATTTAAAATCTTAAAAACCGTATTAAAACTGCTTGATTGGTATAAAAGCACTCTATATCTCTATATGTATCAAAGATACATAAAGATGTTGAACCCATGCCATTGCTAATTATATCACTACACACACACACACTAAAAATCCAAATCATATTGTTTTATTCTGAAGGTTTGACAAGGTCTTAAATCACTTAAACTTGAGAAAGTGTGCATGAAAAATTTATTCTTAAATTAAAACAGTGCTCTGCACACATGTACATTATTTAAAGAAATATTAACATATTTATATAATTATAATGTAGGTTATGAATAAAAGATCATTTCATTTTTGTTTTATTTATTTCAAATAATGAATATGCACAATAACACACAGTGACACACATACATCCATTATCATAACAAACAGCAACATCTTAGTTTGTAAATCCACCATCTTCTTTCAGTCTCTTTGGTGGTTGGCTACTTGGAAAGTTATCTACATTAGTTGTTCTTGCCACTTCAGTTTCATCTAAGCTACTACCTGCATTTACAACAGCTCAGCATGTGCACAATCAGATACTGGAGTGCCTTCTAGCAAATATTTGCATAAATTATTTTATCAACAAGGGTGTTGTTGTCTTTACCTTTTATTTTTATATTCAGACTTTTAGCACCCAAATCAACCTTGTACCTATGATTACTATGGAGTACTACTAGCTTTATTTAAAGTCTGAAGCTCTTTGCAAACTTTCATTCATAGACAAAGCAAGAATAATTTGACTATCTGGTTTTAAATGAAAAGTTTAAAGAACAGTGCACTGCTTTTTTTTTTTAGTGATTCTGTATTTTATGTTTTTGCATTTTTGAGAGATGGACAAAACTGAACAAGCCACTCATTCAGACAGCAATCTTTCAAACTTAATTTCTTGGCAAAACTTTGAAGTAGTCAAATCAGATTATCAGAAACTTCATAAACAGCTGTTAATGAATAACATACTTCAACAGCATCTCCTGACTAATACCATACTTTTCACAAACAGTCCCATCACTAAGTTGTAATGCTTTGGAAAGAACAGTTTCCCAGTTGTTACAAGGGGTGTTCTTAAGTTCAGTCATAACCCTGAAGATAAGTTAGTGTACTGCTCATCAGCTAAAAAAAATATTCCACAAATGTTCAACCCTTAAAATTTTCTTTATGCAAACAAGTATGCTGTAAGTGTAAGTAGGATAACTATTAGCTGCATACTTTTAATAACTTGCTTTTAATGTAAAGAAAAAAGTATACATTGCTTACCAGCTAAAAGAGTGAAAGGACCAAACAATATTTAAATATTACTCTTTAAAATAAAATAAAGTAAAACATGAAGAAATATTAAGTTAGCTATAAGATTAAGAACAAATGTACAGCAGCCTGCTGTCTTAAAATAAAGTAAAACATGAAGAAATATTAAGTTAGCTATAAGATTAAGAACAAATGACAGCAGCCTGCTGTCTTTATTATTAAAAAACGAAACAACAACCTTTTAAGTTAGCTATTTCTCCATTTATGTAGAAGTGTAAGAAATTACAAGTCAGGGGAGGGGGGAACCCCCCCCCCCCAAAAAAAAAAGAGATTTTTTTACACTGTAAAACGATGTTCAAATAAGAAACAAAATGGGAAAAGAATTTTTTTAAATATAAGCAAAAACGAAATAATAAACTAAATATTAAGTTTGTGTCACAGTACACAGAACGCTTGAAAGAACTGAAATATTTCAGAGCGATGTTTTTCTACAATTTTAACATCTAGAGTTATCTTTTCTTGTTGAAATTAACGATGATTTAAAACTATTTTTTCTACATAATAAAATTGTCACCCATACCTAAAATTAAATGAGCAAATAAAACAATATTCACAAATATGATCTGCGTCTTTAAAACGAAATATTTCAAGAAAATAGTATATTTTCGCATATTTGCAAGTCACTCCGAGATCGGCCTATATTTGAACGAGTTAATTCGGAAATTGTCAATAATTCTACTTCAGTACTTGAAAAATAATAATAATATGCTTACAAAAAAATTCAAGAAAATGAAAATAAACTTTAATAAACACTCACAAATAGATCTGACCGATAAATGGTTTCAACTGATCGTATAGGGCAGAATAATCAGCGTTAGCGTCGGTACACCGTGTCTCAGAAATGAAAGCCATGACTGTGGCGTGAATTGAGAAAGATGCTACCGGGTTTTCGATTTCGCAAGAACCGGCTGGACTAATAATCGCGTATTGTGTCATGTTTTTAGAAAGAGGTTGAAATGCTGAATAAAATGATATGTTTTCCTAGTTTTTCTGAAAAATATTTGATCCCCAAAATTTGTCTCAAACTTTTAACTTAAATTTTTTTTGGTGTTATTCTTAACATACAATATGGAAAAAAATATGAGTGTATAGAGTTATCTCTCTTCTTTTTAATGGACCAATCAGAATTTCGCCAACCTATCACGCTGTTTCTTGCCGAAAAGTTAAAGTATAGTACCGAAAAACGCGAATTTTACTTTTTCGGCCGTGAGGCGCCCGATGAGAAATTTTTGACGTAACCCTAAGGTACTTTCGTCAAAGTTAATGGATACAATAATAAAGTTCAGATGAAAAGCAAGAATATACTTTAAAAGATGGAAGATAGCTCTTTATTTTTTATATAAACATCGTTAGTCCAGGTTTAGTGTGAAGAAAACTGTTGTGAGTCAAAGTTCAGTGAATTTGCGTGCAAAAGAGCGTTTGACCCCAATAAAAGAGCGGCGGTGGGACTACCTACTAAAACTACTAACTTATTTTTAACTAGTTTTCTTGTTCATATTGTACAAATCTTATGTGTGTTCTGATGAAATAATCTTGTTTACAAAAATTATAATACTAATACTGTAATAGTAGGAGTAATACTTTTTGAGATATAACTAATGTTATTGTCATCATTTAATAGGTAGAACCAGCTATTTTTTTCAAAGTTTGTGGAAATGAATGAAATGTACACCATATATTAAAGTTATAACAATCATGGTGAAAGAAGTAAGTTTACAAAAAATGGTTGCATACTCTTTCTTACTTTTTTTTTTTTTTTACGCATTTTTCAAAAATGGGGAAAAAATGCTTTTTACACATATTTTACACTTTACCATTTTTGCATCACCCTAAACTAAAGTAAAAACTGATTATCTGACAGCTAAATTTTTGCATACCTCATGTATCCAATGCTGACATGAAGCCTGATTTATTCTGAGTCAATAGCTTTCTTAATTTTTGAGTTAATGATTCTCAAAAATGAGAAAAAACACAAATTGAGCAATGGCACTTTGAGCCAACACTGAAAATGAACTATATTAATCATATTATTATTATTAATGCATTTTTGCTTATTTTGAGTTCCATTTGACTTATTTAAGTAATTATAATGAAATAACAACTTAAAATTATCCAACATTTGTAGTTAAAAATAAAATGCACTTAATTAATGTCTTATGTTTTAAAATTTATGATTATTTAAAAATAAGGGTAGAGGGCTAATTCAGTAATTGAAACCTAGTGGCAAGTTGAAATAAAAACAATAGTATTATGTATTCTGAAACATGGTCCCTCGAAGTCTTGGCCAATTTTTACAGGTAAAATGAACCCTAACAATAATTTAACCTATTACCAACTCTTAAAAGATACAGTGATGGGGTGTAGCCTCACAAAAACTAAATAATTAATGCGTATTTGAGGCTGTTGCTATTGGCGCTACCCGTTTTGATTAATTAATTTAAATGGCTGTCATTCGTGATCCATCATAACTTAGTTAATAAACAAGGTTTTTTGTGGGGAAAAATTATCTAGGATCAATGTGTGATCATTGTCTGACAGATATACTTGTCGACTCTCGCTCACGTCCATGACGATCTCGAATGCATTGCCGTCTGTACAGATACTATCTTTATTTCTGTCAAATAGCCTTAAAAGATTATCCAGATAATTAATTAAAATCTTTTTACAACTACAGGAGTTATAGTTAATTAAACTTAGTGAATTACTATCGCAGCAGAGAAACAAGCACAGCTGACAACGCCATGGCGATCACTCGCTTCGTTTATGTTTAGGCCTATGTTCGTGCACACTTGGGTTGCACATTTTCCTACTCTGCGGACTCCGCTACAAAAATGCCACTTTGTCATGCTATATACCATTTTAAAGAAGAGATTTTTTACTTTCTTCTAAGGAAAAAATCTATATTTTCAGAAATAACCGTGCAAAAACGTAATTGAAAAATAGGCTTTTTTCAGTCAACTTTTACATACAATAAAAATACAGATTCAAAACTAACACGGTTGCATTCTACATTAATTTTTCTTTAGTTTTATATGAGATAATTCTGATTGAACAATCGTAGCGGAACCCATTTTAGTGTTTGCAAGGTATATGAAAACACGATGGTAAAACCGGAGATTGAGAATTTTACTTTTATTGAAGTTTTATGCCTGTGACGCAACATTTGACTCATTTTTGTTCCAACCCCAAGGGTTCTTTCATGAAAGTTTATGAATACTAAAAATAAAATTCAGGGAATAAAAACAGCAGCACTCTTAAAAAGATGTAACATCATTCCTTATTTTCATTAAAAATTGATTAGTTCAGGTTAAATGTGAAGAAAACCTCACTATATAAATTTTAGCAAATTTGCATGTTTGTGAGTTTTTGCGTGTAAAGTGGGACTGCCTACTAGAAGATGTGAAAATTAGTAAAAAAAATATCTAGCATAATTTTATATATTTAAAGTTCGTGCAATGGGGGCTATATTTAATTGTTATAAATATCTTTATTGATTAAATATTGGTACTGATTAATAAGCATAATTTTTCCTTAAAATTGTCAGTCATTGTTTTAGTTAACTAATTAAATCATTTTGATTTGTTTATTATCACAATTTTTAAGCAAAGAAAGTTGGTTTTTAAATTTTGAAGATACAGGTATCAGAATGCATTCACCACAGAAACCAATGTCCATTTCATAAACTAATTGGTCACTTGAATGGAAGAAATCAAATTTTTTTAGGGTTTTTTTTCAATGCATATTAAAACACATAGTAAAACACATTTTTTTCTGTTTGCAACACAACTGTTCCATGTATTTGTTTGTTGATTTTGATTTGATTTGATTTGCAGGAACTTGAAGCAATCAAGGCGCGAGTTCGTGAGATGGAGGAGGAGGCAGAGAAGCTTAAAGAGATGCAGAGTGAGGTAGAGAAACAGATGAATCTAAGCTCCACTTCATCTACTGGTGCAGGTATAAGTCTGCCTAGATAAATGACTGTAGGGTTTCAAATTGTCCATCAAGTTTGCAATTTCTAAAACTAAAAATCATTATTTTTCATTTGAAATTTGTCACCCATCCTTTTTGACCTGATTTTAAATAATATAAATGGAAAATTCTGACAGAAAAATAAATTTTGTCACGCTAGTTAAATAAGTAGCATTTGTAGGGTTGAATATAGCCAAATATTTTTCTGTCTCTACATTAAATAGTTCAAATTAGTAAGGCAGTTAATTTTTAAGTTATATGAACAACTAATCTGTTCATCATACGTTTCTGTGCAAAAATAAGTTGAAGAAATGTGAGAAAGTCAGTTTATCGCATTTCTTTCAGACTTACTTATCTCATCTAATCACTTAAGGCGATGTGAGGGTCAAAAATCTAGTTTTTTTAATATTACTTCCTAGTTTATTTTATTGCTTTGTATTAAGTACTAGAGGTAAATAGAATGTGAAAATAGAGTGAACTTGATGGTTGGCTTTGCGGTTGCTATGGAAACCATGTGTAAACATCCGCCATATTGAAATTTTAGGAACAAGTTTTCTCAGTTCCTATTAAATATTTCTTTTAAATATTTTGCACATAGCTACAGTATTGCTATGTCCACAGAATTACCATTCCTTTAGTCTATATTTTTGATAGAAAATTATTTATGAATTTTTTGGTAAAAGCGACATATTTTTATTGTAAATTATTTCTTTGAAATGTCATATTTTCAAAAGTATTGTACATATACTAAAATCCAATGGTAATTCTGTGCATTGGAGTGAGTTGTTTGACTGTGTAAAATTTCAGAGAGATCAGTTGAATAGATTTTAAAATATTCAATTCCCCAGTGTAAAAATATGCAAAAGCGGGAAAACGAAGAAAAGTGAGAAAACTTATTTCAAAACCTCATTACTTGTGTTCACACACAATTTTAACCCACCATTTTTACCAGGCAACTGTATTAAACACAAGATATTGATAAAAAGTGTTTTCAGAAAGAAAATTGTGTCACCTTAGAACAATCCAGCACCATAGGCTGGGCCACCCTCCAGCTGATTAAGTTCTTCTTGTCTTTGGGTTCTTGCAGCCCTGACTTTGTCTCTTTGTTTTATGGCCTTGTCTTTAACATACTTTGTGCTGTTGTTAAGTCCTTTCCTCATTCTTGACTCACAAATCCTAGCCATATGATGTCCTGTTTGAAAACCAAAGAACCTGGCACTGTGGGCAGCAGCAGCTCCAAAGTTAAACTGCCGTTATGACGGCAATCTCCACACACTTTCTTGAGGCAAATTTGTCTTTGGACCAAATCAAGCTATGTAAACTTGCATTCTATGTCTTTCCTGAGCAACACCTACTGAGCAAATGTTCCTCTGTGAGATGGCTGTAAATCGGTAGAAGGTGCTCAGCTAATTTGTTTTCATTTGGTGGTGTGTGTATGAACCTCTGGTGGGGGCTTGAGAGCTGATGTCGTGCAATTGCTTGTTGGAAGAAACACCAAGAGTCCACTGTGCTTAGAATGTATATCCCTAACAAATGCTACTGTCTCTCCAAAGACATGATTTCTAAAGTCTTTCACTTTACTAAACATTTTGTTTGCATGCTGATGAAATGTTTTGTGGTGCATTGCAGGCAAATCTAAATTTTCACAAAAATTTCTCAGAGCACTAGCACCCATGCCACAAACTATTGAAGCATAAACTGCTTGCCTGTTTTTGTGAAATACTTTTGACTGTGTATCCTTGGAGGCAAGATAATTTTCATAGATTGTTTCTTGGCATACAGTGCACGTGACTTCAGTATAAACAGCAAAACCGTGCATCGGTTTGGAGTCACTAGCGAGAGAGAGATTCATACCATTACACTGAGGGCAACAGAGATGCCAACAAGACTCTCCATTTCTCTGAAATCGACAATGCCCCTTTGCATCTTGAATTTCGCCTCTTTCCCATTGTCATTGACTCTGACGTGACTGCAAGAACTACCCAAACTTTCGTATGCGTCTTTCTTGAACTGTGATCTTGTTTTCGTGCCAAGTAAACTGTCTGCCGTAGATGGTTTGTAACACGAAGTGTTCGGTTCAACTTGTGCACACTTAGATGTCACTTGTTGCTGTACTGTGGCTAATTTTGCTTCCTTTCTTGCTCCCCATAGATTCTGCAACTGTTTCTTTCTATTCTGCTTACTTTTAGGCACTAAATTACATGTTGACTGCTTTGTACGAGGCATTTTCACTCACAAGTACTTCGCTAAGCGTCACTTTTGCACATGTAAACAGTCGCCATGACAGTACCACGTGACCTAGTCAAGCGAATCGTATCGCAGCCTTCACGTCACACTACCATACATGGAAGGCACTGTGCTTGTGTAGTGTTCAGGCCGAACGTCTTGTTACCGAAATAAAACGGGAAATCCCGAAGGACAATCTTTTATTAGAGAGGCGAGGAAATGCTGAACACAACGGTATGCGACAATAATCATGTCGTCTGCTAGAAATGTGCGTTGTCAAGTGTTGAAAATCATCATTTTAGAAGTCGATTGAAAACTTCTGCATGTGGGTTACTTACTTTAAATAATTTTTACAGCATATTAGAGACATTTTTCAACTAAATAACCTTTAGAAATGAAAAGAAGATAGTTTTTATTGCCCAAATATGTAAAAATGTCTAAACACACAAAAATTACCAAAATCACTATATTACAGACCCGCACATCGCCTTAATTCACTAAACTCTTGTTATTAATAAAGAACTGTTTTGTACCTACATAGCCATTATAGGACATTTGTTTTCGAAGTACTTCATTTTTTAATTAACAGCATCATCCATGATGTAGAAATAAAAATGTGGCTGATATGGATTACTCTCCCTCCCCCATCAGTTGCAGAAAGTTTGTGCTTTTGATTTAAGCCCATTCTGTGGCATATTGATCTGCTGCTAAGCTGAATTGATTGGGTCAATGTGCTAAAAATTAAAACAGACTGTAATTATAAATGGATTTTAAAAATTTAAATTACTATTTATTATAGACATATTGATTAATTTAAAAAGTATAATTTTGAATTTATATATATATTTCAGCACAGTTTCCAAGTCAGGAAGAGAAGATTGAAGCCGATGCAAGATCTATATATGTAGGAAATGTGAGTAGAACTTTCAGTTTTTATGCTGATCAAGATACATAACCTTTAGCATGATGCAGGTGACACAAACGTCTCAGGTTTAGGAATTGAAAATTTCAAATGCTTAGAATTTTGGATATATCCAACTTAAGACTTTGTATTCTGCTTCTAGGATAGGACTGTTTCTCATGACCACTTTGCATTGTTCTCTCTGATTGGAAGGATTTAGAGGTTGTTTGTTTTTTTTACTACTTACACATTAGTCAGAGAGAAATTTCACATGGTCACTTATTACAGAAATTATAAGTAGATTCTCTCACAGAAGATAATAATTTTTTTTTAAAATAGCCATTGTTTCAAGAAATATATTCTATAGTCATGCATTTAAGTATATTGGTTATTTAAATATGAAGTATCTTACGAAGACCCAAGTTTGATCTTCTATAAGTAATGGCTACATGCTTATAATCAGATTAGCTGTCAGCATCTTAACAGTCCAAGGATGCTAATGTTTTTGTAAACAGAGGTAAAAGGGGTTAGCGAATGGAGTGGGGGAAGGTAATCATGATGTAAATTTCAGTAATCAAGTTTATGTTGACATAATTTAGGTAGGGTTTCCAATTTTTATTGTATATTAATTAGTGTATACAAAAAAATTGTAGACAGTTTGCCTTCTAAAAGTGCATGTGCCTACATACACAAAAGTAAAAATCAATGTTGTTCATCCAGCAACTTTCATTGAGTTGGACTGATAATTGCATTTATTTAAATCAATAGCCACTTTAACCCTTTACCGGGCGGATCGCCCAACTTCGCCCGTACATCGTGTAGGGCAGAACGCCCAATAGCGCCCATAGCAACGATTTCACTTAGAGTTATTTTCCTTTCCATATTTACATCATATCCGGTCTCTGCAGGAAGCATGATGTTTGTACAACGATTTCCGCGCCATTTTGAAACATTTTCATGTGGCAGCATTCATTTTTTCATAAAGTTTTCTTTGTTTTTCGTGTTTCAAATGGATTTCTTAGTGTCGTCCATCATTAATGAGAAGTTTAAAGTCTTCTTCAGGGACTTTTGCGCACATAAAAACATAAGAAAAGATAAAAAAAATTTAAATATTAAATACATAAGAAGCATATACTTATGTTGAAAACTTGGAAAGTTAATTTGAGATGTATTTTACCAGGAAACAAAAATAAAATAAGAAGTATAATTTTCTTATTACAATGAATATAATATCTTTATTAACCTAAGATATTAATCTGGATCCATATTTATCTAAAATGTGGTATAAAATTATAAATTCATCACACAGTAACTCAACTAAACATAAATAAAGTGAGATTTTCATTTGATTTTATGTTTGTGCTCTAGATCAGAATTTAAATAAACAAGGTCACTGTTTTACAAAGTTGAAAAATTAAACTGTATAGTGTTAGATTTTGTTTTCATTTCCCAAGGAACCTTGAAATTTATTTTAAAAGACATACACACACCTACATTTACATCCATAAAAATTGCCTTCAGAAGAAATCAGAATTCAAAGTGGTTTTTTTTGTTGTTGTTTGTTTGGGAAATATCGACTGTTAGAATAACTTAATTTTTTTAATTTTATTTTTAAATGAGAATGATATATTTATTATACCCATAATGATCTAGATGTCAGCAATGTAAAATATTTTTAAACATGAAAAAAATTGTATAATACATTCTGTGAAAGAACATCGAGATTTTAAATTAATATTTTCTAATTGTCAAATCCGTCCTGTTGCCTTCAGCTGTTTAAGAGTTTCATTTATAAGTTTAAAAAAATATATTTATATAGTACTTTATTTTATTATAGGGTGGTTATAATAATGAATGATTGAATATATCAGGTGATTCACATTTTTGAATAATTAGTCAGGCAATAGTTACAGCTTTGTTCCATTTTAAACTTGTTTGAAAATGAGAAGCTTCAGAAATGATGCATTTGCATGTTAGACTAAAGAGCTTGGCTATGATTATGAATTATAAACTGATCTGATGCTTACCTCATTACAATTCCTATTATTTTTATTCCTGTGAATCTGAATCGTCTGTCTTTAAAAATATCTAGTCTTTTCTTACTTCTTCCCCTTAGTATCATTTATAAATTTTCTTAATACAGAAAAATTATTTGCAAATTTGCTTATTTTGGGTAATCCACTAATTTTTTATAGTTAATATTATATAAATCTTTTATACTCAAAATGTGTAATCTGATAAATAGGGCAGTGTACCAAAAATGATGATGGCTAAAATATTTTTAGAGAAATTAATTTAATGTCATCATTATGGTCAGCAATTTTTAGACAAAATGAATGTGTAATTTTCTGAGTTCTTTACAGATAAAAAATAAACTGCAGTAAAAACAACCCCACTGTTCTATAGTAATAAACATAGCAAGCAGTTTTGAAGAATCACTATTAAGTTGCATGTAGTACTTAACTCTATTCCGTACCATATAAGGAATTTTGATCATCGGTTTTGATGGAAATTGCATAACTTAAAAATAATACTTTTATCCTTTTTTTTTTTTCAAAAATAGTCATTGGTTTATGCTTAACCCGTTCGTCATCACTACGAAAAACGCAGCTCTGTGTCATGCACATTTGCAGCCTGGCATCAATTTTCTAGGTATCCATATTAAAAATGAAAAGCGAGCGTGATTTTGAGTGGATTTTCAAATTTTACA
Organism: Sinotaia quadrata; assembly: GCA_028829895.1. Lineage (NCBI taxonomy): Eukaryota > Metazoa > Mollusca > Gastropoda > Architaenioglossa > Viviparidae > Sinotaia > Sinotaia quadrata. Next base: position 48,580,222 of record CM054181.1, on the reverse strand, counting down.
CTATTATAGACATATAGAATTATTAAACTTAAAAGTTATTTCAAAATTCAGAAATAAGTAAGTAATAAAAAGCGTTCTTACCTTTTTGTTGAACTTGCGATTTTCTTCGTTGTTGTTGTATTCGTGGAGGACTTTACATCGCACCACAAAAATATAAAAGTGTCCAAATTTTGTGGGGATGTTTCGGTGATATTTAGGAATTAAATCCATTTGTCACTTCATCAGAAGTCCCACCCGTCAGTCCTAAAACACAGAGCGTCAATTATGCAACCACCAAGTACTTTTACTCAATGACTACACTGTTCATTCTTTCATTGTAACAATTTTTTGGTCAAACATAATTTAAAAAAAAAAAACTACCTTATTGATATTTTTTCAGTCTTCACAAAATAAATTTGCAAAAAAAAAAATGTCAAATGTAAATTGAAAAATATGCAAATTAAAATATAGTACTACAGCCCTGAAAATGAAAAAAAAGTCCCACTAGCCTTTGGCTAGTAACTTAAAAATTTTAGTAGCCAAACTAAAAATTTTACTAGCCAAACTAAAATTTTTACTAGCAAATTTAATTTTTTTCTAGACAATCAAAATAGCCTAACATAAAAAAATACTGTTTTGTTCAGGTAATCTGGGTGGTCATGTGGTTATTAGCTATAGTATCGTGTCAATTTTATTAATAAAAGTAGTAGCTAGATATTATTAAGATAATTTTTTTTTGGGGGGGGGGGGAGTTTGAGAGAGAGAGAGAAAGAGAGCGAATGATGTCAGTGTTATACAAATCAATGTGTGATTTCATCTATGATATTTCAGTTTGAATTTTTTTTAATTTTCTGAAGAAGGTCTTTTACCACGAAAGCTCAATTTTGTGTTGTTTTACAGTGATGTTTTTATTTTTACTTTCAACTTAATCTGATAAAGTTATCAATAATCAATCATCATCATCATCATCTGCTGGGATCAGAACATCCGGCCACAGTGTATTGTAACTTTCTAGGCCTGCCAGATGAATTTGTCCACTTGGCAGCAGAACTCTCAGGCTGGAAGTCTTCCAGTGGAGGACCATCTGCTGAGATCCTGATGAGGTCTTCCAGGATTTCAGTTGCTAGAGAGCTCCTGACATCACTCTTGATTCTTTTCTTTTTATAAATAGTATTACCAAATAATTTAGATCTAGAAGAAATGTAACTGGCGACTAAATCCCGATAGTGCATTACGAGTTATTTTTCCAGGTTGCGTTATTAAAATGGCACATGATCACGATAAAAACCATGTTGCTATTTAGTTAATGTTTAGAGCAAAAGGTTCAGCATGCACACAGGGGGTGACGTAATCTGTATTTTGCCTATGAATGTTTGCTTTTTGACGTCATTGAGTTCCGTGTCTTTTTATTTTGGTATTATTTTATTATTAATATTCTTTTTTATCTCTTGCTGCTATTGTTATTGTTGGAACTATTAATAATACAATTGTTGTTTATCTAATTTTTAAAAAAATGCTTTGATTTGTGTCTACTATTGCCAATAGTGAAGTGAAATTACATTATAAATAAATAAATCATGCTAGAATTCTAAGTCTATTGTTAACGCAATTCGATGTAAAAATGAAATAGAAGGTAACCTCATATTTGAAGGTTTCTGAAATGGTGTGTACCAATTCTGCTGCCATCACGTGGTTTGCATAGGTGGACGAAATATCAAGTCCATTTTTCTTTTGAAGATCAAGAAGCGGTTTGAACTTTGTAAAGGGCAGCTCTTCTTTTGCCAGCACATATGCAATGTTAAGTTTGCACTTCAAGTCTACATTGTCCTTTTCAGTCTGTTTCGTTCGTTGCTGAACAAACGCTGCATGGATTGTACTCTGACCAGCCACTATTGAACCTTGCCTAGACAGGTCAGCATCACGTGCAGCAATGTGCTTTTTGCTACTGGAGTGGCATTGCAGCGTCTCTTTTTTAAAATTGTCAGTGCCCGTGATGAAGTCGCATTTTCCCACCAATGCTGTCCTTTGCTGGGTACTTTTTGCAGATCGCACAGGTCATTTTCTTGTCTCATCAAAAATTAACCAGGAAAATTCATGCTTCCACTTTGGGAAGAATGATCTCTGGGCACCACTTGCCGATCGCTTCATTGTTGATCTTTGTACAGGAAATGAAGAGTGAAAATTTGGGGACTTCCGGGCTGAGTAAAAATACAGATAGGAAAATTTACAAACCCATAGTTCACAAAAAAGTTCATTTTAGCGCACTCGCAGTTGGCAACTAAAGTTTTTTTTTTTTAGTCGCCAATTTTTTTTTTTCACTAGCCATGGTGACTAAATTAGTCGCCATTTTCAGGCCTGTACTATGAGATCAAATATTTCAAGAGCGCTTGAAGTTTAAAGTTTTATGGAATAAAGAGAAAACAGACACCCCAGGATTCATGATTTAGTAAAACTATAAGTACTTTAATATGGTGAGAATGCCATATAACTGGGGCACAAAGGCACAAAATCAGTACATTTTCTGCTGTGGTCTGTATTTGCCATGACTAGATTTATGTACTTTCTTTTTTTTTTTGAAACTGGTAGTGGCTTCAGAAATGATGTATTTGCATGTTAGACTAAAGAGTTTGTCTATGATTATGAATTTTAAACTGATCTGAAGTTTACCTGTTGAGAGCACATACAAGATACACAAAGGCTCTATCAACTAATTACTAAATAAGAATGTTTACATTTTTTATGGTCATATTTTTATTTTTTAAATATATGAGATTACTGATGCACTATGTTTTAGTAGTAATATTACCATTGTTTTGCAGGTAGATTATGGAGCTACTGCAGAAGAACTAGAGCAACATTTTCATGGCTGTGGATCTGTCAACAGAGTTACGATATTGTGTGACAAATTTACTGGTCATCCTAAAGGGTGAATTTTTTTTCTTTTTAGTGCTTGTAAGTTACTATGTATATGAATAAAGAATAGTACCCATCCCCCCCCCCCCCTTCTATGTGTCATTAAAGACAACTAATGAGGAGGGGAGACAGCATGTTTGTCATGTGCTGTAAGCTGTGTTAGTAGCTGGAGAGATCATGGTGATTGAGTAACCAGGCTCTTGCAACACATCTAATTTCATCTAAACAGGAGGTGGGAGAGGCCCAGTCCAATCAACCAGCTAGCCATGGCTAAGTCATTTTAGAAAAGTAACTGTACAGTTACTTTCCTCACTTCCTCATGCTTAATATTAATTAGCAGAATCTGAATATTTCTTTATTACTATTATTATTCATATTATCATATAACTATTTACTTCCAAATTTTCTGTATATGCATCTGTTCTTAGAAGGCAATCCTGTCATAGAAACCAGTGTCTTAGGGTCAGTTATTGACACCACTGAGTATACTTTTATTAGGTAGTCCCACTCATTTTTTCCTACTTCATAAGTACAAATATTTTATGCTCAAAATATGTGTACTGATGAAATAAGTTTGTGTACATAAAATTGTGATGATAGCTGCAATACTTTTTTGAGATATCATTAATTTAGTGTCATTATTTGTGGTCAGCTTTTTATAGATGTAATGAACATGTGATTTTCCAAGTTTATTACAAGTAAAATATAAACCACACTAAAAAAAAGTCCAACAATTCTAATAAACATAGTCACATACAACAAGAAAAAACAGATATAATGCAAAATGTACATTTCAGTTTATTATAAATTGCAAAAGAAAATGGGCTTTTGTTTCACAAAATTGCTCGCAAAATGCAAGAAAAAGGAACATTCATGGCTCATAACATATGCAAGTGATGAACAAAGTACAACCAAAATACATATTATTAAATCATTTACAATGTAGTTAATGCCTATTTTTTCCCAAAGGCACTGCAAAGAAAATGTGGAAATTATTGGATGCTGAAAATGACCATTTCAGCAAATTTTAACAAAGAAAAGGCATTAAAAGATATTAAATTAAAATTAAGGCCACACTATATAACACACAAAGAAGGAAAAAATATTTATCAACCTACAGCCTTCAAATTTGGAATATAAGTTGCCATTTGTATAAGAAAGCAAAAACAGTTGCCAGATTTAGAATATCTTGTTTAGTTTTTATTTTATTAATTTTTTTAATGTTTGGACATATTTCACCATTTGTAAAAAATTCATAAAATATTTCAAACTTGAATTAAAAAAGTATATATATAGATTTTTACTATCTACAGGACAAGCCCCAATTAATTACACATGCCCGTTAAAAATTTTAAGAAAAATAGTTACGATTTTTTTTTTTAATTTTACCCTTCATAAATTTTTTTTGGGGGTGGTGGGGGGGAGGGTGTATGTAGAATTTAAAGAATTTAAAAAACAAAAGCAAACTAAAGCATATAGGCTTTAATCCATCTGAAACTTTTTAACTGTATGTACGAGGAACTAGTATACCAAATTAAGGGCAAGGAATAATTACAAATATTCATAAGGGGCCTTGGCGTGTTATTCAATGGACGAAAAAAGTCGTTTTGAGAAAAACGCATTTAAAATAAACTAAAGACTACAGTATTTGAAAACTGTGAGTTTTCTGGGGATGCCATTTGGCTTCATTCAGTCTTTGTGACATCAAGGGGGACAATACCAGCAGGTGGGTTAAAAAACACTACTATAAGTAGCATAAGAATGAATATCAAAATTCTTGAATTTTTTTCTTTTTTTAATGTCATTTATTGATGTAGACAGTTCGTAAATATTTGCATCTGTGAACCCAGACTGGCCTGTGATAATCATTATTGATCTCAGAAATTACTACTTGCTTAACCTAAAAGCTGTTTAATTTTTTATACTTAAATTAAAAAGTGTATATTTCTGCATTTCAGGTTTGCATATGTAGAATTTGCTGACAAAGATTCAGTAGTGACAGCTATGGCATTGGATGAGAGCCTTTTTCGTGGTAGACAGATCAAGGTATAAAAGTGTTTAACATTCTATTTTAATTATTTAAGAAAATGAACCTAAAGTTCTTTTTTAACCATATATTGAAGTGCTATTTGTCTTTGGTTCTATTTTTATTTAAAATATTTTTGTGCATTTGTGTAAGTGTTACTACTACACGCCTTGAAGGAAAAAACCTATTTATCAACCTACAGCCTTCAAATTTGGAGTATACATTGCCTTTTGTATGAGAAAGCAACAACAGTAGCCAGATTTAGAATATCTTGTTTAGTTTTTATTTTATTAATTTTTTAATGTTTGAAAATATGTACTATTTCAGCATTCGTAAAAAAATAGTTTTGATTTTTCTTTGTTTTAATTATACCTGTCAAAAATTATTTTTTGGGTGTGCACATAGAATTTTTAAAATTTAAAAAAAACAACTGTAGCATATATGCTTTCATCCATGCATAACTTTTTAACTGTATGTATGAAGAACTAGTATATCAAACTTCAGGGATGTGGAATAATTACAACTATTTAAAAGTGGCGTTGGCGTGTTGTTCAATCACCTCCATTGTATCTAGCCACTATCTGCATCTACTAACAGCTCAATATGTGCACTATCAGACACTGGCACACTTTATATAGCAAAGCTCACAAATTATTGACAGGGTGTTGACATCTTTACCTTTTATTTATAAATACTTATTTAGCACCCTTAATCAACCTATATCTTATATGGAACCTGAGCATATTTTTCTTAGCAGTAGTGTTGTGACATGCCTAAATAAGTTTGTAATGGCACTTATAATCAATACAAGGTCCTCTAATCTCCTGGACTTTTTTGATGATATCAAGCTTAGTCTTAGACAAAAAAGTTACCTTTTCTTCTTCTCTTGAAGATGGACTTGCAGTAGCTTCCTGTTTTCAAGTTCATGGCTATTCTAGGCCTGATTGTAATGTCTTGGCCTTCTTCTTTGCATACTTTTAAGATAACTGCCTGCTCTTCATGTGATTTCTTCCTCAACCATTTAATAGGGCGATTCCTTTTCATGAAATTGACTATTGTATGGTAAAACAATGAAAAATTATGTCGCTTAAACATGCTAAAATCCAGGTTTCCAAAGCAGGCTTCTCCCATCAAGTTGGTCATTGGCAATGGGCCATTTTCTTTCGTTGTTCCTCAGTATGTGGTTCACTACACTTGCCACCTTCAAGAAAATCTACTAGCTGTTGTTCAATGACATAGGTACCCTTTACACAGCAACTGAAGCAAATTCTTGAATTGGATGTTGCAACAGCTGTGCTGACTGATATAGTCAAAGAGAACTCAGATGCCCTATCTCAAAGGTATCCGTCCATGAAAAAAGATAACCAAAGCACTGGCTGAAATCTAGATCTGAGGATACGTTTCAAGTGCTGCTCCAGGCACTGTATATGTTGATGTAGATCAAGATGCAACCAAAACCCTGAAACACAAGCAAATGCAGAGTCCTGTCAATTAATCCATTAACTCTTTACCGGGCAGAGCGCCCAAAACCGCCATAGCCGCTCAACGGGTGAAACGCCCAAACACGTCCTTATCAATCAGTGCTCTTTTCTTCTCATATCGTTCGAGAAATCTTGAGAGTTCTGGTGTCTACAGGAAGTATGACGTTTGTACAACGATTTCCGCACCATTTTGAAACTTTTTCTCCTTGCTTCATTCATTTTTTCATAAAGTTTTCTTTGTTTTTCACGTTTGGTGTTTCAAATGGATTTCTTAGAATTGTCGAGCGATATAAAATTGATTAGTTGAGGTTTAATATGAAGAAAACCGCTCTGTGATAAATTTGAGCTAATTTGTGTGTGTTTGTAAGTTTTTGCCCATAAAGTGTAGCTTGTGGGAATATCTACTTCAATTTGTTTACACTATAACAAAAAGGTTGGCCATAGTATAACTCTCGTGACACACATCAAATAATGTTACTTTATAAGCACTTATATACATGAAGGTGTATTGATAGCTCTTTCCAATATTGCTTCCAATATACCGGCTCCAAAGTTTATCTGTTCTACATCATGGATTATGTTGAAAGTTTGATGATGGAAACAATATAATAAGCCTTGATATATGAAGATCTTTTGTCCATAAAACAATTACCACTTTCTGAAATTTGAATCAAAATGCACAGTAAACACTGAGTGTCACTTTTAATAAACCTGTTACTTCACAACTCAGGTTAAAATTATTTATAATACTGTTGACTGTCACAGTTAAGAAACAAAGTTTAAGAACTGAATTTTTTTCAAAAAATATAATGCAGTTTGCAATCTTACAATAACAGCTGTAGATTTCCATTTTTATTAAAAAACCATTGTAGTCATCAGATTTGATTTAGAATAATGTTTTATTATTATTTCTGATCATCTGTGAACTGAAACATGTTGAAAAATAGTCCAAAATGTGAAATCCTTCGGGCATGTTTTAGTGTTTCTAGATTTTAAAAATGTCTTTTGAGATAAATGCTTTTGAGCAGATTGTTTTGTTGCATTATTGAATGTTGTAATATGTTCATTATCATAATACGTGGCTCTTAAAAAGTCATTGAAAAGCCCCTGAATAATTTCTTTTAAATTGCCCACAAACCTTGGATAAATTATAAACCATTATATATGAGAATGCAGATATACGCTCAAGATAGCCTACAGTACTTTTTTATCATTTAATATTGAATGTTTTTCTTAAAACTTGACACTTGATTGGAAAGCCATTGTTTTTTTAAATAATTTTAAAGTGGACATTTTTTGTTTTTTTAAAAATATTTTTAAGGTTAATCCTAAGAGAACAAACAGACCTGGTATCAGTTCCACAAACAGACCACCAAGAGGTCGATCTCGTCGAGGAGGGCGGGGCTTCACTAGTGGTTTTGGTGGTTTTGCACCTCGCTCCAGACGAGGATTTGGGTATGTGCAACAGGCTGTTAAAGCATTGTGATGATTATATATTTTAAAAACATTTTTTAATTATTAACCTTACAAAGCTTTTGATGGTGTTTTCAATGGAATATACTTACTAAGACAGTCGTAATTATGTGTTTATTTTAATTTTCTTCTATGCAGTCACATAGCTGCCCACAAATTCAGCATTTGTTTGCAGTGCCCTATAGAAATAATCTGTATTAAATAAAAAATGACAATGTTCCCCTTCTCTACTGAAGCATTAAAATAGCACAAATACACTAGGTTTATAGAATTGAAATTTTATAATACGAGAATATAATTCAGAAGTGCTGGTTAGCACCATCTAATAATTAAAAGTATTGTTCTCCAAATAAAAGATGTCACCACTGCACCATATTTATCAGTAGAGACATGGCTAATGGTGAACCTGGTTCAAGCTGGCTTGTAATTGTTGGCAGTAGTTCCACTTGGTGTTTGTAACATAAAATCTGCTTAACCCTTTCAGCGTCACGCTAAATAATAATTGAATGGGTCATTGTGCTAAAAAATTAAAACCAACTGTACTAATTAATTGATTTTTAAAATTTAAATTACTACTTTTTATAGACGTATTGATGAATTTAAGAAAACATGTTTAATTCAGACTGATTGATAGAAATTAGAATGTCGAACATGCTAAAACTAAACCTGCCTGTGAGCCACAGCCCATTTCATCCCGTCAACGCTGAACGGGTTTGGTGACTTCACGCACGTCTAGTAGATTTCAGGTGCAAGTGTCTCCATGAATTTTTGGACCTTATGAAATGTGGCTATTAGTATAGATTAGTATACAGCAAAGACATGAAGCCCCTGATACTCTCTTGAACAGATTGCAAATAGTCTATCATCATTCTGAAAAAACGCTCATACATTTATTCTATTTTCCTAAATTGAGTGACATCTTAGAATTGTATTTAGCATGTTAATAAATTTATTTTTCCTTATTGTAATAGTTAGCATGAGTATATTAAGGTTTTTATCTGACATGTTAGCTTGCCTCATCAATGGTGGAGGAAGTATACTGAAATCACAGTGAGGCAAGAGCTATATGGCATAATTCAGTTTTGGCAGAATGTAATTGGTGCATTAAAAACTTTGTGGTGTATGATAAGTCAGATCTGTGAATGCCTTGTTTATTTTGATCATGTGAGAAAAGGCACTATATTTTGAGTGTAGTGTCTTTCACATCATCAAACTTTCTGCTATAGTATGCAAGATTCACATTCTTTTGTGAGTGAAATTACTAATTTAATGAAAAAGTTATAGACACCTAGTATTCACTAAAAATAATTTTGACTAAATAAAAATATGTTTTCATTTCGAATTCCCTTACAAAGATTAATGCTTAAAATTAATTTGTGTAACTTTTGTTGTTAACAGTTAATTCATTTCAAAATTGGTGTGTTCTTTCTAGCACTGCAGAAAAGGAATTCTTTGTGCTGAAGATTAAGTAAATATATAATCAAGATGACTACTGTGAAGTTAAATTTTGTATGAGTAAATTCATAGAGCAATATTTAACCATTATTTCTTAAAATTAGCATATTGCCATTTGAATTTGAACCATCTCAAAAACTGAAAATGACATATTTCTACTCTTTTTTTTAACTTTATTTCTTTAGCAAAAATTATTACTAAGAAAATAATTTACAACAGGGAATTCTGCCTCTCCCCTCTGTCTTTTCTGTCTGGCTATAGATACATGTAATATCAAGAATTGGTTATCACTATTTGTGACACGGCAAGATTTGAAATTCTATTTCACTTATTTGTCATGCATATCATTCATTTTCAAATATTTATTCTTACATTTGCTGAAAGTTTTGAAGCCCTCGAGTGTCTTTGAAAAGAAATTTATCACATCACATTTATTCATGGATGCTAGTTACGTAAATACTGTCACAAACAGAAAATGGAATTAAGCAAGGAAGGAATAACAAGGAATAATTTTCAAAGGAGGAAATTCTGTCATATGCCAGATTATTTGCTATTTAATACAATGGAGTTGGTGTTTCATAACTTACAAACAATTTTATTCTAAAATATATCAAGTATACAAAATTAAACATCTTTCAAATGAATTATACCACCAAAATAAAAGTCATAAAAGTACCTGATGGTCTTTTCACAAGAAAAGGTATGTTTTCTATCATAAATATTATGTTACAGTGTTCATTTTTAAGAAAATAAATATGAAACTAGTCTTTGTGCTTTCCACGATTCTTGCACATATTCTCTGGTATTATAAATTGTGCGGTTCTTCTAAATCAATATCCTTATCTCAAAACAAGTAGAGATAGTTTTCAGTCAAGAATTTTGAACAGAATATTGCATATTCAATTCAGTTTGTTGGTGCAGTATACGCACAAAGTTCTGATGTCATGATGCAATGGCAATCATTTCATCTTCACCACTCTACAACTTTTCTTTCAACAATCCTCCACTCAGTCTTTCATCATCTTTATCCCTCACAACAGTGGTGCAGAATGTGCAAGGCAGCAAAATCGGCTGATAGCCGAATGCTGCTTTCATTTTGTTTTTTAAAATATCTTGTTTCTTTCAATAAACCTCTAAAATAAAAACTCATGCTTTTAATCTAGATATTTAAATTGACTATTTTCCATGTTATAATGTTGTTTCTAAATAATATTTACAAAATCTAAATTTAATACAAAACAGAATGAACTTCTGATCAAATTAATACACTGATTCACATTGCACATTGAAAACACTTCAAGAATCATCTACCCATTAAACTTGGAATTGTTAGTGTTATTAGCTCATATTTGATTCAAAATACCACTAACCATTGAAACATGGGGATGATCACTGATTTGTTATTTTTTACCCACAAATATGTATATATCAGATTCTGTGTTGAAAATTTCAAATTGTTTATTGAAAAATTAAAATAATGTGAACTGCATAATACTGTCAGAAATGCATAGTACTATACTGATTGCTACTTCCAAAGGAAAACATAAAGAGATATATGTTACTCTGTGAAACAAATTTAAAGCATCAGTTTTGCTGCTGATTTAATTTGTTTAGTAATTTAAATACAGAAGCTGTTCTAAAATTGTACATCAGTACTTTTGATTTAGAAATTAAACTTAATATTATTATTAGAATGTCTTCTTTACACCCCTTACCAAATCAGAAACAATAATCTACATCAGATAAGCAAGCCTTCTAAAATAACATTATTCATAATTAATAAACTTTTTGTTTAATATTTCACTACACCTTTTGAGCTAACTCCTCCATAGTGGAGAAGGAAATAGTGAAAATTAAGTCATACTTAAGTTTTCGAAGAATATCTAAGCTATATTTTAAATCAGAAGACCATTGGAAATCAAAGGTCAGAAGTTTGCAGATGTTTGTGATGTTAATGCAGTTTTAGTACTTCCATTTCTATGATATGCAGAAACAACCATGTACTTATTGGGCCATCCTGGGCATTCCAGGGAACTGAAAACGTGTGTGCAGCCGCCCCTACTGGCAGATCCAGGGGGTATTGGTGTATAGGTGCTTATTTGCTGAATATCATCACAAGTGCTTGACAGGCTGCATGCTAACTTCTATTTCTGATATTTTGCAGAGATATCAGTGGCACATTTGTATTTCTTCAGATACTCAAATTGTTGTTTGAGGGATTCCACTTAGCTCATTATTTTCCCTGATAAAATGTTTCTCTGTTATTGTTGTAACTGCTTAGCAGTAATTTGTGTAGAAATATTAGCTATCATTTTCTTTACACATCAGTAATTCACTACTGCATACCATTCTTAGCCAACTGATTATAAATCAGATGGTTGGTAGGTTGGCGATGGTGAGATGGAAAATGGAATCTTTCTTGTTGTGCGATATGGAAAGCCAGTACCACATTTCTGTTTATGTACATTACTAGCTTTTAGTAACTAAGGAAGGGTTATAAAATATGTAATATTTTGATATAGTGATTTAACTAACTTGCCCCAAACATGGCATTACAAAAATAATAATTTTAACCCCTTTACCATTATCCCCAAGTTCTGTATTTAAAGACAACACAGAGAATTTATAAAACAAATATTGTGAGAATAGTCTGCAATTTGGTAAGGAAACCACCATCCACCAAAAATGTCACCAATCCCCTGCATCACAAGTTATCTCGTCCTCAGATGTAATAGTCGTCTGTGCAATATGAGACCCAAATAAACTCGTAATAATGCTCTAAAGCGTTGAAAATGGATAACATCATAAATTAGACTGTGCAGGGAGGCTAATGTAACACCAAATGGAAGGCAACAGCCAATGAGAAAACAGAACAAGTCTTTACCTAAAAAGCTAAAGTTCACAGTCTTGCACATGTTTTGATTTGTTTTCAGTTTTTTCTCGATTTTTTTAATAAAATAAGAAAAACAATTAGAAAATTAGGAAAAAAAGATTTACAGGAAAAATGAGTAAATGTAGGTTAGCAAATTGAAAGCTGTTTGCAGATGAAGGTGATGATGTATCCAGTTCGGAGAACAGTGAATATGACATTGATACAATTAAGAATTTTTTTGCTGAGAATCTAATTATGAAGTGAACGACAAAAGTGATGACAGTGAAAACAATGTTAGACCTGGTGTTTATAATGAATTTGATCGGAGATGTGATGGCTACACCAGGCACTCATGGCAATTGTTCCCAGGAACACCTGAATTACAGGTGAACATAGCCAACTCTACAGATCCTTTTTGTCCTACTTCAATAGAGCCGAACAACTGACAGCGTCTACATATAGAGCACATCAAGGCTAAGAAATGGATTGAAGTCAATTTTAATGAGTTGCATGTTTTTATTGCAGCTTTGTTCTATCAAACATTGATACATGACCAGAACAAGTGTATTGGTCTACCAAATCTATTCTTGAGATTCCATATATTCGACAAATCATGAGTCAACAGTCTACTGATGAAATGCTTACATTTCATGGAGAATGTGCTTTACCACTCTTCACAACTGCATTGGAGAGGTCTTTCTGGAAAATAAAAGGATTCTATGAAGCACTGAAAAAGAATTTCTCCACCATTTATATTCCAAATCAAAATGTTGCTGTTGATGAGTCGTTGCTTTTATGGAAGGGCAGACTATGAAGCAATATATACCTCTGAAAAGCAATCAATTTGGAATAAAGTCTTATGATTTGTGCGAGTCAGAATCAGGATATATCTGGAATGCTTTCATTCACATTGATATAGCAATGCAACTTTGTGAAGCTTCTGATGATTTGAAATCTTCCAGGATTGTGATGATTCTAGTAGAACTGCTCAGGAAAGGTTACTGCATTTTTTTTTGACTATTGGTATAGCTCTCCTGCTTTGTATCAACAACTGAAGTTGAGTCTTACAGATGCAATGGGTACAGTAAGGCTTAACCAGAAAAAGATCAAGCATTTTTTAGCCCGTTTCAGGAAGGACTTGATGGCTCTAAAGTGGGTGAATAAGGAGGAAATAATTGTATGTAGAACGTATCATACAAACACCATGAAAACTAACAAAAAATATGACCTTGAGAAACATAAGTTGACTGCAATTCTTACAACAACATGGTTGCTGTCGTTGTGGGAGATCAAATGCTTGTATCATATCCAATGGTGAGAAAGTGAACCAAGATTTGGTACAAGAAATTTTTCTGCCATCTTCTGAATCAGTTTTGAACAGTTATATCTTGTACAAAAGAATGATGGACCAAAACTGAACCATGTACAATTTCAGATGAAGTTGACTGAGAAAATTATCATATTCCATAACAAACCCAGTGCATCTTACTGCCAGATATTTTCCCATGTACACACAGCAAATCCATTGAAATCTGCACCAACTCTAAGCTACAAAGTTTGTTGCAAGCAACCAGATCAGGGTGGTAAGAAGTTTTGTAAAGAAACCAGATACTTATTGTCCAGAGTGTGATGTTGGGCTTTGTGCCGCATCTTGTTTTGGTGTTTACTGTACCAAATACAACTACTAAATAAAGAACATGTACTACACTGTTTACTATACTAACTACAACTATTAAATAAAGAACATGTATTGATGACACTGTTTTCTGTTAATTATGAACTGCATTAAACTGTGTTAGTACATAAAAAGATAACAAAGAAAATTGATTATTTTGGTTTATTTAATTTTTTTTCATAACTTCTATATTACACCATAGTATCACTCTAAATATTGTTTTATATTATCAGAACATAATTTTTCAAATAAAAAAATAATTAAGAAGTACACTGTTTTTGAGATCTCCCCCCCCCCCCCCAAGTAAAAGAAAGATGTTATTCAGAAACTATTGTTTAACCATCATTGAAGTTAATCTTAACATAAGAAAGAATATTAAATTATAATTGATTATTTAAAATATTTCCTGTTAAATTTTCTAAAAAATTCTTTTTGTTGAGATCATGCTTTGCATTGAGTAGTAAAACATGTTTCTCAAAAGTTTTTAATGTTAAAGTGATCCTTATAATGCATAACAAAAGTGGCTTAAACATCCCCCTCACAAATGTTTTTTAAATTTATGTTAAAATGACCCTTGTAATACTCAAAAGTAGCTTTAATGTGGTTATTGAACAGTGTTTCATTGGCACTTGTGTTTTTTCTTTGCCTTAGCAGGTATGAAATGTTGACAGACAGATACCTGATTTAGATCAGAAAAAAATAATTTTGGTATGAGTAATAAATTATTACTTTTATTGCATAAAAGGTAATTTTCTAAGTGGAATGAAACTTCATTTTACTGCAGTTGATTAATCCAATTGTGTTAATTTATATTGTAATTTTGGATGCTGGTCTTTGCAGTGATTTTATACTTAGATATTAATCACTACCTTATGATTTCACTAATGTGTGGTTGTTGCTTTTTAATAGATCTTGGATCAGTCATTACGACAGTTTAGATTTGTTTAACATTTAGAGCCATTCCTGCTCCTGTTAAATCAGATTGAATAACCAGCATTAATCATTTCTTACGGTTGTAAAAATCTATTTACAATTTCATTTGCATTGAGAACCATTTTATTTCATGTTTGAACACATCACAGTTCTTGAATTGATACAAAAAAAGTCTTATTTCATAATTAAAATCTGTTCTTAGTTGTCATTCAGGATTGTTGAAAAGTGTTTTATCATTGAACTTTCAATTTTTTGCAGGCGTTTTCGTGGCAGAGCCAGCTACTACAGCCCATATTAAGTTAGGCTTTGCAGTAGATGAAAAAAGAAGTTGTATGGGCAGGATTCAATTAATTTTATAAGTGTGTTGCATTTAACCTGCAGTCCTCTTAGAAATTGCATTTTTCATAATTCATGATTTAAAAAAAAATGTTTATTTAATTAAATACATAATAATAAAACCAAATTTAAATTATTTTACAGTTTAAACATAAGGATAAAATATAGAGGGGAAATATATAAAAGAAAAACAAAAAAAGGCAACTGAATCCTGTCAGTATAAAACAAGTTTGTATTTATTGAAGTTGAATGGTTAACCAAACCATTTGTACTGTAATAACTTTAAAATTATGATTTGATGCAAGAATTCCATGTATTTTGAGAAAATAGTTTTTATTTCACAGTCTAGATTTGTCATCAATACTTTTTTTTTTTTAAGGCAGCCATTATTTACATAACATTCTAAATGTTTTTTTAAAAGTTAAATCTTTCTTTGGTAAGGAAATGTTTCTTTGATTGTTAAGTTGTGGTTGGTTTCATTGAGTTAAATGCGGTAATATGAATTTGAGAAATGTATGTAAGAATGTTTTGAAAGTGTTTGGGGAAAGTTTGAATGATTTAGTAGCAGATGGACGTGAAAATTGTAATTAGTGTAAATAGTAAAACAATAACTTGTCTCAGGCCTTTTAAATTAGATTAGGACTGAAAGACAGGTTGATTTGCATGTCTAATTATCTAATTTTCTTTTTCAGCAGGTTTCTCTTGGTGTTAAGATGGGCCGGTAAGACCATCAAAAAAAAAAAAATATTTCAAAAGAAAGAAAAAGAAAATAAAAAATTGCCCCAAAAAATTACCCGTGAAAAAAAAATAATGAGGGGTAAAAATTAAGCAGTACAAATAAGATCTTTATTTTAAAAAAGCAAACAAAAAAAATGGGAAGTAAAAAAAGAAGGAAAGATTAAAGAGGACCAGAATAAATTTCGAAAAAAAATATTTTAATAAGAGGACAAAAAAAAAATTGGTGAAAAAAAAGATGTGTACAATTTATTTGAGAAATAAAAGAGAGAAACGTTAATGGAGTTTTGTTTTATGCTCTTGTGAATGTAATAAAGAACACTAATAGGTTTTTTGCACACAGAATAAATATACAATATAATATTCTTCTTATGTACTTTAAAAGTGAAATAGGTGGTACAATTTAATGTAGTCATTTAAAAAGTTTTGTAATGAGATATCACAGTCACTTTTTTTCTTTTCAAAGTATAGTGGAACTTACCAGGCTGCGTTGTCTTGATAATTTTTGTGTAAAAACATATTTCATGTTCTTCACTCTCCATTTTGAACTGTTGACACTGAAACCATGCATTTACTTGCAATCACTGAAAACACTATGTATTAGAAATATTATCCTTTAACATGCACTTCTCTGTTTTAGTCCACAGCATAGCCCATCAAAAGAATCATATGCCATTGAACTATTGCAGTTAGTAGTCCTGCTGATGGTATTGCTTATCAGTATATGTTGATTACCAATGGATTAATGAAATATTAATACCTACATTTATTGTATTCTTTAGTGCTATATGTTCTGTTGCGCTGAATGCTCTGTGTAATTTTTGTTATTTTAATTGGCAGCACACACAGCATAATGGGAGAAAAAGTGACCTACAACTTAAATAAGTGATATGATATTTTATAATCTCAAATTAAATTACAGTAGACAACAGTAATATTAGTTAAAGAAAAAAATGAATTTAATGATAAATTGTTGTAAACTAAATTAAATTTCTTTGTTCCATTTCTAATATATTTAACTGTAAAAAAAAAATAATTGTTATAATAAAACAAAATTATTCCTTATAGCACAATAATTTGGTCACACTTTGGTGGTGTAAATTTTGTTCAGTTTTAGTAAAATGTTAATTTTGAGAAGCTGTAACTGATACTTATAGATGTGCAATATAACCAACTCACTATCTGAAAATATTGAACTGGCTGTTCTATATTTCATCTGCCTTCTCTCCCTTTAAAGCATTGACTAAATTTTTCCCTCTTGCCATTAACCAGACTGCAGCAATATCTTTAAAAAAGAATCATCAGCTTTTAGTTATAGGTTTGAGGGATTCACATCTAAAATAATATCAAACTAAGTGAATTATCAGATTGAATTTATATAATTTTTTTCAAACTGTAAAAATGTATTCAGTATATAACTTTCTGGAAGTTGTTTTTTTATACTAGTATGATATATCAAAAATGTTCAAGTACTTGAACAAACAAAATAATGCAGTCATTTAACATGAAAAAAATAATTTTTTATGCCTTTCCTTAGATTAGTGTTGCAGTTAAATTGGCCCAGATGAAAGAAAGATGTTTGAACATAAAAGAACAGATGTAATAAAAGTATTGTTAATGAGACATTACACTTGATAATTGACATCCCTTTCTAGAATATGATACAATGTGGTTTTACATGTGTAAAATTTTATAAAACTTGTGGATATTAAAATTGTGTCCAAAACTTATAATCTAATAAAGTGGATCTCAAAGTTATATATAAATGAACACGGGATGTCTGGTGCTCATAACTTTAAATAAAAATGATCTCTAAAATAATTTTTTAAAATGGTATTTATAATGGTGATGCAAATGGTATCCATGGTGCACTGAACTTGATGTGAAATGACTAGGACCATGAAACAGGAAGACTGACACTGCATCTTGAAAAATTAGAATCTTTATAATAATGAAAAACTGAAATATTTACTGGGGCATGTTCATTTTCTGATACAAACAAGATATGTGGATTTTAAAAAATTGCTTGATCTAGATTCTACACTCTATGGCTGACCTTGCTTTGTATGATCCAAAGGCACAACATTTTATAAAAAATAAATGTAATTTAAAAATATTAGGGAAAAAAAGTTATTTAGAATTAAGTTATAAAGCATTACCACACCTATACATATATTGTTATATTTGAAGCAGATGAGTTTTAACTCCACTATAATTAACATTTCTTCTAAATGCACAGTTATTCTGTTTATATTGTTCAATTCCATAAATAATCAATTTTGATGGGGAGTGCAAAAATCAAAAGCGAAGTTAACTTTACTTCTTTATTTGTACTACAACCAGAAACCTACTACAAATGTTTTTTACTGATCAAATTCAAATGGGCAAGCATATATATTATGTATCCAGCATGTCATCCTAATGAATTAATGACAATGAAGCAAATAATTAATAATTACATACTGTGGCAAAGCAAATTTGTCTATCCCTTATTTCCTGTTTTAATTGTTATATAAATTGTGGAAGTGACCTGACCTTGGTCACTCCTTATGATGGTATTTTTTGTAAGTGTCAAAGTTGGAAGTAAGCTACTTGGTTGAAGAATACACTAGAAATTGCTGATGCAATCCAAACCAGTTCCAACTGGATGAATAGTTTTTCTGACTATTAATCTCACACTTGTTCATAACAAATTCATCCAATGGGGATGGACTGGAAATTTCTTTGTTGAAGGAGTACTCTATTCAAATCACTTTGAATTTAAACATAACTTAAGTCAAGTCATACAGGCGATCGTTAATTGATGGTAAGTTAACTGAATGATAAGGAAAGAATAGACTTTGAATATTTCGTACACGTTTGCAATTGATCTATGATTTGAATTGGAAAATACTTTATGTAATTGAACCATTATTTCTATTTTTACTAATTTGCTATGTTGTACATTATACTTGTGAATTTTGATCAATGCTATATTTCTTATTCTATGTGTATCAGATAATGAAATTGTTGCAGGATTTGTAAGTTGAGAATGTTTGCAAGAGAGAAAGGAGTTTAGAGCTGAAATATACCTAAAATTTAGTTCTGCCTTAATTTGACTTTTGCAGAGGAGCAGGCATTTGTTTTACTTTTGTTACGTTATGCTATGGTGACTATTGTGCTCTACTAGATTACATTGGTGTGTGAATCAGCATTGTTGTCCACTTAGCAGTAAAACGTGTTGCTGTAAGTTAATTCCTGTGAATTTTGTTTGAGAGTCAATACGGCAGAAATTTGTGGCTTGAGTTTGGTCTCGAGAGTTCAGGAAAATTATCTTGAATGCTCCTCATGGAAATTCAAGAACATTCCTTGTGCTTGATAGCTCACTTAAAATTCAGAACGATTCTCTATGGTTTGCTTGGAGAATGTGTCAAAGATTCTGGAATAGTAGTGTAATGTGCCTCTAGTAGAGACACATGGAGCCTTGCCTAAATATGTAATGCATTGACTTGCTGCAAACTGCGTGATTGTGAACTACATGCTGTCCACAGTCATCATCTTTGAACAGTTTATGTGCATTGGCTTTAATTATTTCTCTGAAACTCTACTCTTATTTCCCTGATGATATGCAAGAAATATATTTTCTTCTTCTTTACGATCACTTCTTATCCCCACAGGAATTGCATGGAAACTTTTCATCATCTTGATGTTCTCAGTTTCTGTAGAGTTCCTGTGGGGCCCTCCTCCTTACTCTGTTCTAGGAGGGTAGCAATGTTCAAAAAAAAAAAAAAAAAAATTGTGGAAGACATTGCACCACACCTGTTTATTTAGTCACTCCACCAACAATAGAAGACATAAGAGAGAAACATATGATCAATGATTATGTTCTCTCATTTCAAATTTTGTACTGTTTTTTAATTTTTATTTGGTGTATTGCACATTGTAATTCAATTGTAACCTGATCTTAGGAGGCATAGTTAATTTTCTTTAAAAGATTACTAACAGTGTGCAGAACCTGGGTTCATAAACTGAATAAACACTGACTGTCTTATCTCTCCAAACTTTCAATTGATCCATTCTGTCGCCCACATTGTTTTGATGTGCCTTGATGAGTTGCAAACCACTTTCTGGTCTAAAGTATATAATATGTATGAAGTTAAGCTTTTTTTCAATAGTCATCTACATCTTGTTTATGTAAACTCCAAATCCAGACTTTATTAATTAGCTTCAGCTGTGTCCAATTTCTAGAGTATTAACAATGAATGTTTAGGTGTCTGAATTCAGTTAAAGCACTAACTTCATGCATCTGAAAGATGTAAAAAGTGCTCAAGAGTAGTACTCCAACCTTTGTTTTTTTTAAAGACATGCAATGTATGATAGGGTTCTGGTACCACTATATAACTAATTAATTGTCTCAGTGGCTGTCTAGGAAGGATCTTCAGTTAAGTTTCTCATCTCAGTTGTGTTCTGCTAAATATTCTGGTTCCAGCTGTCAACAACTCTACAATAATTTACATAATTTGGAACGGTTCAAAATTCACATTACTCCAATGATGATACAGCAAGGTAATATGGCAGACAGGAATTAGAGCTAAGAACTAAAGAAGGCTTGCCTGTATCTGGTTTGATATGATCATGAATGTGGTGAATATAAAAATGTTCTTATACATACACCAACTAAAGCTGATAACAATCCTATTTTGCCAAACAAGGAAATATTTTGCTTTCAGAATTTTCAGTGGTCTTTAATGGTCTCTTCTGAGAATTAAAAGTGATGGTTTAGTAGCAAATTACTTGTATTAAAGAAACTGCATGCTGAAAAAGCACAAAATATTAAAGTTCTGAACCTTTGTTACTAAAACAGTTTTTATATTTTCAACCCATTTGTTTATCACATCAACAGATAACATCCAAGAGATGTTGAAACAAAAAATAATTTTTATTTCTTATATTTCTAATATATGAGTCAGTACTCTTTTGCTGAACTTACCCATCTGTATCTTTCAGTATATTTGATTGACCCCTCAACAGTCTAACTGGAATTGAACAGTTTTTGATTGAAAACATTGGGCTCCAAGGAACATACTTTATATTGTTATAGTCTTCTTTTAGATTACTAATAAAAATAGTACACATAAGGAACCTTGTGTATGGAAAACTGCTTAACTCTTCATTAGCCTGTTATAATATGAAACTATATTTACAGAAATGAAAGTGTAACGCCAGAATTAGGGTTTTTGCAATCACAGATGGTATGTGTTTCAGTAATGCAAGAACTCTGTAAAGGTTATAATTGTTAATTAACTTGCTGATTGGATAATTGTGATATCTGAAATTTACCCCAAGGCTGAAACATTCGGTTAATAGAGACAGCTGATAGAATGAATTAAATAAGTAACTAAGAGACCGAGTAGGCATGCTGGCTTTGCCATTGTGGTAAAAAAAAATATAGTGTACATGTTATATTTAAAAGTGTGCATGTTATGTAGTATACAATGACAACAGGAGCAGTGGTGGACATTTTTACCTTTTGCAGATTACTGCACATCATTCATAAATTCATACGAGCCAAAGTATGCTCTAGTATCACATCAGGATGAAATGAGTTGAGCAAGATTAAGCTCTATTTTTGCCTCTCCTACAGTTCCTTTCTAAGTTTCAATGTGTCAAGCTGGAAGGGGGGGGGGGGGGGGAAGACAAAACAACAAATGCTGAGGATCAAAGTTTCAGTATTTTATACTTTTTCCATTTACCACTTACCCGGAAACGAGAACCTTCTTTTCTATTGTATAAAGTAAATACTTTAATTAGTAAAAACTGTTCCTTTTAATCACCTATTACAAAAAAAGTGATTTTAAAAAACAATACACCACAGGCCACGAATGGGAGTGTATCATGTTTAAGAACTTCGTAAAAGAGGAAGTTAGAGGCATCTTATAATGATATAAATAGCTTGATTGATAGGCAGAACTATAGAATGAAGAATAAAAATGGGTTATAGTTTATAGAAAATAACCACTATGCACAGGACTTTTTAATGGTTTGTTCGGAGAAACAGAGTAATGTCCCATTGACCCTTCTGAATGTATTTATTTTACCTTAACAGATTACAGTTTATTCTTATATATCGGTTCGTTATATTCAACACAAATTGTTATCTTATACTTACTAATTGGAACTGGGGTGGGGGAGGGGCACTAAAATGACTCTCTATTTATATTGGAGAGGACCGCAAGAACAGTTAAAGTTTGGGATATCCGAGACCATCAACACTCGCGTAAGGAATGAGTTTGCTAAAATCTTTCGAGCGTGTTGCTGACAGTGTGTCAATGATACATCTGGAGAAAAGTTAAATACCTCTACAATTAACAAAAGTAAATGGCATTAAAACTTGAATATACAGTGAGTCATTTTGGAGGACTAAATCATGCTACTCTTACTATATTCAAGACTGATGGAAGACACGGGAGGCGCGTCACTCCTTTGGCACAAAATGTCTTTCGGGGAACACATTCGACAGGTTTCAGTAAACACATGTTTAGGGTGGAAGGAATTCAGGGACCTATTTATCAAACGCTCTCTTTGAAAGAAAGTCAGCTATTGCTTAATCGAGCAGCAAAATATGCAAACGTGGGTTTTACTCCACAAGGAATTCAGGGTAAGTTTTTGAAAAGAAACAGTGCACTTTAATAGGTGGTGTCAATTACGATCACGAACTGTGCACATGCAAACAGACTGGAAATTAAACCTTATGTTTAGCTCAAAGGGCAATGTCATTTCCAACATCTTCTCCTTGATCTTTTATTAATATTTGTTTATAGTTACCATTCATACAATGAGACAAAACTATAAACATCTGAATGCTACGTCTGGAATAAAAAGTAATTAAACACTTTTAAAATAATTTTATTTTAACAACTTTTAATGTGATAGATCTAAAATTGTAATACAGTTAATGCGTCTTAGATGAACACTAACAAAATGTACTTTATTGGGGTAACTTTCAACTTGAAAGATGAGAATACTCAACAAAGTTGTGTTCATTTCGTCACCATTTGACTTGCAATCAAGATAAATCCCTTTTGACTAAAATATGAGAACTTTAAATTATTATAGTACACATACTATTGCTAGTGTATGAATTTAATGTTTAAATAATGTGATTTCTAATATAATATGAATATATCTTCAACAACTTTATTGTTAATGTAGGAATACATTATCTTGGAATGAGACGTTTGATTCAATTAAACAATTATTTAAATTATTATTTCTGAAGTGCTCCATACGAAAATTAAAGTGAGACTTTATATACCAATTTTGTTTCTCAGATCCTTTCCATTTATGAAGTGCTGCAAATAAGCCTGAATGAGTGAATCAGTGTGATTTCTGGTGACTTGGTATCTTACTATATATTATTATATATCAATTTGTCATGTGTTATGTGTGCCTTGTACTTGTAGTTGTACTGGACTAGAAGCTTGAATTCCCTGAAAAATATGTGTAACTGCTACTATTGTACTAATGCTATTTTGTACTAAAAAACTAAATAAGTATTTTTTTCTTTTTTCACTCTGGCTTTATAGGTTATTTCTAAATTCTATGAAAAGTATCTATCTACCTAAATTATAATGTAGGTAAAATCTAATACTTGTATTGTTGTAATAGAACAATTTAAATAATACAAATATCATGAAACAGTTCATATATGCTTGAAATTGAATGTTATATAAGTTATCATCCAGTCCCTTAGTCCCTTAGGCACTGGCTGGGGATTTTCACTGCCAAGGTAAATTTTGAACTTGCACAAATATGCATGTCACTGTCACAGAACCTCCATGCTTCACTGGTTTTGATGGCCTGTACTGTAGATATGTAAGATGCCTGGTAAAAGCCTGGTAAAACAATCATCGATTCATCTATTGCCAAAATCATGCCCAGTATGAATGTAGCAGCAAATGTAGTTGCCAGAGTATCCACCACTCCTTTCACTTTGTACACTATAAATGGTGAAAGTTTGGATCTCCTTTGGTTGGCTCTGCCCATCTGTCACTGATGTGAAGATTTGATGATAAAACGATTTCTGGCAAAGATCAGTTTTATGCCAATATGTTGTGTCTACTGCATTTAAAGCCATTATATAATAAAAGTATTAATTATTATGAGTTAATGTTAGTCTTATTCTTGGCAGGATCTCAGTTTCATACAGAAAATGCTCTTCAAACAGCTTACAAAGACTTCAGTACCAGAGAAGCATCATTTGTTGTTGAATTAGAAGATGCTACTGGCATTCAAGGAATTCAGGGTTCTGCGAGCCCTGTCACAGACTGTGCATACCTCCAAACATGGTTGACTAATTGTCGACACTATGGGTTGTCCAACTGTGACCAGCAATTGCAAGTAAGTAGACTTGATTAGACAACAGATAATGTTAGAGGGAAAGTTTATAAAATATTCATAATGCATCTATTGCATTAGTCTATTTTTAGGCAAGGGATAAAAGACTTTTCAAGCAACTAATCTGATTTCACTCCATGTTCAGCAGCTGCAATTTACTGAAAGAAAGGTATTTGTTGGAGTAAACCACTCGGGTAAAGAATATGCTAGAACTTGCTGATGCAATCCAAACCAGTTCCAAGCAGATGAGTAATTTTTGTATAGTAATATCTCATACTTGCTCATAAAAATTTCATCCAGTGGGGATAGACTGAAAATTACCTGTTGAAGAGTGTTGTATATTCTAATAATTTTGATTTTGATGTAACTCAAGTCCAGTCATAAAGGCGATTATTAGCTTATGGTAAGTTAACTGACTGATAGAGAAAGAATGGACTAAGATTAAGAAGATATATTTCGTACATTTGCTATTGATCTATGATTTGAATTGGATAATGCTTATGTAATTGAATTATTATTTCTATGTTCACTAATTTAATTATGTTGTACATTATACTTGTGAATTTTGATCGGTTCTATATTTCTTATGCTGTGTATGTATCACTATTAGGCTAATGAATATTGTTGCAGGATTTGTAAGTTGAGAATATGTGTAAGAAATAAAGGAGTTTTAGAATTAGAGATGAAATATACCTGAAACTTAATGCTGCCCTTAATTTGATTTTTACAGAAATGAGCATTCTTTTTTGATGTTTTGTAACTTTGTATCCACTTCAGACTGCAGTGACTACTGTGCTCTACTGGATCATGTTGGTTTACTGAAAAAGGCTGCCCAGAATCGAATGCGATGGAAAGCTGTTGTTGAGGCCCTTTGTTTTACGGGGAATCCAAGGAGATAAGACAAGTCAAGTCAATTAATTATCTGTTGTTTAATTACTTTGCAATATCTGATATAATTTTTAAAAATCTACTGAATAATATGCTTCATATGTTAAATATATATTCATCAAATCCCTGTCATCATCTTTCAATTTGAATTTGTATGAATGCATTTTATTACATCAGTGGTTGTTGTGTTAATTGCACTATAATATTTTACTTTATATAATCTGTAGCATTACACTCTTCATAACATAAATGTGTATGACAACATTTTCTTGAATAAATAACCTTATCACTCTAGCCAGTACCAAGACAAAAAATTTAATTGTTTATATGACTACAAACATATTGCATGTAATATGGTTATATATAATTATATTGTCAGAAAAATAACTTACCAGACTTGGTCATTGTCAGTCATTGTTTCCTTGGTATCTCCGTCATTAGAAATGGTAAGAAAACTCCCTATCAGCTGAACTTTTGCTTTCATCAGCATGAATTGGATCAGTCGTATGGTGTATGAGAGAAAATTAATTAATGGCCATTTGCCCTCCTGCCTGATGTAACTTCTGCTTGCTTTTACCCCAAGAGGTAAAAGAAAAAGTATTTTTATTCCTTTTATCCCACAGGAAAAAAAACTTTTTAATTTGCTTTGTTTTGTATGTGAAGTGCTTATTCAGGTATTGCCTTTGGGCACTGCATACCCTCTCACAGCCAATGAGTGAAAATAAAAATAAACGATAACACTCATTATGTATATTTTAATACTTAATGAAGAAGTTATATAAATATATACTTGAATAAGTGAAAACTTGTAAAACAGTATGTTTGATATGAAAACAAATACATTTTTATGGGGATGGACCCTGTTGAATTCATTTTTGAAAAGGTTCTCTTAAATTTTAAAAATGCAAACCTGGAATATTATTTAATCTTCTCGAACTATATCATATGGATGTAATGATCTTACTCTTTTTTTTTTTTTGTCAGCTGATCAATGTTTAGTTGTCAGATCTTAACAAATTTTCTTATTTTACTGACTGCTTGTATGAAGACAGTTTAGGAGAAAGAAAAAGTCACCAGTTGATTTATGTATCAGTTATCATTATAAAGTGTGGGATTCTTAAAATATGAGAAATTTAAAAAAAAAAACTTGTTTGGGCAGATACAAAAGTATAGATCATCATCAGGGTTAACAATATTCAGACATTTTATTAAGAAGTTTACAATACAAAGATTCAGACCTCACTCCTTAAGTTAAATTATAAAAATTATTTTGAAGGGTCTTATTTCCAAAGGCCTAAAATTGGCAGATTTTTTTTTTTATAAAGTTTTAATTTGAGTATTCAAACCAGATGTCTAACCTTGATAAACTTTAAATGGTAAACTTTATATCACAGGGAATTCAAACTGGACGCCTAACTTTAGCTGAAGTTTTAGCAGAACAAGAAGCCCTCATTGAAGAGATTGCTAAGAAATATCGTAAGGACGTTGCTCCACAACAGTCATCAGCCTTAGAGTATGGCGATATTCAGGTATGTATTGTAATATTCAGGAATAGTTGTTGTTTTTTTTGTTTTTTTTAGTAGTCTCTATTGTATTTCTGCTTTGTTTTCAAAGTGTCTCTTGTTAAATGTGAAGTACTAGCTGCATAAGTTAAATAAGTCAACAAATCAGTAGTAAACAGAGTATCATGGGGTATACTGATTTAATTTTTGTACAATAAACATTACATTTTTACACATTTTATATGTATAATATATTATTTCATATGAAATAAATACATTAATACCCTTTTAAAAAATCAGTGTGTTAAAATACAGTACATTTTAAATATTTCAGCATAACTAAGATGACTGAAAATGCTTGGTGGCAAACTTTTGCAATAATTTTGGAATGCATAAATGACAATATATCTGATAATTATACAGTTTGGGCTAATATTGTGCTCATTATTATACAGATTAAGTTAATCTTGATTCACATATCTGGGTATCATGTTTTTGATAAGATTCCTTATTTAGAAATGCACTTTCAAAGTTCAAAATGTTTCTTTTGGGTAAATTTTCTTGTGGATTAAAATACTTTTCTTTTATGGGAAAGAGGTTTGTCTACATTTAAAGAGATGTATCTTTTATCCTATCTCTAATTTTTAGCAAGCACTTCCAAAATTTATTTAAAATTTGAAAAAAATGCCTGCTTTCTGCTATAAGTACATGACATTCAAAAAGTTTTATAGTAATTGTGAAATGTCTGTACCAAATTATACCAGAATAAAATACTTTCTCTTCACACAAGAATAAATTGGCACATCTAAAAGTACAATTTGCATAATTAATTATTAATATTTTTAGGTAAGATTTTTAATAAGATTTTGAGGAATCCATTTGCGAGTTAATTTTCTTTTCTTAAACTTTGTTTCATTAAAAACAATAATTAATAAAGGGACTTCAAAGTACTGAACCCATGTCAAATGCCATGCTGCAAAACCATCAAGAGTTACCTCATTTGGGACAACCATGCCCCCAGGGTATACAGGGAGATGATTGTGTGAGGTTCAAACTGTGGCTAGCAAACTGTCACCGCTTTGGTATCCAAGACTGTGGAGAGCAGCTACAGGGGGTGCAGAGTGGCCGGGTCACTTTGGACCAAATATTTGCTCAACAGGAAGAAACTATTAGACAGGTGAGTTAATATCTAAGTAATATTTAATTGATAAGATATCTGTCAGTAGTATTTTGTGGCAACAGGGGAGTTGATCTGTCAGCAGTGTTTTATGATGGCATCAAGGAAGTTGATCTGTCAGTAACATTTTGTGGTTGATGAGTTGATGTATCAGTAGCATTTTTTTGGACAGATTAGCTGGAGTTTTGAGTTTCTGTTAGCTGAAAATTTCTGGACATTGACCAATTGTTCCCCCCCAACCCCCCCAAATGTCCAGACAATTCAGAGGCTGTTGGACAAAATAATCAGGATCATTTTAGCAATAAGAATAAAAATCTGGAATCTGCGATGAAATGGCCAAGACAAAGGAAAGTGGAGACAACGTTGCATTTGCTCAGGATTAACTTTAGAGTTAGAATGGATATTGCAGACTACCTTGAATTAAGTCTTTTCTGTAAAAATTTGAAAATTTTGTGCTTGGCAACTATTCAGAATTGACATCCATTGGCTCTAGACCATTTCCTGCTCCTGAAAGAAGTATGAAAAGATGCATTTTAGCAGTTCTTTGATCAATATAGTTTGGTGTGGCCTTGTTAGAAATTTAGAATCTTGTTTATAAAATATTTACTGTCATGTGTGACCATTCCTTTAAGCAAATGATCATTATGTAAGATTTAAAAATCTGTCAGCTGAGGTTATAAGGCCAATTTTCTTAAAGTTTATTTATCCTAAACCAGTATCTTTTTATCAGAATTTGATTGCAAAAATTATTTAATGAGAAGGAAAATTTAAAAAAAAACAATATGTTTTAATATAATATTTGAAAATGCACTAAACATATGTATTTGTTAAAAAGTATTGAATTATGACAATGCTCATGGTAGATTCAGCTTTGCAGCAAAGTTTTGTCAGAGTCTCAGAGTTAAGCTCTTATACTCTTATAGTGAGTACCATGTGTATTTCTCTCTTTTCTTTATTGTACAACATGTTAATACCATCTCCTACCATTGTATTTTGTGTTGCTATCAACAATAGCAAACATTATTTTTTTTATTTGAACTTTCATTTCTTGTCCAACTGGTTCCTCTCTCCACCATTATTATTCTCAATGTTTATTTCACTGTTATGTCTCAGATCATCACCATTTTATTCAAATTGATTATGCATTTTAAATAAAATAGATATTGCATCCTCATGATACGGGAAGCCATCATTGAATGCATACAAGTTGAAGAAAACGTTTGCTAAACATAACATATATATATATATATATATATATATTAAATCTCAGGCAGTAGGTATATAAGCAGTAAAGACTCATGCTCTTGAATGCAGCCATATGTATAAGAGAGAGGTAACTACTCTTTAATTGACTGATAATTACACACAAGTTTGCCAGGACAGTTAGAAAAGTTGAAATTACTCACATATCTAGGACTTTTATAAATATATAGTATTCTCTGGACCACTGTATCATTTTATGACATAAAGTGCAAAAAACAGAGTGGATTAAATCTAATTATTTTACATGTTATAGTCTACAACAGGCCTAATGCTCACATAAAAACATAAGAAGAGATAAAAATTATAAAATGTTGATGCTATAGGAGTTTGAAATACATAAAATGCATGTGTTTCTGTTGAAAACTTAAAAAGTAAGGTTGAGACTAATTTTACCAGGAAAAAATATTTTAAATTAAGCAATATAATTCTTTATTTACAAGAAATATATTTTCTTTATTAATCTTTTATTAACTTAATCTGATATGTATTTGTTTAAAATGGGGTAGAAAACTATATAACTTCGTAACATGGAAACCTAGTTCATCTCCCAGTTACAAAATTATCACCCATCATAAAATAACTTCTTATTTTCTTATCTAAACATAAAACAGGTTAAGTTATTATGCCATGCAGACAATATTAATTAATAAACAAAGTTATTTCAATATAACATTTTTTAATATATAAAATTCCTGATGTTTATATTCTTGATTGTAATTCACAAGGTTTTCTACCCTTACTAGTTCTGATTTAAAACATACAGCTGTGTGAAACTTTAAATGCAAATGAAACCACATAGAATAGATATGTATTTAAATATGTAAGCTACTTGTGATTTTAATCAATTTAATCAAAATATATTAAGATTATCAGAAATGTTATCTGTTTTGAAATGTTGATGATTCTGAAAATTTTCCTGCCATTGCTGTTGTAACAATGTGATCTTAATGGAAACGAAATTATTTTTCTTATTTGGTACTCAAACTCATCACACCTAGACAAAATGACATGAGAGTTATCTTTCCTGAATATGATATCTTGGAAAAATGTAAGTAGTAGTTAGCTATATTATTATCTTTATTTTATATATACAAATTTATGAAGTTCTTTGTAACATGTTAAAGAGGAAATGAATTCAAATTAATTTTCCTATAGCTGAATATTTCTGATTCTAATGAATAAATTTGAAAAAAATATTAGCGAGTATGAATATTTCTGTTGCAGGGATTGTTTAAATGGCACATGGTGTGTATGTATATATAACATGTTGATGTTCAGTAAACGAATAAAATATTTTGGATCCAATTTATGTGTATTACCAGAAATGTACCTTTTAAAAATATTATTTCTTTACAAATTGACCATTTTCAAATAAAAGGAATATTGAATGTTGCTTCAATATTGTTGTTTGTTGGATTATTTATAACAGTGATTGAGTGAATATTAACGAAAATACCTAAATGTATGTAACAAAAAGACGTGCTGATTTTAATTTCAAAACGAATTTGTATTACAAATAATTATAAAATAAATAAACACATATTCATGCAAGTTTCTTATGTATCTCTCACATCAATTCTGAGTATACAGAATATAAACATGATATTTCAATGCTTTAATTTTAAGAAAACACATTTCAAATGGACCCACTCCTTGTGGTACATTTGCCCAGAAAATGAGCCATATACAAACATGCTTAATTGTAGATTCCTGTTTACTTTAAAAGTGTCACGTCAGCAGATAGTTTCAGTTTGCAGCTTTGTTTCTCATTTTCAAAGTGCATATATTAATACATAAAGTACAAAGACATAAAGCTCAAAGGTCAGATAGACAATCATTAATATGTTCACTGTAGAATTCTGTCACTTAACAAATGATCTATACACAAACCAAACAGTTATATTTTGTTTATAATCCTGGGTGCCAGGTTACATTGGCTCCCCAAAGTTTAAAGCAACACTTTAGGTTTTATATTTATGATATTTACATTCTGCAAGATGATGTTTCAAAATTTAACCAACCGCTATGTAGTATTTTCCACCAAATACAACTGTTTGAATACTGAAAAAATATTTCTTTCACTTTAATATATTTTTAAAAGAAAATAGTTTTATAAATTAAAATTTGTTGCAATTATGAACTTAAAAAATATATCCTGAAGGGTTGTGTGTGTATGTGTGCGCATGTGCATGTGTGTGCATACTTGCATGCATATGAAACAAATCATAAAAATGGTGGTGAATATGTATTCTAAACCTGTTAGTTAATGTATATATTTCATTTAATAAATCAGATGTCATTTTGTGAATGTTTGTATGAAATCATGATTATAGACACATATACTCAAAATCTCAACACTTGATTAAAGGAAGATATTGTTTCCGTTGCATGTTATCTAGTTGTCATCTTGTATGAAGTATTGTAGAGTTGCCATTTTTATTACAAATTACTGAAGCAATAACCTCATCATCATAATAATTTTGTTATGTATGAAAAACATGACACATTGACATGTTTCATCTTTGTCCTAAACTGTATACCAGTAAAGTGTCATCGTAAAACTAAATTTTCTCAAACGTTGGGGGTTTTTTTTTGGTTGATGATTTAAATTTTAAATTATTATGAGATTTACTTGATAGCACTTAGCAGTATAATGTAATTGATTTCTAATGAAAATAATGTCATATTACTTATTTTCAATGCAGCATTGCATTTTTGTATGCATTTCTTTTGAGTTAATATTAATTCCGAGAGTGAAGAATCATTTAGTTTAAATCTGGTTATACTTTTGTAAGAAATTGTATTACTTTGTAATTACAATCCCCCTCCCTCCGAATGTTAAAACAAATATGTTATTGTATGTATTGTTTACTATTAAATTGATGGTTCTTTTTGATTTGACAATCAGATAGTGCACAAGTACCAGCCTAGTCGGAAATACAGCACTCAACCATCTGGAAATGTAGCACAGGCAGGAAAAACCACCCAGCTGAACACTGCCCCTGAACCACAGCTGAATCAGCGAGCAAAACTGAAAAGAGCAATCAAAGAATATGGTGCTACAGTAGTGGTCTTCCATGTGACCTTATCTCTTGCCTCCCTTGGTGGTTTTTACCTAGCTGTGTCCAGGTTTGTGATAATTCAACTTTGGTTTGTTTACACATTATTTTGTATTATCTCTGTCATGCTACAGACTAAGCTGCATAAAACTTCCTGTACTTCATAAAAATTGTAATTAAAGAAAGAAAAAATAGACATTCTTTTATTTTTCATTAATTTTTAACAAAAACAGATTTGTTTGAAAATATATTTAAATTTTCTTCTTGATTGCTAGAATAATTATTAAAATTTAAAAAGTAACATTATTTTGAATGTTAAATGAATGGTATTTTGATAATTATGATGACAATAAATAATTTAATCAGTTTTTGATAAATCATTAAAACAGTTAACTTCTTTGGCTTTGGTGGTTCCCTCAGAACACACAAATCCTACAAGTTATATCACTATAGGGGGAGCTTTAACTGGTATATTCACTCAGTAGACATTGCTTTGAAATATCTATTTATAGATTTAAATACAGAAACTATTATTCCTTGACAGTGCCATTTGCTTTTAGATATGACATAACAATTATAGCATGTTTTACCTGGAGATTTCCCGAAATCATTTGCAGTTAACTTAAAAGTATTACCAGGATAGGTGTGCACAAGTCAACAAGCATTTACACTATACTCCTTCTGTGTGCCAAATAATTTCTTATACAGGTCTTACCTTATTTATTATGAACTGAAAAATACAGGATAATATAGACTGTATTTATTTATTTATTTATTTGGTTGATGGCATTATAAGAAATTTCCAGATTTTACAATGGAGACTGGATATTTCTTATTTGATTAATACAAGAAAAATACTTTCTTTTCCCCCACATGTGATTTAAAAAGAAACATACATATACAAGTCAGAAAACTCTTGTCAAAATTATATTGAAGGATAGCTGTTGATTGTAAATAATTTACCATTTGTGGTTATGTCTACACAGTTTCAGTGAGACAACTCCAAATGTTTGTTCAGATTACACCAGAGAATTGCTGCTCATTATAATGTATTATTTATGTGCTTGTTTTCAGTGAAATAACTTCAAACGTTGTTAAAATTACATGAGGGAATTGCTGCTAATTGTAATTTATTATTCGTCTGCTTGTTTTCAGTGGTATTGACATAGTGGGCATCTTAAAGAGCATTGGTGTAGGGGAAGCAATCCTACAGTCCAAGGTGGCAACAGGCACAGGCACATTTGTTGTGGCATATGCAGTGCACAAAGTGTTTGCTCCAGTCCGGATAGGCATCACTCTCACTGCAACCCCTTTCATTGTGCGTTATCTGCGACGCATTGGCTTTCTCAAACCACCCAAAAATTAGCTGCGATTGGTCATGTAATTTGTTGTTTGTATTGAATGCTCTGATTTGAGATTTCATTGTTACAGATTTTGATAACGGTTTCATATGCCATTCTCTAGGTAAATGAAATACAAGATGTTGCACATTTTTGTTTTGACTGTAAAAAGTGCACTTATTTATGGATCATGATGAGTATAAAATCAGAGATGATGAGTTTATTTTTATAAAGATGTATAGAAATGATTCATTGTTAACTAAGATGACGTTTGCCCATCAGATTTTAAAATAAGTTATAGGGTTTTAGTTTATATATATGGGTGATGAGCCCAACATTCAACCAGATTGTATTCATAAAAATATGGTTGATTTTTAGCACATCAGCATTGTTACACACTATATATTTTCTGCTTGCCTTATTGTTTATAGTACTGATTTAAAATTAAATATTTTTTAGTGCTCAATCAGCATTTCTTTGTAAATCATATGATACTTCACTATTAATGTGGAGAACATATTTTCACAATATTTATTATGCACAACAATAGTCATTTTCGTAATTGGTTTACCTTTATATTTTATAATCAGTTAATATTTCCAAGTCTATATTTTTTAAATACTTTATGATGCTTCTATGAGGTAAGAAAATCTCTGCTAAAGAGAGGGTTTTTTTGTTTTTTTATGGAAAAATAATCCTTGATAAAACTTGATGAAAGTGGTGCATTGTTATTCTGAACCAACTGATCCATTGGCATCAAATGCCTAAAAGATGGCAGTTCCACTGTCAGAATACAACTGTTTAGTGGTCCATTTTTATGGACTGAAGGAGTCAAAGGTTAAGAAATCGATTAAGGATGTGTGCTAGTATTTTTAACATTTTTTTATCTCAACCAAACATTTACTAATAGACATATGTTCCAAAATGGCCATACAAGAGTTATTAATGATCCACCGCTTCATATAATTCTTGTGTGCTCTTCTTCATACTTCACCTTAAGAAATGTTCTCTATGTAATCCCAGTAATGTTGGAGTAACACAAAATAAGAGCAAAAGAGACTTAAATGGAAGACACACTCATATCTTGCTTAAATTTTGTGGTTTCAGGTTCTTTAAAATCATGCAGTATCTTGACTTGTAATTAATGGTATGATTTCTAGAACTTAGTCTTCCATAGTGATTTTAAAATAACTCTTCATACCCTCAACTTGCAAAGTCCACAATTCAGAACTTGGTCTTGGTGCAAATTGAAAGTGGAACCACTAAATTTTAACACAGGGATTAGTCATCAGCTGAAAAAAGAATATAAACAAACTGGTATCCTAGCTAATTAACACTCCCTAGCAGTCATGCTGCCAATTATCATCAGCAATTTTTTCAAAAGGAATACTAAATAGTATTTGCAGATACTTTTTGACTTACCCGCATATATTAAATAAAATGTTAGCACTTTCTCTGTAAAATAGGAATTCTTGAATTTTAAATATTGTGTTATATTTTGAGTGAAGCCATATTTTTGGTGTTGATATAAATTTCACAAATAATATTTATATTATATGAGCCTTTCTCTAAAATCACAACATAAATGTAATTACATGTATGTAATTATAATTGGTGGCATTGGATAAGAATTAATTTTGAAAAAATATTATGTAACTATTAATAAATTGTAATTATGTGTGGATTATAGTTATATTCATTATTCTTTTTCAGTTTTTTTATTGTTGTATAATTGCATTATATATACTCTGATTATGGTGGCTAAGAACTTTTTTTAAATATAATAGAAAGGTTACAATAAAATAATCCATACACCTTGATTGAAATGTTGGTAATGTCCCCTTGTGTCCCATTCATAGGCAAACACACACACACATACTTTTTTCCAACATAAATAAAATATTTTTGGATTGGGTTCTCTTACTAATCTCAATTGTTTTTAAACCAAACCCTAGGAACATTCTTGCTATCCTAGTATATTTTTTTTAAAGCCAAAATTTAATAGTTGCCTTTATAATTAATTAGTGTCTCTGATAAATATTGTCATGGTAACCATCAACCTTCAAACCCTTTTTGTACTCTCTGAAAACAAATTATTTTTAAAAGTTGAGTTCGCTACTTTTCTTAGTCAGATGTTGAAATAAAGACTGACTTAGAGTTTCCAGTGCGTTTCAGATCTGTGGAAGTTACCAGTAATTTAATAGAAAATAGCACGCATTTTTATTAACTATCAGAATTTTGTTTGCAATTCTGGATTTTAAGATGGATAGATTGATGGATGGATGATTAATGTTTCATTTAATTGTTGAAAGAGTAGTATTGGCAGTGCAAATGTAGCTAAAACTACCACAGAGATGTTTCTTGCTCATGCATCTCTTGGACCATTGTTGTTAGTAAACCATTTCCAGTAAACTGTTAGAAAAGTGTTGTAAATATAACTATAATTATATAGACTTAAGCAAAACAAGACTTAAATAAATTAACAAGTACCAACAAGATTATGAAATTATGGCAATGTCTTTTTGGTTTGACAGATAAGTTACCCTAGTCTTTCACTTAGTTTTTATTTTTACAACTATTACATGAAATGCAAATACAAATACTTCAAAAAAGCTTCTGTTTGACAAATTTACTGTCATGTGTGCTGTGAGCTTGTTTTTTTTTTTTCTCATTTGTGTATTAATGATGGTGTTTTTTCATGAAAGTTATTGAAAATTATTGGAATCTCAATGAAAGGGAGACATTCAACTGTTGTCTTTTTATGAGATGTGAACATTTCATTTGGTTTTAATTCTTAACTTAAAGACCATTTGAAGAGGAATCTGTATCAAGCAACATTTTTTTAATATTACCAAAATAAAAATGAAAGCTCAAGAAACAATTTAAGTTTTGAAAACATCTGTGTAAAGTTCGGATTCTGATACTTCAAAATTAACTACAGCAAACTGAATTATTGCACAAGATCACCATTTCTAACAGTACTTACAAACAGATGTCTCTCCAGCAATAACCTACTTAGACAAGACCAGAAGATGATCAATATAATTAGTTAAGTTTTTTTTGTGTTCCCAAATATGTGATTGTATTAGGCACTTGTATACAGAAAACATTTTACTTCAGTCATGTCTAATCCTTCTGTATAAGATAGCGCGTAGAACAGAATTGTCAAATTTTTGTAAAGGCTTTCAAGTCTATGTGTATTGGTAACAATCTAAACTTATATTGAAAGAAGTCTCTTTGAAATTCTTATTTGGATTAGTCCATTGGGACTGGATTTTTATCTGCTATACAGTAATAATTCACGATGCTTTGATTTTCCGAAATATGCCTGTGATATATATTTTTCTTTACTTTCAAAATTTTGCAGTGTATTTGTAGCAAAATGCATGTTGATTGCATGGCACTGTTCACTTATCAGTGACATTTGCTTTGTACTCCATTGCTTCATCTTATCAGGTCAAAGTCTAAATGATGTATGAAGAATTTCTAAATGGAGAGGATTGTTTCAAAATAGATCTTATTCTTTCCCTTTGATTAAAGTGTCAAAACTTACAGAATGTATGAAATGCTTTTTAAGTAGAGAAGAAATGTTTTTCAATTACTCTCTCATTTGTGAGGACATAAGATATGAAAAACCTAAGAAATTTTCTATATGCTCTCTAAGTATGTTGGAATAACACAAAATAAGAGCAAAAGAGACTTAAATGTAAGACTGTTTTTGAAAAATTGCCACAACCTCAATTAGAAAATCACACACCTTAAATGTCATATTCCGATTTTTTATTTTTCATCAGCTTCTTGAAAGTCAGAAGTACTTTTTCATTCTATCAGACAATTTTTGAATTAAATTACCTTTTATTTTCATTTTATATAAATACTATTATAAATCATTATTGTTAAGCATCGTTAAAAACATAATTTCACCCCTATTACTTTCCATATGTAAAAAACAATTTTGGTTGGCGTACCTTATGCAATGTTTGTTCTTTAGAAACACATACATAGCATGTGTTGCTGTACTTTATCAGAATATCTTAAACATTTTAAAACTGTTTTTAGCATTTGAGCCACATTTCTTTTCACTTGGTCCTTCAGCTCTTTATCAGATTTGATTTTTATTATTTTATGTATAGATGTACATATATATAAATTAAGTTAACATTTTTCTTCTGACAGATATTAATCATTAACTATTAGTGTCTTGGTTAAGATTGCAGTAGTAACCATTGCTTATTATTGTCAAGGTTAAGGCCCACAAAGTTGTCTGTTCTGTTGATCATCTTTGCAAGTGCTGGCTGTTTTTTGTTTGTATTGTTTATTGAAAAAGTGAAACAGCACAATGATGCTTCAAATCCTTTGAAGTGATTGACGTTTGTTGGAGGGAGAGTCAATGATGAACTTTGTGTGTGAACTCTTTCCTCACTAATTCTGATGCTTTAACATCTGCAGGAAAGAATCTGAAATATACTTTATGCAAACTGTTTCTTTCCTCACTCTTCATTACATCATAACCGCATTCCTGGGAAGATAGCCCTTTAGGCCTTTGCACTCACTGTTAACAGAAAAATTGTAGATGGGACCACTTGATGTGCATTAACCTAACAGAGCCTTTATGTTATTGTGTCATGCAGTCCTTGGATACACAATCATTAAATTTATATCTCCCTGAATCTAAAGTACTATTATAGATCATGCTATGAACTGTACTTTAATTTTAGGATAAAATATTGGGTAAAAGATGAGTGGTTTACTGAGTGATATTTAATTAAGTACTCTTACATGCAGATCTGAGTGTGACATTTTGGAGACAAAACATAGATTTCAGTATGCTGTGTCTAGTTGTCTCAGATAAGTTGTATATTGATAAATCTGGGCTCTTTTGGGGGTAGGTCTTTGCATGTTAATATTTTTTTGTAGTTAATTACATTTATACTAAGTGTAAAAATCTTTAATTATATATATTGTGGTTTTTAAAAAATCTTATCATAATTTCAAAATAATGTTTATTTTCTCCTACCGATCTATAGTGTGCCTTCAATAAATTGTTTTGGATTACAAAGTGTGTTGGTGAAATGTGCCAATATGAAAATAAATATTGTGGAAGCTATTATCATTTCATTGTTTACATTTCTTTATACAGTATTCAATCTTTGCTTCCCAATGTGTCTGCAGTCCCTCCACATAATCACACAGCCTCACATATCTTTTCCTGTTTCACCAACTCCCAATCTCTCACATACCTCCTGCTGTTTCAAATAACTCCTACTGTCTCACGCAACTTCCACTGTCTCAAATAACTTCACTCTTTCACACATCTTCCACTGAGTCTCAAATAACCTCCAGTGTCTCATATGCTTCCCACTACTTTACACACTTCCCAGTACCTTACACACTTTTGAATACCTTACACACTTCCCACTGATTTGCACACCTCATTTGGCCTCTGCTTATCAACTAGTATATAAATAATCCTGTCTGTCACAATTTAGTCTCAATACCAAAACTTTAAGTGTATGCAGCGGCACTTATGTCACAATTTAGTCTCAATACCAAAACTTCAAGTGTATGCAAGGACACTATGGACACCATTTACAAGTGCACGCATCGACACTTATTTCAATATTTATTCTTAATATCCAGATTTGAAGTGTATGCTATGGCTCTTATGTCACAATTTAGTCTCAGTATCCAGATTTCAAAAGTATGCACCGGCATTTTATGCCACAGTTTAGTCTCAAAATCCTTTACAACCATACTTCAAGTGTATAACCGATACTTAATACCCCATTTAAACTCAATACTCAAACTCAGAGTGTATGTACCAACTTCTCAGTATTTAATACTAAAACCCAAACACAGAGTGTATATACAGACTTGTCAGTATTTAGTCTTAAATCCCAAACTCAGAGTGTATGTACCAACTTCTCAGTATTTAATACTAATACCCAAACACAGAGTGTATGTACAGACTTGTCAGTATTTAGTCTTAATACCCAAATTCAGAGTGTATGTACAGACTTGTCAGTATTTAGTCTTAATACCCAAATTCAGAGTGTATGTACAGACTTGTCAGTATTTAGTTTCAATACCCAAACACAAGTGTATGTACAGACTTGTCAGTATTTAGTCTCAATCCCAAACACATAGTGTATGTACAGACTTGTCAGTATTTAGTCTTAATACCCAGAATTCAAGTGTATGTACCGACAACCTATGCCACTATTTATTCTCTATAACCAGTCTTCCAGTATTATGCAACTGGGCCCTGTCAATGTAAGTCACATCGTAATAAATTTCCGAATATTGAGTCTACTGTCCACGTTACTGGCTGACCAATCTGCGCATGCATGCCTTCAGAGCCCCCCTTTTTTTTGTTGCTGTCATCAGAGTGTGATCATCAGAACGATTTCCCAGACAAAAACGGGTAACAGGACTTTTTTTTTCGCCAAGAAGTCATTCAGGTTTAACTTATAAAAACTTTGTATTAGTAATCATGATAATAATGTTGTGGATTCAGTGTCTTTCTTTTTATTCTGTCTTAGCAGTTTAACCTGTCCTTAATTTAAGATTGAATTGTATCGTCATTTGCATATACTAAATGACACTGTTTTAATTCGATCGTACGCTCTCAGTCAGTGAAATCTGTCAAGGGCGTTTGTACTGGCTTTTCTGACAAAGCTAAACTTCGCTAAACTTTTCTAGAAGTGTCTGAATTTTTTAGTCTGTTTATTTATCAGCATTGCAGCACACCTTGACAAGTTTCTACAACAATCAGAAGGATTACTTGTGGTAAAGATGCATCTAAGTTTTCTGTTCCCCCGCCCACTCCCTCAAACTTTTTTCGTCTCTTTATTTTATTTCCTCATAGGAATAACACTAGATTTGTCACCTTTTGATGTTCTTGGTCTTGGTTTGCTCCTATGTGGATTTCCTCTTCTCACCTTATTCTGAAAGGGGCATCCTGCTTGTTGTAGTGCATGTGGGGGTTGTTGGTTCCTTGTAGAGTGGGCTGTGTTGTTTTTGTTTGTTTTTAAAGTTTGACTAAAGTGTTTTAGAGAAAGTGATGAATGCATTTTGGATTATTTGTTTGTTTGTGGCTGTGCATAAACTATTGATTGTGTGGAGAATTGGACTTGTAGCAGATTATCTTCAATACAGACATTATGCATTACAAACATTTCTACAACATACACCACAAATAAAATCTGACACTATATAAAATATTTATTCTTATGGATCCCGAGCCATAAGAACATAACAGGAATTGAAACAGCCAACAAGGTGGCAAAATGTAATACAAAACAGGGCAAACAGGTACACACTCCCTTATACGTCTGAATAGCATACACAAATTTACCATATTTTTTCAGATAAACACACAAAACCAGAAAGAAACATGAATGAAGTTTCAGTATATTAGTACACTTTTGATGCTAATCTATTTTCTTTTAAGGATAAGAAGATTTATATTAAGGAAGGATAAACTTTTTTTAAAAAAATGGCATGCTGTAACCGAAGAGAGGGATGGGAAGATAGAATATATGTATTTTTGCTGTTGAAAGTGAATTATAATTTTCACGATCCGTTATGTTCTTTTCCAGCACTATCGATACATATACGTTTAACTGAAACAATTTTGACGCTCAGTGTGACACGAAGACAAGAAAACCATGACGACAAAAGATCTGTGAGATAAGAGACAACATCACCATCGTCACCCAGAAAATCGCTAATATAGTTATACTCCGCGTAGCGCAGCTTCATTTAACGGTTAAAACGATAGCTGTAGAATTGAACTCTCCGCGTAGCGCAGAACTGAAACCAGTTTTTGGAAAAACGAAGGTAAATAGAATTCATTTCATTGATCAACAATTTTTAAAAAAAATAGAAATATTATTTTATTTTAAACTGCTGTTTGTCTGCGGGTGTGAGGTTACTCCCAGCAGTGAGGAAAAAAAATTAGGAAAGTTTTAAATAATTTAATTTGGGTGCTGAAAGCAATAGTCTTATTTTGCTTCGTTTATAATTGTGTGTGTGGGTGTGTGTGTGTGTGTGTGTGTGTGTGTGTGTGTGTGTGTGTGTGTGTAATAATCATCACACCATCACCTTGCATTTGATCACCATCGTTTACATGTATAAGTTATTCTTTAATAATAATTAACTGTTTTAATTATCCTAATTATAAATAATTATAGTAGTAATTGTATTATCTATCTGCTCTCATTATTTATCATTGCATACCTATCATTTACAGTTAGAATTTGCATAACCTCATTTTTAAAATTAAGTTTATTAATTTCTTGATTTCTTTTATATAAAGTAATCTTTTTTACTAATGTTATAAAATAATGTTAATACTTTCCTGGCCTATGAACTAATGTTTGCGAGTAGGTCTGCTCTGTCATCTTGTAAATAAAATAGACGAGGCCTGTTCTTACTTGAAAATAGGAAAACATTTGTTTCGTGTCATTTTATTTTTCGAAGGCTCGAACAAAACTCTCGGATTACTGACAACGAAAAGTATGGACGGTTACAACATTAACTGTGATTATCCATCCTTATCTAATGAAACTATCTAATATTTTTTAGACGGATAATTTTAAATTAAAAGTCGATTATGATCTAATTCGTAGCAATTTAGATCCAGTGTGGTTTGAAAGAGACCTAAAGCAAAAATCGGAAAACAATGAAATATTAATTTTGTTAGGTGAGATTCTGTATAGTAACTGTATCCCTCTCTAGATTGTTGAAACATGTTGCAAATCATTCTATTCTTGAAATTTGACAGTGAAGATGCATTTAACTGAAAAAACTTTTTTTTTTTTTATGTTTCCAGATCTCTGGAATGGCACATTTTCCGACACGTTGTCCCACTGACAAATAATGAAAATTTACTATCATTATAATACACAATATCATATTCGTGTATAGTTGGTTTA
Source organism: Sinotaia quadrata (assembly GCA_028829895.1). Lineage (NCBI taxonomy): Eukaryota > Metazoa > Mollusca > Gastropoda > Architaenioglossa > Viviparidae > Sinotaia > Sinotaia quadrata. The sequence continues at coordinate 48,537,800 of CM054181.1, read as the reverse complement.
TTTATACAATATTTTTCGGTTTTAATGTAGGCTAACTCTCTACTTTTTTTTTCTTTTTTTTTTTTTTTGGGGGGGGGGAATGGACGGAAGGAGAGGGTGAGTGGTCTGCGTTTTGTATTACTCATATGGAACTGATTTACTCGCCTTGGGTTTTTACTTTATCTTACACGCATTCGAGTTAACCTTTGCCTTACCTAATATTATGAGTTTTAACTGTATCTTAAGCAAATTAATTGGAGGACTAGTCTTTCTTATACTGAATATAATGGACTTTATCTTAGTACCAAATTGGGCTAATATCTGTCTTTCTTACATAATAGATTTTAACTTTACCGTACACATAATTGGGCGAAACTTTGTCCTGTTAAAAAAGATTATAAGTGTCTCATTTCCCCAGAATTAGGCTTAACTTTGTTGTAGAGGCATGTGGCTTTATTTTATGTTGGTTACACAGAATTCGGTTTAGCTCTTTGCTTTACAAAAAATTAGGCTTAATGTTTTCTTACTCACACACTTATGTGGCATAATGCTGCTTTACTCACGCCTAGTTTGTCGGCTCACTCAGAATGGAGCTCAGATCTTATTTCTTCACACATTTTTAGAATTAAGAACAAAAAAATTAAAACAAACGTTCTAAGTGTTAAGAAGTAATTCCTGACAAACATTCGGGTATAGAATTGCAGTATAACTTTATATATCATTTACCCAGCACAAAAATTATTGCAACGCCTAATTAAGTTTTACCTTCAAAGAATGAGTTTTGACTAAATCACACGAAACGGATTTTTTCTCACACAGAATAGAAGTCATGCATTTAATTATCGTGACACTCATTCTGGTCAGCGTGACTTCCGGCGCACGGTTTAGAACGCCATCCAGTGAAGTGGAGGAAATTGATCATGAAGACCTGGAACATTTTGGAAATGATCATGAAAGGCTGTCAAAGGTGAGTGTTAAGTCAATGACAGGTAAGTGTTAAGTCTGTCAATATTTAGGCAATGACAGGTAAGTGTTAAGTCTGTCAATATTTAGGCAATGACAGGTAAGTGTTAAGTCTGTCAATGTTTAGGCAATGGCAGGTAAGTGTTAAGTCTGTCAATATTTAGGCAATGACAGATAAGTGTTAAGTCTGTCAATATTTAGGCAATGACAGGAAAGAAATACTGCAAACTTCGGCACCCACCATAACTCTAATTTCACAATAACAATAGATCCAAGTTTTCTTTTAAATAACAAAGGAAGAGAAAATTTATTATTTCAATTTATTATTGTATAAAAATGAAATAATCATGCTATTAAAGTTTTAAAAATAATAATAATAACAATAATACAAACTGTCAAAAGCTTACAGGGAAGGCAGATAGTCTAGTTATAAAGTTTGTTCTAATTCTTCTCAAGTTATAATGCTTATTATAATTATTGGCAGAAAGTGAAACATTATGTAATTTGCTTCACTAATGTCGACCTCACTTATGGTATATTATAAATAGTTTGATCTTTAATTTTGTATTATTGTCTGTTTATTTTTTATTTATTTTGTTTGTTTGTTGATAATGATGTATATCTGACTAATATAAATTCTTAAATGCTAACCTATTGTATGTAAAATGTACATAAACCATATCAATGTGAATCGTGAATTTGCAGTCATAATGCAACATTTATCATTATGATGAATATGCAGAATTAATACTGATCAACATCTTCATTCATCTTTCGGTACATGCATCATTGTCTTTGTCTTTTTCTTCCTCTAGCAGCAGCAGCAGCAGTTGTAGTAGTAGTAGTAGTAGTAGTGCTGCAGTAGTAGTAGCAGCAGCAGCAACAGCAGCAATAGTAGTAGTAGTAGTAGTAGTGGTTCATAAGTTACATCATTTTATAAGATATACAAATCGAATGTATTCGTACGTTTACAGGTCTGGATATTGCAGTAGATAGACTAAGCTGTAAAATATAAAAGTTATAAACACAATTCAACTTCAAACAAATAATGACAATTCAAAACAGCATCATGCAAGCCCTGTTGAAGTAATGCAAAATTTTATTTAAACCTTTCTCTTCCTTTTTATATTGTCGATATTATTTCCTCAAACTTAGGTTTTAGAACTCCAGGATTTGAGTGAAGAAATTAAAGAGCTTGAACACGAGCGCGCCATAAGGGAGCTGGCCAGCATTGAAGAGGTCATGTCCAATATAAGGAGGGACAGGAGAGGGTAAGGACAAATAATTGTAGCGGTCACGTGTTAATCAAACACTTAGCGTAATGCATGTTTGCGCGCGTGTAATTTTATGTAATGTGTGTATGTAGGTAATGTGCATGCGCACGTATATATATATATATATGTATGGTTTGCATGCGCATTTCTGTTTTGAACATAATATTCATGTGCAAACTTTCAGTAAGATAATGTCTTACTGAATAAACAGTACTCATTAAGTATAATGTCTTGTTGAATAAACAGTACTCATTAAGTATAATGTCTTGTTCAATAAACAGTACTCATTAAGTATAATGTCTTGTTTAATAAACAGTTTTCATTAAGTATAATATCTTGTTGAATAAGCAGTACTCAGTAAGTACGCTATATTGTTGAATAAGGACTCCCCACTTAGTAGAACTTAAGTAGAAAAGCTTTCGTGATACATATATGTTGGTTATATTCCTGCTTAATATATCATTATACAGATACATCATATTTGTACATAAAGTCTATCATAATATATTTACGATATATCAGTTTTTTCATACATACCTTTAAGTTTACCACGACAAAATATGTCTTTTATATACGCACATAAGTTATAAGTTATGATAAAGATATATTAGTTATATTCGTTTATACATTCAGGTTATCTGAAAAAAAGATTTATCCGTTATATTTTCCGTACATATTTAAGACTATTGATACAAAGATATATTCTTTACTTCAGTTTACCAATACAAAGAAGTATTATTTATAGTCGGAGACAAAACTTCAGTTTTCCAACACAAAGAAGTATTATTTACAGTTGGACAAAACTTCAGTTTACCAACTCAAAGAAGTATTATTTATAGTCGGAGACAAAACTTCAGTTTACCAACACAAAGAAGTATTATTTACAGTCAGACAACACTTCAATTTATCAACTCAAAGAAGTATTATTTATAGTCGGACAAAAACTCAGTTTATCAACACAAGAAGTATTATTTATAGTCGGACAAAACTTCAATTTACCAGCACAAAGAAGTATTATTTACAGTCGGACAAAAACTCAGTTTACCAACACAAGAAGTATTATTTATAGTCGGACAAAACTTCAATTTACCAACAGAAAGAAATATTATTTATAGTTGGAGAAAAATTCAGTTTGCCAAAACAAAGAAGCATTATTTATAATTGGACATAACTTATGACTTTTAAGATAAAGATAAATAAATTATAATCCTACCTTAACTAATCCTCAAAATGTCAATTTGTAGAGTTCATAATAACTTTAGTATCTTTGATAACATAAAGTCTACACTAATACTCCGTGTTCTCAATCTAGGCCTAAATCTCGTTTTCATGTTACAAGATATAAAGAAAAGCCTGCAGCTTTATTCAAGTTTTTTCAAATGTTATATGAATTTCATTCCTTCACAATAACTCGTTTACAATAATCAACATAATAGTAAACTGCATGAAAAAAAAAACATACAAAGAAAGAGCGAGGGACAGAAAAATTGAATTTTAAGAAAAGGTGTGTTGCTTGTACTTCTCTTTGATGTTGGTGAAACATTCACACTGACAATACCCCTGCGCCGTAACTGTTTTGGAATAAAAAAAAAATCAATTATTAATCCTCCTGCATGTGATTGTGTGTGCGTGCGTGTGCGTGCGTGCATGCGCGCGTGTGTGTATGTGGTGTGTGTGTGTGTGTGTGTGTGTGTGTGTGTGTGTGTGTGTGTGTGTGTGTGTGTGTGTGTGTGCGAGCGTGTATGTGCGTGTGTTTGGCAGAGTGTTAATCACGAGTCTTGTTAGTCCACTGAAAAACATTACCAACTAACAGTTAATTGCCTCACTGTGAGGAAGATATTTCTACTGTTACTTTGTAAATGCATGAATTCTCCTTGAAAACACATGCTATTAGTAAATTATTATGAGCAGTTTTATTTTCAATTCACAACGAAATCGGATGTGTTTCTTTGGTGGATGCGCTTTGCTTGTATAGATATAAATTACGGTTATTAATACGTTCTGTTAAACCATAGACAGGCCTGAAACATGGGGCTTGCCTGTAGATTTGTATAGAATGCATGGTTTTAATATACATACTTTTTCTTCCTGCCCAGAATCTTTGCCGATTTAAAAGCAAAGTTTCTTACAATTCTGAAGCAACTTGTTGCGAAAGGGGGGAAGGATCTAGTTACCGGACTTCTTCGCGCACTTCTGGAGACGGTGGAGGCAGCCCAGTAATACTGAATAGAGGCCGAAGTAGGCGTGGATATCAGGGGTGACGTACATTGGACTGTCCAAGTCAGCGATTGGCCATAAGACTCCACTGGAATACAACGTGTACAAATGGCTCAAGATCATAATAGGAAGGAATGAAAAAAATTAATATTTACCTCTGAATACTCAAAGCCGAATGTAAGATTTGAACCAAAAGTGTTCTATCAAAATTATATTTTACATTTATTCAATAAAGTTAATATTTAACAGTTTGAAACTGACCTCTCATTATTCCCTTCGCGTTTGTTTGTTTTGTTTTGTGCAGTAATTAACATTTCTTTCTGGAAAAGATGACACATTCAGAGTAATTAACATTTCTTTCTGGAAAAGATGACACATTCAGAGTAATTAACATTTCTTTCTGGAAAAGATGACACATTCAGAGTAATTAACATTTCTTTCTGGAAAAGATGACACATTCAGAGTAATTAACATTTCTTTCTGGAAAAGATGACACATTCAGAGTAATTAACATTTCTTTCTGGAAAAGATGACACATTCAGAGTAATTAACATTTCTTTCTGGAAAAGATGACACATTCAGAGTATTGGAATGTTGTCAGGAAGGCTTTACAGTTCTAGGACAACAGGCTGCACAAGTCTTTGATATTTTCGTTTGTCTGTTTTTATGGGTGGGTATTAGAGATTCGCAGTACTTCTTCAAGGAATAATTTGGTCATAGAAACAGATTTAAATGGCAGAAATGATTATGAGCACATTACGGATTAAGTTTATGTAGCTATGGGATACTGAGTTGATTACTGTCTCTGAGAGAATGTAGACTTTTACTGCATATGATGAACTAGTGGAAATACAGCTCTGAAGGCTGTGATGCAACACTTACACAAACTTTCTTAACTTTCTGTACACTGCACACACATTCATTTTCTTTATCATATCACCTTAAAAATGTGTAAATGCTACATGTGACGACGCCTATGCTAATTATGATTATTAATATTTATTAATTTCTATTATTTAATAATTTTTAGTCTCAGTAGGACTGCTCTTCTCCCATTCCACACGGCGGATCTAACTGGACGTTTTCAGAACTCTATTTCTATTTCATACAGATATACACGTACACAGACATTCTATGCTCACACATTTATTTTTATGGTAGATGAGACTTCTTGTTTAAGGAATAACTTGATCCGTCTTTTAAACTATCTACCAAACCCATTTAACCCCTTTTATTCCAAAATCTTGCTTAAAAAGTAGGTAATCAATAAAATAATATTTATTAAAATAACCAGAAGAACATGAGTGAACGCATAGAGTAATAATTAGATCTACACTAGCTTTTAAATAAATGTTCAAATATTGTCCAAATAACTATTGAGTCTTTATGACAATAATAAAAATAATTATTAATAAAAGAGTCCTAAGAGCAGTTTCGAATTCTCATCAAGGAATAATATTATTAGAGCGTGAGAGTCTTCGAGCAACAGTAAATAAACATGACCTTGAGATCGCTGGCCGACTTGCGCGGGATCCCACCAATAACACGGCTAGTGACGTCACGCGACACACTGTGTTAACAGCTCACTTCAACTGACCCTGCTCCCAACGACGACTATGAACCAAAGGCGGTGACCAACTTCGATGAATCAGCTATATTGACCACGGAAACTAATGGGTCTGCTTCACTGAAGCCAAAGTAGCAGTCCAGAAATCTCAGCACACCAAGTCTTTACACTATCATCTTAGTGCGGTCTTTGTCAACTTACTTTCCTACATCAAATGTCACTAGCCATTCGCACCACATGAGCGTAAAATACAATCAGTCAAATTCATCTCTGGCCATGCCATTAAGGACCCTCGGGCACGACATGCATTTCCATTGTTTAACGGTTTACTCTTAAGCTCCTCCCCTGGAAGAAATTTGCATTGTCAATAAGCGTCACTGGACATCCGCACTGTCCACCAAGTGTTACTGGATATCTACATATCCTGTTATATATATTACATAAAGAAACACACACACACACACACACACACACACACACACACACACACAAAGAAATAAAACAAATGGCATTGATGCAGGATTTACCATTTATAAAACATTTAATTAATTTAAAATATTGTTATATAATAGCTGTAACCAGAAATTAAAAGTTAGCATATGATGTTTGTTTCATAGTAGTGCAGTTAAAAGGAAAAGTGTTAATGTGTTGTTTTCATGTTTGTGGGTGGGTGTCACGTTTTGTTTATTGTAACAGCAATTTAAAATAACATTGTATCTTAACATTTGTCAAAACAATCTGACAAGGAATCACAACATAGTACTGGTACCTATAAATTTTTGTGATATAAAATGGATTAGATCTAATTACATTTTACTGAACAGTCACTTGCAAGAGTTCAAAGTACATTGCCAATTTGATTTTTTCCACAAGTATACAGGTAATTCTACAATTTAATGTGGAAGAAAAATATAATACAACAATAATGTCTTTTCATTCAAACAATCAAATGGCAATCTTAATTCTAAGTATGTTAGAATGTTTTCATTTTCAATCATTACCCACAATGCTATGTGTAGCAATGACAAGAAAAACTTCAGCAAATTCCTTTCTTTTTCAGATCATATAAGAGAACTTTGCATCTAGTGACAGTAACCTCAAATAACCAATACTAAGTGCACAATATTGCTGTTTTTATCTCGGCTTATGTACTTCTTTATGCATGGTTTAATCAAACAAGAACATATAAAGTAAAAATATAACATAATGCTATTACTCTCATAATAAATAATAATTCAGGAAATGATTTTAAAAAATAAGTATATATTCCAAATATTAAAACGTAATTTCAACACATTATTGCTAATCATTTAGCTTTAATTTCCATAATTTTGCCATATTTTAAAAAAATGTCTAAGCATTTTAGTAATAACCATCTAAAATCTATGAAGAATAAAGGCAAAAGTAAACAGACAGCAAATGAAGGTAACAGTAAGACCAAAATAACAGAGACTTGGCACAGCTAAACTGGTTACTTATTGTCTTTTTTATTTATTGCTACCTACATGGAATGGAGGAAGCTGGTTGTCAGGTCATCAGTGGTGCCCCAATGGTCGGCAAGACTAAGGGATAGATAGATAGATAGATCGATAGACATATATATATATATATATATATATATATATATATATAGAGAGAGAGAGAGAGAGAGAGAGAGAAAGAGATAGATATATAGATAGACAGACTACACACAGGTAAGACTAAACAGTGTCAACCTGAAAACAAAACTGTCTCTGCATGCAGCCTCCCGACTAAATGGTTAAAAATAAAATACAAATGCAATTGAAAACACGTTATTTCTCCATGCTGTTATTTCTTAAAATGAAATTCTCCTCAAAGTTTAAAGCAACAACACTTTAGGTTTTATATTTATGATATTTACATTCTACTTCAAAATTTAACCAACTACTATGTAGTATTTTCTACCAAATACAGCTGTTTGAAAAAATATTAAAGTGAAAGAAATATTTTTAAAAGAAATTAGTTTTATAAATTAAAATTTGTTGCAATTATGAACTTAAAAAATATATCCTGAAGGGGTGTGTGTGTATGCGTGCGCATGTGCATGTGTGTGCATGCTTGCATGCATATGAAACATGAATATGTATTCTAAAACTGTTAGTTAATGTATATATTTCATTTAATAAATCAGATGTCAGTTTGTGAATGTATGAAATCATGATTAAAGACACACATACTCAACATCTCAACACTTGATTAAAGGAAGATATTGTTTCTGTTGCATGTTAGTATATTGTTACCTAGTTGTCATCTTGTATGAATTATTGTAGATGTTGCCATTTTTTATTACAAATTACTGAAGCAATAACCTCATCATGCATAATAATTTTGTTATGTATGAAAAACATGACATATTGACATCATGTTTCATCTTTTTCCTAAATTGTATACCAGTAAAGTGACATCATAAAACTAAATTTTCTCAAACTTTGCAGCTTTTTTTTGTTGTTGTTGTTGATGATTTAAGTTGTAAATTATTATGAGATTTACTTGATAGCACTTAGCAGTGTAATCTAATTGATTTCTAATGAAAATAATGTCATATTACTTATTTTCAATGCAGCATTGCATTTTTGTATGCATTTCTTTCGAGTTAATATTAATTCTGAGAGTGAAGAATCATTTAGTTTAAATCTGGTTATACTTTTGTAAGAAATTTTATTACTTTGTAATTACAATTCCCCCCTTGAAAGTTAAAACAAATATATTATTGTATATACTGATTACTATTAAATGATGGTTCTTTTTCATTTGACTATCAGATAGTGCACAAGTACCAGCCTAGTCGGAAATACAGCACTCAACCATCTGGAAATGTAGCACAGGCAGGAAAAACCACCCAGCTGAACACTGCCCCTGAACCACAGCTGAATCAGCGAGCAAAACTGAAAAGAGCAATCAAAGAATATGGTGCTACAGTGGTGATCTTCCATGTGACCTTATCTCTTGCCTCCCTTGGTGGTTTTTACCTAGCTGTGTCCAGGTTTGGGATAATTCAACTTAGGTTTGTTTACACATTATTTTGTATTATCTCTGTCAAGGTACAGACTAAGCTGCATAAAACTTCCTGTACTTCATAAAAATTGTAATTAAAGAAAGAAAAAATAGACATTCTTTTATTTTTCATTAATTTTTAACAAAAACAGATTTGTTTGAAAATATATTTAAATTTTCTTCTTGATTGCTAGGATAAATATTAAAATTTAAAAGAAAAGTATCATTATTTTGAATGTTAAATGAATGGTATTTTGATAATTATGATGCAATAAATAATTTAATCAGTTTTTGATAAATTATTAAAACAGTTAACTTCTTTGGCTTTGGTGGTTCCCTCAGAACACACAAATCCTACAAGTTATATCACTATAGGGGGAGCTTTAACTGGTATATTCACTGCAGTAGACATTGCTTTGAAATATCTATTTATAGATTTAAATACAGAAACTATTATTCCTTGACAGTGCCATTTGTTTTTAGATATGACATAACTATTATAGCATGTTTTACCTGGAGATTTCCCGAAATCATTTGCACTTAACTTAAAAGTATTACCAAGATAGGTGTGCACAAGTCAACAAGCATTTACACGATACTCCTTCTGTGTGCCAAATAATTTCTTATACAGGTCTTACCTTATTTATTATGAACTGAAAAATACAGGATAATATAGACTGTATTTATTTATTTATTTATTTGGTTGATGGCATTATAAGAAATTTCCAGATTTTACAATGGAGACTGGATATTTCTTATTTGATTAATACAAGAAAAATACTTTCTTTTCCCCCACATGTGATTTAAAAAGAAACATACATATACAAGTCAGAAAACTCTTGTCAATATTATATTGAAGAATAGCTGTTGATTGTAAATAATTTACCATTTGTGGTTATGTCTACACAGTTTCAGTGAGACAACTCCAAATGTTTGTTCAAATTACACCAGAGAATTGCTGCTCATTATAATGTATTATTTATGTGCTTGTTTTCAGTGAAATAACTTCAAACGTTGTTCAAATTACACGAGGGAATTGCTGCTAATTGTAATTTATTATTCGTCTGCTTGTTTTCAGTGGTATTGACATAGTGGGCATCTTAAAGAGCATTGGTGTAAGGGAAGCAATCCTACAGTCCAAGGTGGCAACAGGCACAGGCACATTTGTTGTGGCATATGCAGTGCACAAAGTGTTTGCTCCAGTCCGGATAGGCATCACTCTCACTGCAACCCATTTCATTGTCTGTTATCTGAGATGCATTGGCATTCTCAAACCACCCAAAAATTAGTTGCGATTGGTCATGTAATTTGTTGTTTGTATTGAATGCTCTGATTTGAGATTTTATTATTACAGATTTTGATAACAGTTTCATATGCCATTCTCTAGGTAAATGAAATACAAGATGTTACACATTTTTGTTTTGACTGTAAAAAGTGCACTTATTTATGGATCATGATTAGTATAAAATCAGAGATGATGAGTTTATTTTTATAAAAATGTATAGAAATGATTCATTGTTAACTAAGATGACGTTTGCGCATCAGATTTTAAAATAAGTTATAGGGTTATAGTTTCTATATATGGGTGATGAGCCCAACATTCAATCAGATTGTATTCATAAAAATGTGATTGATTTTTAGCACATCAGCATTGTTACACACTATATATTTTCTGCTTGCCTTATTGTTTATAGTACTGATTTAAAATTAAATATTTTTTAGTGCTCAATCAGCATTTCTTTGTAAATCATATGATACTTCACTATAAATGTGGAGAACATATTTTCACAATATTTATTATGCACAACAATAGTCATTTTCGTAATTGTTTTACCTTTATATTTTATAATCAGTTAATATTTCCAAGTCTATATTTTTTAAATACTTTATGATGCTTCTATGAGGTAAGAAAATCTCTGCTAAAGAGAGGGTTTTTTTGAGTTTTTATGGAAAAATAATCCTTGATAAAACTTGATGAAAGTTGTGCATTGTTATTCTGAACCAACTGATCCATTGGCATCAAATGCCTAAAAGATGGCAGTTCCACTGTCAGAATACAACTGTTTAGTGGTCCATTTTTATGGACTGAAGGAGTCAAAGGTTAAGAAATCGATTAAGGATGTGTGCTAGTATTTTTAACATCTTTTTATCTCAACCAAACATTTACTAATAGACAGAGATGTTCCAAAATGGCCATACAAGAGTTATTAATGATCCACCGCTTCATAGAATTCTTGTGTGCTCTTCTTCATACTTCACCTTAAGAAATGTTCTCTATGTAATCCCAGTAATGTTGGAGTAACACAAAATAAGAGCAAAAGAGACTTAAATGGAAGACACACTCATATCTTGCTTAAATTTTGTGGTTTCAGGTTCTTTAAAATCATGCAGTATCTTGACTTGTAATTAATGGTATGATTTCTAGAACTTAGTCTTCCATAGTGATTTTAAAATAACTCTTCATACCCTCAACTTGCAAAGTCCACAATTCAGAACTTGGTCTTGGTGCAAATTGAAAGTGGAACCACTAAATTTTAACACAGGGATTAGTCATCAGCTGAAAAAAGAATATAAACAAACTGGTATCCTAGCTGATCAACACACTCCCTAGCAGTCATGCTGCCAATTATAATCAGCTATTTTTTCAAAGGGAATACTAAATAGTATTTGCAGATACTTTTTGACTTACCCGCATATATTAAATAAAATGTTAGCACTTTTTCTGTAAAATAGGAATTCTTGAATTTTAAATATTGTGTTATATTTTGAGTGAAGCCATATTTATGGTGTTGATATAAATTTCAAAAATAATATTTATATTATATGAGCCTTTCTCAAAAATTACAACATAAATATAATTATGTAATTATAATTGGTGGCATTGGATAAGAATTAATTTTGAAAATTATTATGTAACTACACTGTATTAATAAATTGTAATTGTGTGTGGACTATAGTTATATTCATTATTCTTTTTCAGTTTTTTATTGTTGTATAATTGCATTATATATACTCTGATTATGGTGGCTAAGAACTTTTTTTTTAAATAATGGAAAGGTTACAATAAAATAATCCATACACCTTGATTGAAATGTTGGTAATGTCCCCTTGTGTCCCATTCATAGGCAAACACACACACACATACTTTTTTCCAACATAAATAAAATATTTTTGGATTGGGTTCTATTACTAAACTCAGTTGTTTTTAAACCAAACCCTAGGAACATTCTTGCTATCCTAGTAAATTTTTTTTAAAGCCAAAATTTAATAGTTGCCTTTATAATTAATTAGTGTCTCTGATAAATATTGTCATGGGTAACCATCAATCTTCAAACCCTTTTTGTACTCTCTGAAAACAAATTATTTTTAAAAGTTGAGTTCGCTACTTTTCTTAGTCAGATGTTGAAATAAAGACTGACTTAGAGTTTCCAAATGCGTTTTAGATCTGTGGAAGTTACCAGTAATTTAATAGAAAATAGCACACATTTTTATTAACTATCAGAATTTTGTTTGCAATTCTGGATTTTAAGATGGATAGATTGATGGATGGATGATTAATGTTTCATTTAATTGTTGAAAGAGTAGTATTGGCAGTGCAAATGTAGCTAAAACTACCACAGAGATGTTTCTTGCTCATGCATCTCTTGGACCATTGTTGTTAGTAAACCATTTCCAGTAAACTGTTAGAAAAGTGTTGTAAATATAACTATAATTATATACACTTAAGCAAAACAAGACTTAAATAAATTAACAAGTACCAACAAGATTATGAAATTATGGCAATGTCTTTTTGGTTTGACAGATAAGTTACCCTAGTCTTTCACTTAGTTTTTATTTTTACAACTATTACATGAAATGCAAATACAAATACTTCAAAAAAGCTTCTGCTTGACAAATTTCTTCCAATTGTAAATTCCACTGTCGTGTGTGCTTGTTTTTGTTTTTTTCTCATTTGTGTATTAATGATGGTGTTTTTTCATGAAAGTTATTGAAAATTATTGGAATCTCAATGAAAGAGAGACATTCAGCTGTTGTCTTTTTAAGAGATGTGATCATTTCATTTGTTTTTAATTCTTAACTTAAAGACCATTTGAAGAGGAATCTGTATCAAGCAACATTTTTTTAATATTACCAAAATAAAAAATGAAAGCTCAAGAAACAATTTAAGTTTTAAAAACATCTGTGTAAAGTTCAAGTAGCTAGTGAAACTTCTGATTCTAATTCTGATACTTCAAAATTAACTACAGCAAACTGAATTATTGCACAAGATCACCATTTCTAACAGTACTTACAAACTGAGCAGATGTCTCTCCAGCAATAACCTACTTAGACAAGACCAGAAGATGATCAATATATTTAGTTAGGTTTTTTGTGTTCCCAAATATGTGATGGTATTAGGCACTTGTATACAGAAAACAGGTTTTACTTCAGTCATGTCTAATCCTCCTGTATAAGATAGCACGTAGAACAGAATTGTTAAATTTTTGTAAAGGCTTGCAAGTCTATTGGTAACAATCTGTGTATTGGTAACAAACTGAACTTATATAGAAAGATGTCTCTTTGAAATTCTTATTTGGATTAGTCCATTGGGACTGTGGATTTTTATCTGCTATACAAGTAATAATTCACGATGCTTTAATTAGCCGAAATAGGCCTGTGATATATATTTTTCTTTACTTGCAAAATTTTGCAGTGCATTTGTAGCAAAATGCATGGTGATTGCATGGCACTGTTCACTTATCAGTGACATTTGCTTTGTACTCCATTGCTTTCATCCCATCATGTCAAAGTCTAAATGATGTATGAAGAGCTTTCTAAATGGAGAGGATTGTTTCAAAATAGATCTTGTTCTTTCCCTTTGACTAAAGTGTCAAAACTTACAGAATGTATGAAATGCTTTTTAAGTAGAGAAGAAATGTTTTTCAATTACTCTCTCATTTGTGAGGACATATGATAAGATATGCAAAACCTAAGAAATTTTCTATATGCACTCTCAGTATGTTGGAATAACACAAAATAAGAGCAAAAGAGACTTAAATGCAAAACTGTTTTTGAAAAATTGCCACAACCTCAATTTGAAAATCTCACACCTTAAATATCATATTCAGATTTTTTATTTTTCATTCAGCTTCTTGAAAGTCAGAAGTACTTTTTCATTCTATCAGACAATTCTTGAATTAAATGACCTTTTATTTTCATTTTATATAAATTACTATTATAAATCATTATTGTTAAGCATCATTAAAAACATAATTTCACCCCTATTACTTTCCATATGTAAAAAACAATTTAGGTTGGCGTACCTTATGCAATGTTTGTTCTTAAGAAACACATAAATAGCGTGTGTTGCTGTACTTTATTAGAATATCTTAAACATTTTAAAACTGTTTTTAGCGTTTGAGCCACATTTCTTTTCACTTGGTCCTTCAGCTGTTTATCAGATTTGATGTTTATTATTTTATGTATAGATGTACATATATAAAAATTAAGTTAACATTTTTCTTCTGACAGATATTAATCATTAACTATTAGTGTCTTTGTTAAGACTGCAGTAGTAACCATTGCTTATTATTGTCAAGGTTAAGGCCCACAAAGTTGTCTGTTCTGTTGATCATCTTTGCAAGTGCTGGCTGTTTTTTGTTTGTATTGTTTATTGAAAAAGTGAAACAGCACAATGATGCATGTTGCTGTAGTCACAAAATCCTTTGAAGTGATTGACGTTTGTTGGAGGGAGAGTCAATGATGTACTTTGTGTGTGAACTCTTTCCTCACTTTTTATTTACACCAGAACAGTAATTCTGATGCTTTAACATCTGCAGGAAAGAATCTGAAATATACTTTATGCAAACTGTTTCTTTCCTCACTCTTCATTACATCATAACTGCATTCTGGCACTTTTATATCTCCTGGGAAGATAGCCCTTTAGGCCTTTGCACTCACTGTTAACAGAAAAATTGTAGATGGGACCACTTGATGTGCATTTAACCTAACAGAGCCTTTATGTTATTGTGTCATGCAGTCCTTGGATAAACAATCATTAAATTTATATCTCCCTGAATCTAAAGTACTATTATAGATCATGCTATGAACTGTACCTTTAATTTTAGGATAAAATATTGGGTAGAAGATGAGTGGTTTACTGAGTGATATTTAATTAAGTACTCTTACATGCAGATCTGAGTGTGACATTTTGGAGACAAAACATAGATTTCAGTATGCTGTGTCTAGTTGTCTCATATCAGATAAGTTGTATATTGTAAATCTGGGCTCTTTTTATTTATTTATTTATTTTTTTGGGGGGAGGGGCGAGGTCTTTGCATGTTAATATTTTTTTTTTAAGTTAATTACATTTATACTAAGTGTAAAAATCTTTAATTATATATATTGTGTTTTAAAATAATCTTATGTAATTTCAAAATAATGTTTATTTTCTCCTTCCGATCTATAGTGTGCCTTCAATAAACAGTTTTGGATTACAAAGTGTGTTGGTGAAATGTGCCAATATGAAAATAAATATTGTAGAAGCTATTATTATTTCATTGTCTACATTTCTTTATACAGTATTCAATCTTTGCTTCCCAATGTGTCTGCAGTCCCTCCCCATAATCACACAGCCTCATATATCTTTTCCTGTTTCACCACTTCCCAATCTCTGACATACCTTTCACTGTTTCACACACCTCCCAATCTCTCACATACCTTTCACTGTTTCACACACCTCCCAATCTCTCACATACCTCCCGCTGTTTCAAATAACTCCTACTGTCTCAAGCAACTTCCACTCTTTCACATATCTTCCACTGAGTCTCAAATAACCTCCAGTGTCTCTTATGCTTCCCACTACTTTACACACTTCCCACTACCTTACACACTTCCCACTACCTTACACACTTACCACTAATTTACACATTTCCCACTGATTTACACACCTCATTTGGCCTCTGCTTATCAACTAGTATATAAATAATCCTGTCTGTCACAATTTAGTCTCAATACCAAAACTTTAAGTGTATGCAGCGGCACTTATGTCACAATTTAGTCTCAATACCAAAACTTTAAGTGTATGCAAGGACACTTATGTCACAATTTAGTCTCATTATCCAGATTTCAAAACTATGCACCGGCATTTTATGCCACAGTTTCGTCTCTAAATCCTTTACACCCAGACTTCAAGTGTATAACCGATACTTAATACACCATTTAATCTCAATACCCAAACTCAGAGTGTATGTACCGACAACTTGTCACTATTTAGTACTAATACCCAAATTCAGAGTGTATGTACAGACTTGTCAGTATTTAGTCTCAATACCCAAACACAGAGTGTATGTACAGACTTGTCAGTATTTAGTCTCAATACCCAAATTCAGAGTGCATGTACAGACTTGTCAGTATTTAGTCTCAATACCCAAACACATAGTGTATGTACAGACTTGTCAGTATTTAGTCTTAATACCCAGAATTCAAGTGTATGTACCGACAACCTATGCCACTATTTATTCTCTATAACCAGTCTTCCAGCATTATGCAACTGGGCCCTATCAATGTAAGTCACACCGTAATAAATTTCCGAATATTGAGTCTACTGTCCGCCCTTTTTTTTGTTGCTGTCATCAGAGTGTGATCATCAGAACGATTTCCCAGACAAAAACGGGTAACAGGACTTTTTTTTTGTTGCCAAGAGGTCATTCAGGTTTAACTTATAAAAACTTTGTATTAGTAATCATGATAATAATGTTGTGGATTCAGTGTCTTTCTTTTTATTCTGTCTTAGCAGTTTAACCTGTCCTTAATTTAAGATTGAATTGTATCGTCATTTGCATATACTAAATGACACTGTTTTAATTCGATCGTACGCTCTCAGTCAGTGAAATCTGTCAAGGGCGTTTGTACTGGCTTTTCTGACAATACGTCGCTAAACTTTTCTAGAAGTGTCTGAATTTTTAGTCTGTTTATTTATCAGCATTGCAGCACACCTTGACAAGTTTCTACAACAATCAGAAGGATTACTTGTGGTAAAGATACATATAAGTTTTCTGTTCCCCCGCCCACTCCCTCAAACTTTTTTCGTCTCTTTATTTTATTTCCTCATAGGAATCGCACTAGATTTGTCATCTTTTGATGTTCTTGGTCTTGGTTTGCTCCTATGTGGATTTCCTCTTCTCACCCTATTCTGAAAGGGGCATCCTGCTTGTTGTAGTGCATGTGGGGGTTGTTGGTTCCTTGTAGAGTGGGCTGTGTTGTTTTTGTTTGTTTTTAAAGTTTGACTAAAGTGTTTTAGAGAAAGTGATGAATGCATTTTGGACTATTTGTTTGTTTGTTTGTTTGTTTGTGGCTGTGCATAAAGTATTGATTGTGTGGAGAATTGGACTTGTAGCAGATTATCTTCAATACAAACATTATGCATTACAAACAACATTTCTACAACATACACCACAAATCTGACACTATATCATGAAAATATTTATTCTTATGGATCCCGAGCCATAAGAACATAACAGGAATTGAAACAGCCGACAAGGTGGCAAAATGTAATACAAAACAGGGCAAACAGGTACACACTCCCTTATGCAGGTCTGAATTGCATGCACAAATTTACCATATTTTTTCAGATACATAAACGTTTAACTGAAACAATTTTGACGCTCAGTGTGACACGAAGACAAGAAAACCGATGAAATGACGACAAAAGATCTGTCAGATAAGAGACAACATCACCATCGTCACCCAGAAAATCGCTAATATAGTTATACTCCGCGGAGCGCAGCTTCATTTAACGGTTAAAACGATAGCTGTAGAATTGAACTCTCCGCGTAGCGCAGAACTGAAACCAGTTTTTGGAAAAACGAAGGTAAATAGAATTCATTTCATTGATCAACAATTTTTTAAAAAATAGAAATATTATTTTATTTTAAACTGCTGTTTGTCTGCGGGTGGTGAGGTTACTCCCAGCAGTGAGGAAAAAAATTAGGAAAGATTTAAATAATTTAATTTGGGTGCTGAAAGCAATAGTCTTATTTTGCTTCGTTTATAATTATGTGTGTGTGTGTGTGTGTGTGTGTGTGTGTAATAATCATCACACCATCACCTTGCATTTGATCACCATCGTTTACATGTATAAGTTATTCTTTAATAATAATTAACTGTATTAATTATCCTAATTATAAATAATTATAGTAGTAATTGTATTAGGCCTATCTATCTGCTCTCGTTATTTATCATTGCTTATCTATCATTTACAGTTAGAATTTGCATAACCTCATTTTTAAAATTAAGTTTATTAATTTCTTGATTTCTTTTATATATTACTATTAAGTCCATGTTTTTCTTTTTCTTTTATTATTTCAGTATCAAATTTCAAATCAAAGTATATTTATCTCTTCTTTATTCTTTTGGAATGCTCATGATTTTCTATTTTTTAAATTTTTACTACAGTTATAGAATTTTAAGTTAGTTTTTGCCACTGTTATATAGAGAGTTAAATGTAAAAGTACATATATATATTATTAAGAGTTGTCATAAATCACTTAATATTATTGTATTTCAGGGCTAAAAGTTGTAACTCTGGAATACAGATCCGAAGTTATCATTTTGCTAATGTTATAAAATAATGTTAATACTTTCCTGGCCTATGAACTAATGTTTGCGAGTAGATCTGCTCTGTCATCTTGTAAATAAAATAGACGAGGCCTGTTCTTACTTGAAAATAGGAAAACATTTGTTTCGTATCATTTTATTTTTCGAAGGCTCGAACAAAACTCTCGGATTACTGACAACGAAAAGTATGGACGGTTACAACATTAACTGTGATTATCCATCCTTATCTAATGAAACTATCTAATATTTTTTAGACGGATAATTTTAAATTAAAAGTCGATTATGATCTAATTCGTAGCAATTTAGATCCAGTGTGGTTTGAAAGAGACCTAAAGCAAAAATCGGAAAACAGTGAAATACGATATAGAATCTCACCTAACAAAATTAATATTTCACAGTTTTCCGATTTTGCTTTAGGTCTAACTGTATCCCTATCTGGATTGTTGAAGCATGTTGCAAATCATTCTATTCTTGAAATTTGACAGTGAAGAGGCATTTAACAAAAAACTTTTTTTTTTTTTAAACCGCTGTTTCCAGATCTCTGGAATGGCACATTTTCCGACACGTTGTCCCACTGACAAATAATGAAAATTTACTATCATTATAATACACAATATCATATTTGTGTATAGTTGGTTTATTTATACAATATTTTTCATACAAAATCGGTTTTAATGTAACTCTCTCCTTTTTGGGGGGGAATGGACGGAAGGAGAGGGTGAGTGGTCTGAGTTTTGTATTACTCATATGGAACTGATTTACTCGCCTATAATGGGTTTTTACTTTATCTTACACGCATTCGAGTTAACCTTTGCCTTACCTAATATTAGGAGTTTTAACTGTATCTTAAGCAAATTAATTGGAGGACCAGTCTTTCTTACACTGAATATAATGGACTTTATCTTAGTACCAAATTGGGCTAATATCTGTCTTTCTTACATAATAGATTTTAACTTTACCGTACACATAATTGGGCTAAACTTTGACTTGTCAAAAAAGAATTGATTATAAGTGTCTCATTTCCCCAGAATTAGGCTTAACTTTGTTGTAGAGGCATGTGGCTTTATTTTATGTTGGTTACACAGAATTCGGTTTAGCTCTTTGCTTTACAAAAAATTGGGCTTAATGTTTTCCTACTCACACACTTATGTGGCATAATGCTGCTTTACTCACGCCTAGTTTGTCGGCTCACTCAGAATGGAGCTCAGATCTTATTTCTTCACACATTTTTAAAATTAAGAACAAAAAAATTAAAACAAACGTTCTAAGTGTTAAGAAGTAATTCCTGACAAACATTCGGGTATAGAATTGCAGTATAACTTTATATATCATTTACCCAGCACAAAAATTATTGCAACACCTAATTAAGTTTTACCTTCAAAGAATGAGTTTTGACTAAATCACACGAATCGGATTTTTTCTCACACAGAATAGAAGTCATGCATTTAATTATCGTGACACTCATTCTGGTCAGCGTGACTTCCGGCGCACGGTTTAGAACGCCATCCAGTGAAGTGGAGGAAATTGATCATGAAGACCTGGAACATTTTAGAAATGATCATGAAAGGCTGTCAAAAGTGAGTGTTAAGTCAATGACAGGTAAGTGTTAAGTCTGTCAATGTTTAGGCAATGACAGGTAAGTCTGTCAATATTTAGGCAATGACAGGAAAGAAATACTGCAAACTTTAGCATCCACCATAACTCTAATTTCACAATAACAATAGATCCAAGTTTTCTTTTAAATAACAGAGGAAGAGGAAAATTTATTATTTCAAATAAATGAATAAATAATTTATTATTGTATAAAAAGAAATAATCCTGCTATTATACTTTTTTAAAAGTAATAATAATAACAATAATACAAACTGTCAAAAGCTTACAGGGAAGGCAGATAGTCTAGTTATAAAGTTTGTTCTAATTCTTCTCAAGTTATAATGCTTATTATAATTATTGGCAGAAAGTGAAACATTATGTAATTTGCTTCACTAATGTCGACCTCTCTGATGGTATATTATAATTAAAGGTATATTATAAATAGTTTGATCTTTAATTTTGTATTATTGTCTGGTTTTTTAATTTATTTTTGTTGATAATGATGTATATCTGACGTAATATAAATTCTTAAATGCTAATCTATTGTATGTTAAATGTACATAAACCATGTGTAAGTAAATCGTGAATTGCAGTCATAATGCAACATTTATCATTATGATGAATATGCAGAATTAATACTGACCCTACATCTTCATTCATCTTTCGGTACAGGCATCATTGTCTTTGTCTTTTTCTTCCTCTAGCAGCAGCAGTAGTAGTAGTAGTAGTAGCAGTAGCAGCAGCAATAGTAGTAGTAGTAATAGCAGCAGCAGCAGCAGCAGTAGTAGTAGTAATAGCAGCAGCAGTAGTAGTAGTAGTAGTAGTAGTAGCAGCAGCAGCAACAGTTGTAGTAGTAGTAGTAGTAGTAGTAGTAGCAGCAGCAATAGTAGTAGTAGTAGTAGTAGCAGCAGCAGCAATAGTAGTAGTAGTAGTAGTAGTAGTAGTAGTAGTAGTAGCAGCAGCAATAGTAGTAGTAGTAGTAGTAGCAGCAGCAGCAATATTAGTAGTAGTAGTAGTAGCAGCAGCAGCAATAGTAGTAGTAGTAGTAGTAGTAGTAGTAGTAGTAGCAGCAATAGTAGTAGTAGTAGTAGTAGTAGTAGTAGTAGCAGCAGCAATAGTAGTAGTAGTAGTAGTAGCAGCAGCAGCAGCAATAGTAGTAGTAGTAGTAGTAGCAGCAGCAGCAATAGTAGTAGTAGTAGTGGTTCATAAGTTACATCATTTTATAAGATATACAAAGCGAATTTCTTCGTACGTTTACAGGTCTGGATATTGCAGTAGATAGACTAAGCTGTAAAATATTCAAGTTTTAAACACAATTCAACTTCAAACAAATAATGACAATTCAAACAGCATCATGCAAACCCTGTTGAAGTAATGCAAAATTTTATTTAAACCTTTCTCTTCCTTTTTATATTGTCGATATTATTTCCTCAAACTCAGGTTTTAGAACTCCAGGATTTGAGTGAAGAAATTAAAGAGCTTGAACACGAGCGCGCCACAAGGGAGCTGGCCAGAATTGAAGAGGTCATGTCCAATATAATGAGGGACAGGAGAGGGTAAGGACAAATAATTTTAGCGGTCACGTGTTAATCAAACACTTAGCGTAATGCATGTTTGCGCGCGTGTAATTTTGTGTAATGTGTGTGTATGTAGGTAATGTGCATGCGCACGTATATATATGGTTTGCATGCGCATTTCTGTTTTGAACATAATATTCATGTGCAAACTTTCAGTAAGATAATGTCTTACTGAATAAACAGTACTCATTAAGTATAATGTCTTGTTGAATAAACAGTACTCATTAAGTATAATATCTTGTTGAATAAACAGTAGTCAGTAAGTATAATGTCTTGTTGAATAAACAGTACTCATTAAGTATAATATCTTGTTGAATAAACAGTAGTCAGTAAGTACACTATATTGTTGAATAAGGACTCCCCACTTAGTAGAACTTAAGTAGAACTTAAGCTTTCGTGAAACATATATGTTGGTTATATTCCTGCTTAATATATCGTTATACAGATACATCATATTTGTACATAAAGTCTATCATAATATATTTACGATATGTCATTTTTATTCATACATACCTTTAAGTTTACGACAAAATATAAGTTATAAGTTATGAGAAAGAAATTTTAGTTATATTCGTTTATACATTCAGGTTATCTGAAAAAATGATTTGTCCGTTATATTTTCCGTACATTATTTCAGACTATTGATACAAAGATATATTCTTTACTTCAGTTTACCAACTCAAAGAAGTATTATTTATAGTCGGAGACAAAACTTCAGTTTACCAACACAAAGAAGTATTATTTACAGTCAGACAACACTTCAATTTATCAACTCAAAGAAGTATTATTTATAGTCGGACAAAAACTCAGTTTACCAACACAAGAAGTATTATTTATAGTCGGACAAAACTTCAATTTACCAGCACAAAGAAGTATTATTTATAGTCGGACAAAACTTCAATTTACCAACAAAAAGAAATATTATTTATAGTTGGAGAAAAATTCAGTTTGCCAAAACAAAGAAGTATTATTTATAATCGGACATAACTTATGACTTTTAAGATAAAGATATATAAATTATAATCCTACCTTAACTAATCCTCAAAATGTCAATTTGTAGAGTTCATAATAACTTTAGTATCTTTGATAACATAAAGTCTACACTAATACTCAAAATGTCAATTTGTAGAGTTCATAATAACTTTAGTATCTTTGATAACATAAAGTCTACACTAATACTCAAAATGTCAATTTGTAGAGTTCATAATAACTTTAGTATCTTTGATAACATAAAGTCTACACTAATACTCAAAATGAGAATTTGTAGAGTTCATAATAACTTTAGTATCTTTGATAACATAAAGTCTACACTAATACTCAAAATGTCAATTTGTAGAGTTCATAATAACTTTAGTATCTTTGATAACATAAAGTCTACACTAATACTCAAAATGTCAATTTGTAGAGTTCATAATAACTTTAGTATCTTTGATAACATAAAGTCTACACTAATACTCAAAATGTCAATTTGTAGAGTTCATAATAACTTTAGTATCTTTGATAACATAAAGTCTACACTAATACTCAAAATGTCAATTTGTAGAGTTCATAATAACTTTAGTATCTTTGATAACATAAAGTCTACACTAATACTCAAAATGTCAATTTGTAGAGTTCATAATAACTTTAGTATCTTTGATAACATAAAGTCTACACTAATACTCAAAATGTCAATTTGTAGAGTTCATAATAACTTTAGTATCTTTGATAACATAAAGTCTACACTAATACTCAAAATGTCAATTTGTAGAGTTCATAATAACTTTAGTATCTTTGATAACATAAAGTCTACACTAATACTCCTTGTTCTCAATCTAGGCCTAAATCTCGTTTTCATGTTACAAGATATAAATAAAAGCCTGCAGCTTTATTCAAGTTTTTTCAAATGTTATATGAATTTCATTCCTTCACAATAACTCGTTTACAATAATCAACATAATAGTAAATTGCATGAAAAAAAAAAACATACAAAGAAAGAGCGAGGGACAGAAAAATTGAATTTTAAGAAAAGGTGTGTTGCTTGTACTTCTCTTTGATGTTGGTGAAACATTCACACTGACAATCCCCCTGCGCCGTAACTGTTTTGGAATTAAAAAATAAATCAATTACTAATCCTCCTGCGTGTGATTGTGTGTGCATGCGAGCGTGTATGTGTGTGTGTGTGTGTGTGTGTGCGTGTGTGTGTGTGTGTGTGTGCGTGCGAGCGTGTATGTGTGTTTGGCAGAGTGTAAATCACGAGTCTTGTTAGTCCACTGAAAAACATTACCAACTAACAGTTAACTGCCTCACTGTGAGGATATATTTCTACTGTTACTTTGTAAACGCATGAATTCTCCTTGAAAACACATGCTATTAGTAAATTATTATGAGCAGTTTTATTTTCAATTCACAACGAAATCGGATGTGTTTCTTTGGTGGATGCGCTTTGCTTGTATAGATATAAATTACGGTTATTAATACGTTCTGTTAAACCATAGACAAGCCTGAAACATGGGGCTTGACTGTAGATTTGTATAGAATGCATGATTTTAATATACATACTTTTACTTCCTGCCCAGAATCTATAACAGCTTTAAAGGAAATGCTTTTCGAACTCTGAAGAAACAGGGGCGAAAGGTATTAGGGAGCAAAATGTTTAAAAATGTCGGACTTAAGGTACTTGGCGGACTTATGGGCGGACTTGGCGGCGGACTACTTGGCGGCGGACTTGGCGGCGGACTACTTGGCGGCGGACTTGGCGACGGATTTGGCGGCGGATTTGGCGGATTTGGCGGCGGATATGGCGGATATGGCGGATATGGCGGACCTGGCGGTGGAGCCATCCCATATTACTGAATAGAGGCCGAAGTAGGCGTGGATATCAGGGGTGACGTACATTGGACTGTCTAAGTCAGCGATTGGCCATAAGACTCCACTGGAGTACAACGTGTACAAATGGCTCAAGATCATAATAGGAAGGAATGAAAAATATTAATATTTACTTCTGAATACTCAAAGCCGAATGTAAGATTTGAACCAAAAGTGTTGTATCAAAATTATATTTTACATTTATTCAATAAAGTTAATATTTAACAGTTTGAAACTGACCTCTCATTATTCCCTTCGTGTTTGTTTGTTTTGTTTTGTGCAGTAATTAACATTTCTTTCTGGAAAAGATGACACATTCAGAGTAACTAACATTTCTTTCTGGAAAAGATGACACATTCAGAGTAATTAACATTTCTTTCTGGAAAAGATGACACATTCAGAATATTGGAATGTTGTCAGGAAGGCTTTACAGGTCTAGGACAACAGGCTGCACAAGTCTTTGATATTTTCGTTTGTCTGTTTTATGGGTGGGTATTAGAGATTCGCAGTACTTCTTCAAGGAATAATTTGGTCATAGAAACAGATTTAAATGGCAGAAATGATTATGAGCACATTACGGATTAAGTTTATGTAGCTATGGGATACTGAGTTGATTACTGTCTCTGAGAGAATGTAGACTTTTACTGCATATGATGAACTAGTGGAAATACAGCTCTGAAGGCTGTGATGCAACACTTACACAAACTTTCTTAACTTTCTGTACACTGCACACACATTCATTTTCTTTATCATATCACCTTAAAAATGTGTAAATGCTACATGTGACGACGCCTATGCTAATTATGATTATTAATATTTATTAATTTCTATTATTTAATAATTTTTAGTCTCAGTAGGACTGCTCTTCTCCCATTCCACACGGCGGATCTAACTGGACGTTTTCAGAACTCTATTTCTATTTCATACAGATATATACGTACACAGACATTCTATGCTCACACATTTATTTTTATGGTAGATGAGACTTCTTGTTTAAGGAATAACTTGATCCGTCTTTTAAACTATCTACCAAACCCATTTAACCCCTTTTATTCCAAATATCTACCAAAATAACCAGAAGAACATGAGTGAACGCATAGAGTAATAATTAGATCTACACTAGCTTTTAAATAAATGTTCAAATCTTGTCCAAATAACTATTGAGTCTTTATGACAATAATAAAAATAATTATTAATAAAAGAGTCCCTAAGAGCAGTTTCGAATTCTCATCAAGGAATATTAGAGCGTGAGAGTCTTCGAGCAACAGTAAATAAACATGACCTTGAGATCGCTGGCCGACTTGCGTGGGATCCCACCAATAACACGGCTAGTGACGTCACGCGACACACTGTGTTAACAGCTCACTTCAACTGACCCTGCTCCCAACGACGACTATGAACCAAATGCGGTGACCAACTTCGATGAATCAGCTATATTGACCACGGAAACTAATGGGTCTGCTTCACTGAAGCCAAAGTAGCAGTCCAGAAATCTCAGCACACCAAGTCTTTACACTATCATCTTAGTGCGGTCTTTGTCAACTTACTTTCCTACATCAAATGTCACTAGCCATTCGCACCACATGAGCGTAAAATACAATCAGTCAAATTCATCTCTGGCCATGCCATTAAGGACCCTCGGGCACGACATGCATTTCCATTGTTCGAGGGTTTACTCTTAAGCTCCTCCCCTGGAAGAAATTTGCATTGTCAATAAGCGTCACTGGACATCCGCACTGTCCACCAAGTGTTACTGGATATCTACATATTCTGTTATATATATTACATAAAGAAACACACACACACACACACACACACACACACACACACACACACACACACACACACACACACACACAAAGAAATAAAACAAATGGCATTGATGCAGGATTTACCATTTTTAAAACATTTAATTAATTTAAAATATTGTTATATAATAGCTGTAACCAGAAATTAAAAGTTAGCATATGATGTTTGTTTCATAGTAGTGCAGTTAAAAGGAAAAGTGTTAATGTGTTGTTTTCATGTTTGTGGGTGGGTGTCACGTTTTGTTTATTGTAACAGCAATTTAAAATAACATTGTATCTTAACATTTGTCAAAACAATCTGACAAGGAATCACAACATAGTACTGGTACCTATAAATTTTTGTGATATAAAATGGATTAGATCTAATTACATTTTACTGAACAGTCAGACTCGCAAGAATTTAAAGTACATTGCCAATTTGATTTTTTCCACAAGTATACAGGTTTTTCTACAATTTAATGTGGAAGAAAAATATAATACAACAATAATGTCTTTTCATTCAAACAATCAAATGGCAATCTTAATTCTAAGTATGTTAGAATGTTTTCATTTTCAATCATTACCCACAATGCTATGTGTAGCAATGACAAGAAAAACTTCAGCAAATTCCTTTCTTTTTCAGATCATATAAGAGAACTTTGCATCTAGTGACAGTAACCTCAAATAACCAATACTAAGTGCACAATATTGCTGTTTTTATCTCGGCTTATGTACTTCTTTATGCATGGTTTAATCAAACAAGAACATATAAAGTAAAAATATAACATAATGCTATTACTCTCATAATAAATAATAATTCAGGAAATGATTTTAAAAAATAAGTATATATTCCAAATATTAAAACGTAATTCTTTTATTTCAACACACTATTGCTAATCATTTAGCTTTAATTTCCATAATTTTGCCATATTTTAAAAAATGTCTAAGCATTTTAGTAATAACCGTCTAAAATCTATGAAGAATAAAGGCAAAAGTAAACAGACAGCAAATGAAGGTAACAGTAAGACCAAAATAACAGAGACTTGGCACAGCTAAACTGGTTATTTATTGTCTTTTTAATTTATTGCTACCTACATGGAATGGAGGAAGCTGGTTGTCAGGTCATCAGTGGTGCCCCAACGGTCGGCAAGACTAAGGGATAGATAGATAGATAGACAGATATATAGATAGACAGATAGGTAGATAGATCGATAGATAGATAGATATATAGACAGATAGATAGATAGATAGATAGATAGACAGATAGATAGATCGATAGATAGATATATAGATAGATAGATAGATAGATAGATAGATAGATAGATAGATTGACAGACAGACTACACGCAGGTAAGACTAAACAATGTCAACATGAAAACAAAACTGTTTCTGGGAGTACATGCATGCAACCTCCCGACTAAATGGTTAAAAATAAAATACAAATGCAATTAAAAACACGTTATTTCTCCATGCTGCTATTTCTTAAAATGAAATTCTTGTCCCTTGTTTTTTAAAATGTATTCTACAAGCAGGGTACAAATTCCTAAGACAAACAAATATCTATCTAGTAAAAGTCAAGAACACATTCTTCATTACCTCCTCTTAAACTTGTAAGTAAACTTATAAAAAGTCAAATTTATTAATGATTTTAAGATTGATTGAATTTTCCTGCGCATACTTATTTGAACTTGATTTATCTTGAATGATAACAATATGTTCATTTTACTTGATATCTTGAAAGATTACACTAATGCTATAGAAAATATTTTACCTTTCTATTTATTATTTTATATTTAGGGGCAGAGTTATTTCCCCTAAAACTGTACAAATAAGCATCAAACAAAATAAGATATTCAATTTTTAAAAATCTCAATGCTACGATTATTTTTTTCTTTGGCTCTGAAAATCAAACAAGATGAAACAAAAACATCATAAATGATTTTTTTAAAAGTACATTTCTGTTTTGCAGATGAAATAACAACACTCTTTCCCGATCACGTTAAACAAAGGAAAACTACTACCTCAATACTGGTACAACTACCACATATAAAAGTACTACTCCAATCACTGTGCAGTCAGATTAAGGTGTCAAAAGTAATAAAATTCAAAAGCATGCAAAAGGATATGTTTATGATTGAACATCCAGTGTCAAATGTCCTCCTACCCAGTGTGTATAATTTATGAATTCCAATTTCCTTGTGCATTAGTATAATACTTAATCTCAATGCTCCACTAGGTACTGGTTAAGGGTAAACTATTTCTATTAACATTGCAAACAGTTCTGAATAGTCAATTAGTTACCATTTGTCATGGAAAGACTGAATGAGAAAGTCTTTATGTAAATAATAAGTTAATATTATCTATACTTCTAGATTCAACTCACAAATAACATCAAGCATCAGTATTTTTAAAAAAGTGAATATAATCATAAAAATATTTTAAAAGTCATTATAAGGCTAAGTGTCAATGACCAGAGAACTTTCCTTTTTCTAAAGCTGAACACTTATAAATATTGTTTTAAATAAATAACACACATTTATGTGAATTTTTATAAGACAGTATTGGAAAGGCTTTTGTTAAATGAAAATATGGAGAAATGGTCACTTTATAACAATAATAATATGGCCTGCTTTAATGCTATTTTATGCTATTATGCAGAAGGCTACATGAAGGCTACAGAAGGCTACTATAACTGTCTTCATGTCTAAAGCAGATAGAATAACTTGGACAGGTAGAAAGTGTATCTAACACACATAGACACAAACACGGCCTATTTTGTAGTTGTACCTTATAATATATACGTTTTCTAACTTATCTACAGCTGATGCAATTTTATGTTAGGCAATGTTAACACCAAGATTACAAAATGTGTTTATAACATCACAATACCACTGATATCCGATCAAAAGAAGAAAACAAACTGCCTTTCCACTATATTAGCATTCACCCAAGCCATTTGGGTTTTAATTTGTACTTTGGGAGACTGCATGTAACAGTCTGTAGAGCGGAAAAAGCTTTTGATGATGGAACAGATACCAAATGTTGAAATTGAAACTGGCACAATGTTTTCAAACTGACTAATATTTTATTATTTTGTCAAGCAGGAAGAAACGTTTCAAGGACTTGCAGATAAAAAATTAATTTGTTGCCTCCTAACGTTACATCACTACAGGTACATATATCTAATAATATACACTGTCATTGTTAAAACATTTTCTCAGTATAAACATATTTAAAATATACCAACAAGGAAGAGAAGAGTAGATAAAAGAAATAGAGTGCACTAGGAAATAAAAAGAAACTAAATGACAGCAACAATGCATGAAATAGTAAAACTGATAGTCATTAGTCAATAATCTAGTGTTACTTGAAGAAATATTACGACTGCAAAAGAAGATGCCAAACAAAGCCTACTAGCACTCAGCCAGTCTGAAGAGATACACTGCAAGAGATCAGCAATTCCAAAAGAACAAAATATGCAAAACCGACCCTGGAAGACAAGAATTTCATGGAAGACAAGAATTTCAAGGAAATTCCAGAATAGAAGAACAGGGACAAAGCACACTTGGAAGTTACTATGAGGAATTATAGCAGATAAAAGCATGTCTCACCTTGAAACAAACTACTAAGCGATGAACAAAAGGGTATTAAACCAGGAAGATGAACAAGGTTATTAAACCAGGAAGATGAACAAAGGACCAATTGGTAACTGATAAGGCCACAGTTACTGGTAGCAAGCAATGAAGAACAACTCTTGCCATGTCATGGATTGATTACCAAAAGGCCTATAACTCCATTCCACATTCGTGGATACTTCAAACAATAAAAATATACAAGAATGCATTATCAGTACTAAAACATGTGTAAAACATAATCCAGTACCAATGACAAGCTGGAAACCACACTGAAATACAACAATAGAAATTGCAGAATACCAATAAAATGTGGAATCTTTCAAGGTGATCAACAATCACCACATTGTTCTAAATCCTCTCAGTCAAGTCATGCCGACAACAAGATAAGGATACAAAATGAAATCAGCACACTATTAGCCATTTACTGTATTTAGATGATCTAAAACTATAGAGTAAAAATGAAATTGAAATCAATTCACAGTTCAATTCTGTCAAAATTTGCAGTAAGGACATTAACATGAGCTTTGGCATTGAGAAATGTCATCCAGACACGAGGTCAAAACAATAAAAAGCCTACAATTTGACATCGGAAAAATCAATGCTGTTTCAATGTATGACAAATATTTCCACCCCCTACTTTTATTTGTCACTTTTTCTTTTACAATTACTATCCATATCTATATCCATATTTGTATTTATGAAAAGATTTTTCTTGTGATAATTGTAGAGCATTCGCTCATATTGCCGACGTTCAAAGTTATATTTAAGTAGATGTCATACACTGCATGCTGAGTATATACACAATGTGGAAAACAACAGAATCCTTCTAAAAACGGATTTTTAGACATTGCCCAGAGTACCATCAAAGTTAAATCGCACTGGACATCACTCCTAGCAAAATTCTAGAGAGATCATTAATGGTTATTTTAACTAGCAGAAAGGCCATGTAATTTAATGTTGGCCAATCTAATTTTCATTAAAGTCTCAATTAGGCGTTGGACAGTCCAGTCTAGTGACATTTATGCAATTGTGTAATTGGCACTATTAGTAGGACTACCATGTGCACATACTATAAGACTCAGTCATACATGAGCAGACACCAATCACCTGTGGTCATTTCTTTGAGCCAGTACTACTCTCCTGTGTAAATAGAAATTGATTCTCATAAGTAAATGAAACTTAAAAACACAGGCCCAGAGCTAGCTGGCATTGTTATGAAAATTCCTAGGACTCTCAGTCTGAAAGAATATCCCTTCAAAAGAACAGATGTCTCCCCACTTAAGAATTTAATGTAATAGAAATATGTCTCGAGGCCCTTATGTCTGGGAGTCAATTATACTTCCTCCCCCCCCCCCTTTCGATGTAACAATAGAAGTTAGTGTACACATAAACTAGCCCCAAATTGTGAACAGACACTGTCTGAAAATACACATTCTGATTTTGTGGTTTGGATCAGTAAACAGCACATTTGTGTTTTTGGAATAGTTAATATTTTTGTGTACTTAGAAAATTATAGAAATACAATTTTTCTTAACTGTAATGCTCTAAGGATCTTACTGAAATAAAAACTTGATAAGATAAAGTTGTACAATTGTATTCGCCATTTTCAGGAAATCCTATAAACTGTAAATTTGGAAGGAGAAACTTCTCCAGACGAAATTGTGTATTTATTATGTATAGGCACTTTCATTTCTGCTCCAGGTGAAAGATTTTAACTGTATATTTTTTCTCATTTACAATAATCTAGCATTTATATTTCTGCCTACATGTTGTGGCCAAAAATATATTGGTTTATGTATACAATGTGTGCATGAAGATAAGAGAGAGATAAGGGGTGGGAAGCTTAATTATTTCCTATAAACGATGACTCACACCTGCATCATTTGTTTCCTCAGTGCTCCAAGCCTCCAACCTTCCAGCTTGTTTTACCCACCAGTCCTTCAGCCTGAGTTGTCCTGCTACTTTGTTTCCAGTCTGGCAGTCTGAAGTTTATGTACTTTGTTTTACAGCTATTTCAATTCCAACGATCTGCAGTCTAATTTTTTATCTTCAATTTGTCCGGACTGCAATGTATATTCTGCAGCCTGCATTTTTCCATGTTTAGTTTTTCCAGAAATCAATTGTATTAAGCTTCTTTAAAGTCTTTAAACAAGCCTCTGTATTACACCACCAGTCAGCGACAGTTTAGCTCCTGATGAAATGCTACTGTTCAGCTGTCTGTCAGTACACCAAGAGCTGTCTGGATCCATGACACATGCTACTAACACGCCAAGTGAGACAACACCATCGGCACAGCTTACACAAGGTTCTTGACATCTCAAACCCACAACCCCTTAATATGTCTGCTATGAAGTAACCCTTCTATTTCTTATCTTTTTTATATTAAAAATCATTAGTAATTGATAAGAAGTTCGATTTAATATCCATGTAATGAACAACAGTGACTCTGAAAACTATGCAATGGACTAATGTTTCGAAGAACAATAATTAATTAAAATAATAAACCAAATTTAGCAATAGATTATTTTAACTTAATCTGTAACCTAGGTTGAAGTGACTATTTTTCTTTTTCATGTTTGCCTGCTTTGTGATTACTATTATTGTGTACAAATTACTACTTATTTCAATTTATTTATTGTGTTGAATAAAATTATTATTTGTTAATTACACTTCCACTTCTGTATTTAGACAAAGAAGAAGATATGCATGCTTAGAAGATGGGGGCTAAATTGTATTAAGTCAGACGATAGCATATCTTGGGAAGTGTTCCCCCCCCCCCTACCAAGTTGAATGAGAGTGTTGTTGTTAATCCTTGCTTGCTAATGTAGGGGGGCGCTTTCGGCTTTCGCGCTGGGTGAGGGGGGTTGTGGGGGAAAGGGAGGGGTTTGTTGTTAATGTAGGGGCCAGAACTCTTATACTTTCTAGAAGGGGTGGTAGGAGTTCTGAACCGGTGGCACTCAGGGACAGACAGAATAAAGTATTTAACGGGTAATGTCTCTGAGGTATGATTGAGTTTTCTCTGTCTGCAAAATTTATGAACACCTGTACGTA
Source organism: Sinotaia quadrata (assembly GCA_028829895.1). NCBI lineage: Eukaryota > Metazoa > Mollusca > Gastropoda > Architaenioglossa > Viviparidae > Sinotaia > Sinotaia quadrata. The sequence goes on along the minus strand of CM054181.1, from coordinate 48,504,698 downwards.
ATTAAATAGATTAGGGATTGGGAAGCTAATCGTTTAAATCACCCATCACAAAAAAACATTTAGCTTTAACTTGACTGGCATGACGCTAATATGTAATTAGACAGCCACTTCCCTTGGCCGCAATTATCAGAACAGAACACAGGGAAAACCACGTGTGACAAAATCTAATTTAAATAAACCTCTGGCGCGTCCACTGCCAGATTTTGATTGGAACTTAAGAATTAAGTGAAAATCAAGGGCAAGGACGAGATAAGTGATTTTTTTTTCACACAAACAAAACTTTCTATAAAACATACTCTAGTCCTAATCCTGTGGGGTTTCCCAATAGCAGACGACAATGGCTAAAGAAAACTTGGTAATAATCACTACCATTAAGAGGTCTTTCTAATAAACATTTTGAAAAGAATGGAGTCGATATTCATTTGTCTTGCGGCCGCTTTTCTTGGCCGCAATTATCAGACCAGAACACAGGGAAAACCACGCGTAACAAAATCTAATTAGAAAAAAATCAATCTATCTATCTATCTATCTATCTATCTATCTATCTATCTATCTATCTATCTATCTATCTATCTATCTATCTATCTATCTATCTATCTATCTATCTATCTATCTATCTATCTATCTATCTATCTATCTATCTGTGTGTGTGTGTGTGTGTGTGTGTGCGTGTGTGTGTGTGTGTGTGTGTGAGTGTGAGTGTGTATAATTCAGCAGCATGTTTTAAAAGGTTCGTTTCGGGGCGTAGTCTAGGTGTAACAGTATGAATGCCGATATCTGACGTCGATTTAAGATTAATAGAGTTGGTAAACAGGAAGTAGTGTCACGAAGACAAGAAAAGTTATAAAATGACAAATATGCATGAGATAGTAGAAGGCATCAACATCGTCGCCCAGATAATGATTATGTAGTTATCTTTCATTTCCACGTAGTGCACTTCCATTTACGGTAAATGATAATTATAGAATTGAACTCTTCACATAGCGCAGAACTGAAGCCAGGTTAAGATTTCAGATAAACGAAGATGAATTGAATTTATTTCATTGGTCAAAATTTTATTTTATTTGAAATATTATTATTTTAAATTTGAACATTTAACATTAATCGTTACTGCATCTTTGCGGGTATGAGTTTAGTTTCAGCAGTAAGGAAAAAATAATGAAAGATTGCTTTAAATAGTTTAATTTCATTTGGGTGCGAAAAGCAATAGTTTTCATTTCGTTCATAATTGTGTGTTTCTGTTTGTGTTTATCAGTTCTTTTAATAATCATCACCATCACTTGCATTTGATCATCATTTTCAAAATGTATTGAATAAGCCATTCTTTAATAACAATCATCTGTAATAATAATGCTAACTATAAATAGTTGTAGTAGTAAGTGATTATCTATCTGCTCATCGGCATGCTTATTTATCATTTACAGGAAGGATTTGGATTGCCTCATTATTTAAAACTAAGTTTATTAATTTCTTGTTTTTATTTAATTGTATACTAGTACTGTGTAAATTTCCCTATCCCTATTTCTAGATTTAATTATTATATAAATTGTTAAATTGTCAAATTGACCCGACCTTTGACACTCCTTATGATGGTACTTTTCGTAAATGTCAGAGTAAATACTTGAGAATAGGCTAGAAATTGCTGATGCAATGCAAACTAGTTCCAACTGGATGAGTAGTTTTTCTCACTAATAGTCTCATACTTGTTCATATCAAACTCATCCAATGGAATGGACGAAAAGTTTCTTTGTTGAAAAAGTATTCTATTCTAATAATTTTTAATTTGAATATAACTCAGGTCTGGTAATAAAGGCGACTGTTAGATTATGGTAAGTTAGCTAATTGATAAGGAAAGAATGGACTTAGAATATTTCATAAATGTTTGCTATTGATCTGATTTGAATTAGAGAATGGTTATGTAATTGAACCATTATTTCTATGTTCAGAAGTATATCAAAATTCAGAAGTATAATGTACAACATGTTCATTAATACTTCTGAATTTTGATCATTGCTATATATCTTACACTGTGCGTGTGTGTGTGTGTGTGTGTGTGTGTGTGTGTGTGTGTGTGTGTGTGTGTGTGTGTATCAGGCTAAATAATTGTTGCAGGATTTGTAAGTTGACAATGTTTGTAAGAGAGAAAGGAGTTTTAGAGATAAAAATGCCAGAAATTTAGTGCTGCCTTAATTTGACTTTTGAAGAAAAGCAGTCATATTTCGTTTTGGTGCTTCATACTAAAGTGACTACTGTACTGTGCTTGGTTACGTTGGTGTGTAAATCCAGCGTTGTAGTGAAACAACATGTTGCTGTAAGTTGATTTCGGTGAATTCTGTTCGAGAACCAATATGGTGGAAATTTGTGGCTTGTTTGGTCTCAAGACTTCACGAAGACTAGAATGTTTCTCGTGGTGTATTGACTAAACGCACACGGAAATTCAAGAACATTCCTCCTGTTGTGCTTGATAGCGCATATCAAGTTCAGGATGATCCTATAACGAGTGCTTGGAGAGCATGTCGAAGATTCTGGAACAGTTGTGTAACATGTCTAGAAGGGCCACATGGGGCCACAACTAAATAAGAAAGACAACTGCATGCTTGTGAACACGTGCCGGCGACAGCCGCCATCTTTTAAAAGGTTACGTGTATTGACTTTAATTATTTCTCTGAAACTCTACTCTCATTCCTTGATGATGTCCATGAACTTGATTATATTGTGTTCATTGACTGCTTAAATCTATGCTAGGATAAACTGAATAAATGTCCAGCATTAACTGAACATTGTTGTGAAGTGATGTAAATGTCAATGCTCTTTAGATTATGTTCATTTGATTGTTGATTTAATAAAGACCATTTATTTTACATCCTCTCTGGAATGGCACATTTTCCGACATCTTGTCTCACTCACAAATAATAAGTCTTGATTATCATTATAATATGCATAGTTACCTAAAGTGTCATATTCTTTCATAATTTGATTATATATAAAATATTATTTTTATCGGTTATAGATTTAATTCATTTTCCTGCAGTTCTTTCTTTTCTTTTCTTTTCTATTTTTTCTTCTTTTCTTTTCTTTTTTTGGGGGGTGGGGTAGCGCTGATGCTTGTATTAATCACTTGGAACTGAGTGTAACTGATTTTCTAGCATATAATGGGTTTTGACTTTATCGTACACGTATTTGAGTTAACCTTTGTCTGACTTAATATAATGAGTTTAACTTCATCTTAGCACATTAATTGGACTAGCTTTTGTTTTACTGAACATAATGGGTTTTATTTTATCTTATATATATTTGTCTAATCTCTGACTTTCTCATATATATATATATGTGAGAGAGAGAGAGAGAGAGAGAGAGAGAGAGAGAGAGAGAGAGAGAGAGAGAGAGAGAGAGAGAGAGAGAGAGAGAGAGAGAGAGAGAGAGAGAGAGAGAGAGAGAAGTGGTTATAATTGTTTGATTTTTTTCAGAATTAGGCTTAACTTTGTCATAGAGGAATGGGGCTTAAATGTTATACTGAGTAGGGCTTATGTTGGTTACATAGAAGTCGGTTAAATTTGCTTTACAAACAATTGGTATAAATGTTTTCATGTGGCTTAATGCTGCTTTACTCACGCCTAACTACTCTGCTACTCAGAATAGAGCTTAGATCTTATTTCCTAACACATTTGTAGAATTAAAAAAAAATTGAAGCAAACATTCTAAGTGGTAAGAAGTGGAATTCCTGACAAACATTCAGGTCTTAACTCGGGTAGAATCGCAGTTTAACTTCATATCATTCACCCAGCACACAAACTATTGCTACACCTAATTAGGTTTTAACTTTCAAAGAATGGGTCTTGACTAAATCACACGAAATGGATTTTTTCTCACACAGAATAGAACTCATGCATTTAATTATCGTGACACTCATTCTGGTCAGCGTGACTTCCGGCGCACGGATTATTCAAATATTGTCCAAATAACTATTGAGTCTTTATGACAATAATAAAAAAAATTATTAATAAAAGAGTCCCTAAGAGCAGTTTCGAATTCTCATCAAGGAATATTAGAGCGTGAGAGTCTACAAGCAGCAGTAAATAAACATGACCTTGAGATCGCTGGTTACTTGCTCGGGATCACACCTAGCAGCTAGTCTAGTGAAGTCAGGAGACACGCGTTTTCAGCTCACATGAAGTTTCTGCAGGCCTTTAGTTCTGGTTATCATCTGATTCACACACTCTTGTGCACACCAGTTCTGCAACACACCAGTCCAATATGACTAGCAATCAGGCCACCAGTTCTCGTGTTTATTTCATTGCCTAACCACGCAATTAGCTCAACATCTGACTTCTGTCTATCTTGCTCCAGGAACAACAGTATGAACCAAGCGTGGTGACCAACTCCGATGAATCAGCTATATTGACCATGGGGCTGAAAACCAATGAAAACCTATGGGCCTGCTCCACCAACATATCTCTGCACACTAACTAAGTCTTTACACTCTCACTCTTGATACGGTCATTCTTAAATTACTACAAAAATGTCATTAGCCCCATTCACATCACATGTGCATGAAATACAGTCAGAGTCCAAACTAATCTCTGGATTATTTATCATAATTAAGTAATTCCACTCAGGACTGTTGGTACCCCATAAGATGGACAATAGGAAATACACAACAATTTGAGGCAAATTTCTTTTTGACTCATTCAAACCCCCAGAGGAAGGTCCTCACATATAAGATGGACAGACGAATGGACAGACAGAAGGACATACAGACACGATGACAGACACAATGACGGACATGATGACTATGATTAAATGAATGTTTTCATTTTGTATAATTACCCACAATGCTATGCGTAACAATGACAAAGGAAAATCAGGAAATACATTTCTTTTTCAGATGATATAAGAGAACTTAGCATCCAGTGGCTGTTACTCATAATACCAATCAAACTAAGCACACGATATTGCTGTTTTTATCTTGGCTTGATATACTTCTGTATGGATGGTTTGATAAAAAACAAGAACAGATAGAACATAATGCTATTACCGTCATAATAAATAATAATTCAATAAATGATTAAAAAATATAAGTATATATTCCAATAATTAAAATTTGGTTTTGTTATTTGAACACAGTATTGATAATCATTTAGCTTTAATTTCCATAATTTTACTATTTTTTTTTTTAATGACTAAGCATTTTAGCAATATCCATCTAAAATCTTTGAAGAATAAAGGCAAAGGTAAACAGACAGTAAATGAAGGTAACAGTAAGACCAAATAACTGACAACAGCAAAGGTTTGGCACAATAAAACTAGTATTATAATGTCTTTACTACCTACAGACAAGACTAGACAATGACAACATGAAAACAAAAACTTCTCTGGCTGTATATGCATGCAGCGTTTCCCTTATGTAGATACTTTTTTAAAAACGGTTTTTTTCTCAATGCTGTTATTTTTTAAAATGAAATTCTTGTCCCTTTTTTTTTTCTAGAAAATTTATTCTATAAAGCAGGATACGAATTCAAGACAAACAAATATATATTTTGCAAAAATCAGCAACATATTCTTCGTTAGCTCCTCTTACTTTCAAATAGCAAACTCCATGTAGCGAAATTTCTTAATGATTTTAAATTTGAATTGTCCACAGCATACTTATTTGAACTTGATATCTTGAATGATAAAATTATACTTATTTTACCATGACGAAAGATGATGCAATGTTTGTTTTAACTTGATATTATGAATGCTATGTAATTTTTTTCTTTCTTTCTATTTATTATTTGCTATTTTGGGGATGAGTTGTTTCCCCTAAAACTGTACAAATTAGGATTAGATAAATCAAGATACTCAATTTTTGAAACTCTATCAAATCTCAATGCTATAATCATACATTTTTCTTGGGCTCTGAAATACCCAAAAGATGAAACTAAACAATGATTTTTTAAAAAAAGTACATTGCTGTTATGTAGATCAAAGTCGCATTTATTTCTGTGATGAGGTATATCCATGATTCTACATATACGACATTAGAAAAGACCTATTATCTGAAACAAGTGAATGGGAATATAACAACTCTCTTTCCTGAGCTCTATAAACAAATAGACCATTACTACCTCAATGGTAGCACAATTACCATATATAAAAGTACCTCTCCTCTTTTTAGCATGAAGCTTTATTATTTAAATTATACCAACTTGGAATAGACAATAGAGTGCACTAGGAAAGAAAGAAGGTAAATGACAGCAACAATGTATAAAAAAAGGAAAACTGAGAGGCATTAGTCAATAATATAATTTTACTTGCAGAAATAGTAAGACTGCAGTAGAAAATTCAAAACAAAGACTATTAGGACTCGGCCAGTCTAAAGAGATAGAGTCCGAAGATCTAAACTGCAGTAGATCAGCAATTCCAAAAAACAAAATATTCAAAACCTACCCTGGAAGACTGTACCAAGACTTCAAAAGAAATTCCAGAATAGAACAACTGATGCCAAACACTCAGACACCAAGACCTTCTGGGAAAACATAAAGTTTAAGAGAAAGTATGAAAAACGTGTTAAACAAATTCTCAAGTCAAAGCTAACAAAATACAATATTATTGTCAACAAAATACAATATTATTGAATAGACGACACATAGTCACGATAAAGGTTAAAGTCTTCAGAGCAGACATGGTACCCTTCAACTATGAATGAGGTACAAGTGACACCAGATAATGACCAATTTGCATGTTCATTGAGTGAGAATAGACCAAGAGTGGACTTGGACATTTTGTCAGGAGTGGGGTCGAGGAAGTGCACATAACACAAAATGGAAAACAGGTGAAACCCTTCCAATATACCCCATCTCCCATCTCCAAGGTTCTTATGCATATTGTCTCAGACACACTAATACAGAGTAGGTATGCACTAATTTTCAAAACTTTTAAACAGTGCGTTCTAACACAATAAATATTTGAATAATTTATACATATGATATAGCATATCTAATGGTGCACCTAATGTGCGCAGATCCGTACTCTTACGAGAACAGGTTTTCATTCATATACTCTCTAACACACTGACACAGAGAAGCTATATATACTCTCTAACACACTCACACAGAGAAACTATATATACTCTCAAACACACTGACACAGAGAAGCTATAGGCCTATATACTCTCTAACACACTGACACAGAGAAGCTATATATACTCTCTAACACACTGACACAGAGAAACTATATATACTCTCAAACACACTGACACAGAGAAGCTATAGGCCTATATACTCTCTAACACACTGACACAGAGAAGCTATATATACTCTCTAACACACTGACACAGAGAAACTATATATACTCTCAAACACACTGACACAGAGAAGCTATATATACTCTCAAACACACTGACACAGAGAAGCTATATATACTCTCAAACACACTGACACAGAGAAGCTATACACGTATTTTGAAAACGTTCTAGCCGTGCGTTCTCATGCAGGAATTATTTCATTAATTTATGTGAAATGGTGCTTTATATGCACCATTATTATGTGCGGGCAGACACACGAGCTTCCTTGAATAGATTTCATTGCACATATTTTCAAAAACACTCATACAGACAAGCCATACCTTAATTTTGAAAACATTCTAACAGTGCTCTCTCATGCAATAACTATTTCAATAATTTATACAGTATTGCATCATCAAATATGCTATTTTACACATAAATTATTGAAATATTTATTGCCTGAGAACGCACGGTTAGAAGTATTTCAAAATTTTTGTATAGCTTCTCGGTGTTAAAGTTGTTTGAGAAAGTATTCATGAAAACCTGTTCAGGGAAGGGCGTGTGTCTGCCCGCACAAAGTACACCGTTCTGTCTGATACTTTACGCATAATTTAATGAAATAATTTCTGCATGAGAAAACACTTTTAGAATGTTATGAAAATTAGGGTGTAGGTCAGTGAGCTAGAGAGTATATGCATGAAAACCTGTTCGGGGAAGGGCGTGTGTCTGCCCGCACTAGGTGCACCATTAGATATGCTATATACCTATCAATTATTGAAATAATTATTGTATGACAACGCACGGTTGGAATGTTGTTAAAAATGGTAAACATTTTATTTTGGGCAGTGTCTTGAAGGGTGCGTGCATAAAAACCTGTTTCGGGGAAGCGCGTATATCTGCCCGCACTGTCTCGCACAGCCCGCACAGTTTAGTCGAGTGCCTGTTTGTGCGCGCACTGTCCGCATATTGGAAGAGAATGCAAGGTTGGAGGTTTGATAATTGGTGAATATCTTAATTTTGGCAGTATCTTTGAGGGTATGTACCTTAAAACCATGTTCGGGGAAGCGCGTATGTCTGTCTGCACTGTCCCGCACTCATCCCGCACTCATCCCGCACAGTTTAATCAGACCCACCTGTACTAACATAAACGTAATTGGTAGATTTTTTTTTGGTCCTTGGACGCCGTGAAAAAGATCCTGATACATCAAAGGCGCCACGAACCGAGAAAGTTTTGAAATTACTGGTATATAGGCTAATAGTGAAAGTATACCTACATTTACTTTATATTATAATTGTAGTGTTTATTTACTTTATAATTACAGCGTATTTAGAACAACGAATTTGAATTATAAAGTGCACAATCAAATAAAATCAGCTGCATATATATTTACCGAAACCGATGTTGAGGGAAATGATTCGCACTTATTCTGACAATTTGAGAGTAGGGTTGAGAATAATTATAGCTATAATATTAGTGTCATAAGTACTAGAATGACGATTATCTGTTGAGAAGATGACGTCATTTCCCCTATTTACGTTACGTATGATTATTGGAAAAGGCGAATGGAAAATCTGAAAAATTATATTTGCAGGTCAAGAAGAATAAGTTTGTCGTTAAATACTTTAATCTGGCGTCTCCAAAAACTGTAGAATATATAAATATTTTTGGCAGTTCCAACTATCAGACATCACGAGACTATTCAACCATCGTATCAAAAGCGTCGTCTGCTACATTCGGTAAAGCACTAAGAAAAGTTCTTTGTCAGTGTGCTCCAGGGCATGAAAAATCATGTGCTTAGGACACCAAGGGAAAGGGGTACCATAGTTTATAGCCATCGAATCTTAAGGAATTCCAGATTCATAGAAAGGGCACATCAGCATATTTTATAATTTAAAACAAAATTATGCTTTATTTTATTACATCCAATCAGCCAACTTTCTGCTCTCTATGACGTCATCTGACAGCTGAAGAGGCTCCATTATTTGGCTGTGTTTAGGGCATCAGCTGACCTTAATCCGACCCTGGTAGGCTTGTATATATTCTTTTAAACTACTTTTCACAATGGATTTTGAAATAAGGTTCTGTAAAGACTTAGAATTATTAGAATTACAAGCATATCTTCGGGTAGGAGGTCTAAAATTTGCTATAAGTAAAGATAAACTGGTTCCATGCCTTCAGGAAGGAGGTCTAAAAACTTCTGTAAGTAAAGATAAACTGGTTGCATTTAGCATACCCTGCTGCTCACCTGTTTAGAATGAAACAACTTCCATTGGCTCTAGAACGAAAAACAATTCCCATGAATATGATTCGTTTATAATTATAAATGGTAAACGACTATCTGATCTATTTTCTTACTCCTACCATGGATGAGAATGCGGGAATAGTGAAATAGCCCCAAACTTTGACACTTAATTGCATACTGTTGTAGTAAATGCTTTAATAATGATAATCAACAGTTTAACAATAATAATTCCTTGCCAATTTTATTTTTAATATTTCTGTATTTTCTTTATGTTATTTGTTAATCCAATTTTGCATTTCTTTATTTATGTTCTATATGAGATATATTATTTATGCATTATATTTAGTTTTGGAATTCCAGTTGGCATTTCCGTTGATGCCGAATTCTATGGCTATTGAGTTCTATTAGAACCTAATGTCGAGGTGCGTTATTCATGCGAGACAAGTTGTGAAGTCCAATGTGTGTGTGTGTGTGTGTGTGTGTGTGTGTGTGTGTGTGTGTGTGTTGCCGAGGGACCCCTCCACCAACTGATGATACAGATAAATGGGTATCTGACAAACTCTGAGATTAAACATTCGTGTTACGATCCATATAAACATTCAGAGACAGAATAGGTAGTTCGAATGATCTTTGTATTTATATGTACTGATTTATGGATCCACTATTTTGTTAAATATTAAATTTTTATATTCTTGTTATCCAAATAACGGGAGTTGACTAATTATTAGCAAGCGGAAGACTAAAGGGAATTGGGCTGGGGGCGGAGTCAAAATGAATGAGTTGTACGCATAATTAGTCGTTATTAGGATAACAATGCCCAATTTCACGAAATATTACACAGATTCATCTGTCATTATAATTAATATCTAAACCGAGAGAATTAATTTGGGGACTGAAGGGTGAGTCTGGCACCAGTCTGTCAGCAGCATAGATTTAACGTTAAAATTAACAATCTTTAAATCCTCGTGTTGAGACAGGGTCTTTAAACAAATGCTGGAATATAACACTTACTAAATTAACCAGTCAAAGTGCAGCTCAACCTTGTTCAATGAACGTGCCAGAAATCTACCTGAACATCTTTAGTCAAATGCAGCTGTCTGTTGAGGCTACCTGTATTTTGGCTCCCAGTCTTAATAAGTTAGAATCGTATTACTAAGCCTTATTGCTAGTTATCAACACAGCAAGAAATCATCCTCTGTACATATTACTGCCAAAGGTATGTGGTTTTGCTTGTCTAAATTATATTATATTCATGTTTATCTCTTGACAATAACTCTATTTTATATTGTTATATTTCGCTTCTGATATTAAAATGTATGATGACCATGTAAGTAAGAGTGTTCCATCAAAGAACACAGGAAGATGAATTCTTAGCCCATGTGTACGTTACTGGCAGATTTGCACATTATCTCTAATGTTGATTCGACGAGCGCCGAGCCGTGAAACAACACCATAACAGAAGAAATTTATCTTGGTTGTTGACTTTGATGAGTATTGAAACGTGAAGCAAGTCAAGCAACACCAAAGCAGAATGACCCATGGGTCAAAGACTGGTTCAACGGACCACGTGTGCATCCATTCATAGAGACTCTAGAATAGATGACATGATCCTAAGTTACATAATTATAAACTCAATGACTGCACAGCTTCAGTCAAGATTTTATCAAATTTAAATTGAACTTTATTCAAAGTACTTTTAGAGTTCACTCAGAAGCAGTCACTTTTCTCTTATAAACTCATTTACAGTTCGCTCATACGAATGAACGAAATAAGTACTACAGTGACATAGGACTCAAAATAAATGTTCTCTTAACCCCCCCCCACATGGTCATGATTATGAACTTAAATACATATAAACTGTAATTGTAACAGTTGAACTATTCTCTATATTTAACCATGCTCTCTTATGTTATTTCATGTTGATAATTAGACCACTCATATTAGTGTGACTCACTTACATGTTATATGTTATAATTAGTTCGATGTATTTACTTACTACTCTGGCTGTATGTATCCGGGGTGGGGTGGGGGCTCGAGCTATCTTCTAGAACTACTACTCTAAATATCTATCATTCATCTTTCTAACACGTGTGGCCAGCCAGAAGGTGTGTTTTGAGGATTAGCCTAAGATTACCGGCGGCCCGGGGTGGAGTAGAATTAACATCTTGCCCATCTCCCAGCAAAAATGTCATACAAACTATAACACCAAAAATGGGTCGCTGTTACACATGCGTTCACGTCTTTCATTCGTCATCACCGTTATTTTACAGTTGAAGATTTTTTTCACACATTTTTCATATTTTCTGTTAACCTGTGTCAACACTCCGGGCTCCATATTTTCTTAGCGCTGAAGTGTCCTCAGGTATGTGTTTTCCTTTGCATGGTCCTCCCTTATATACCTGCGATCTCCCTCCATTGATTTTTTTCCTCATGTCAAGTTGCAGATTTTCTGTGGATTTGGTCTCGCTCTCTGTATGATTTGAACCTTTTTTTTAAAGTCCGATTTTCATCTGAATCTCACTGAAAATGTTTAAAGTATTGATCAGAGAATGGATACCATTTTCATTGTCTTACTGCACCCGTTTATAGTAGATTTGGTTTAGTGTAAGTTTCGATTTAATTTCCTACCCTATTTCTTATTTTCATGATGATTTGGCTGAGTGGGATGTAGATCAATGTAGAGCAACAGCCATGACTGTTGGCTGGCTTACTATGATTTCCCCTTGATTGGTATGTCAGCAATTTCTTTTTCATATCATGTGAGGGAGACTTTCCAGTCTCTCATTGATAATTGGATCATATCATGTGAGGGAGACTTTCCAGTCTCTCATTGATAATTGGATCATACTTTGTAAAAATGTAGGCAAATCTGCAACTTCATACGTCACATGCTCTACTTTATAAAGAAGTTGAATCCGACAAAGAATGCCGTTTATTGAAAGAGGATTCCGAAATAATTTTCACAAGTGTTATATAGAAATCTGAGTGCGACGAACCTTTGAACTCTTATTAATAATTACAATTGATACCTAGGGATGGATATGGTTTGAACTCCTATTAATAATTACAATTGATACCTAGGGATGGATATGGTTTGAACAAATCGAGAGCCTTTTTGTAGGACCTGGCTCTCCAAGAATTGGTTAGTAGGTCAGGGTTATTCTACAGTCCTCTTTGGGACAAAAAGTATTGGTACTCTAGTTAAGATGGGGAGGGGTGCCAGAAAATCAAAGTTACTACTTGTAATGCAGGTCGATCTAGAGAGGCGTTAAATTCTAAACTTGAAGTTTATGACGTCGTTCTGATAAAATGACGTATATATCATTGATGATGCTGGAAACGCTTTCTTTCACTCAACGGGCAAGTATACGTGAACTAACTTCAAGGTTAGAAGCAATTAATTAAATAATTACATAATTAAAATCGTATTAGCCGAAGGAACATTACACGATTACTGACAGCTTGTTATTGCATGAAGACAGGGGTAAGTGTAAAATTCGACTAATTGTAATTTCTTTATATCCATCGAAAAGCAACAAAAAAAGTCATTGTGCAGACAGAGCAAGCCGGATGAAATTTATTATAGTGTGTCTGGCGTATGTGTGAGTTGTTTAGTGTTCCAAATGACTCCAAATTCTAAATATGCATTAATATACCTGCACAAATGGTACGTATCAATATTAGTTATATATACAAAAGAACTCGATTGTGTGTATGTGTGTGTGTGTGTGTGTGTGTGTGTATGTATGTGTGTGTGTATGTGTGTGTGTGTGTGTGTGTATGTGTGTGTATGTGTGTGTGTGTATGTGTGTGTGTGTGTGTGTGTGTGTGTGTGTGCGTGTGTGTGTGTGTGTGTGTGTGTGTACGAGCGTTCGTGCGTCCCACTGAGCAGGGCTTGTTGATTAGACCTTTTCCAACCAAAACGGGTACTGACGTATTTTGGAGTAGCATTGTAAGCAAGCGACTTTACACAAGATAGAGGAAAACACATTTTTGTTGAGATTTGTTGAGATTTGTTGAGATTAATTTTACTTCTGATTAGCGCTTCATTCTGATACTGATCCTGGCATAATAGTAGTGTACAAATCCTGGGTAACTGACTTTCAAACATTTTAATAAGTTGGGGCAGCTATAGTGGTTCCTCACTAACCATTTCCATCCAAAAGGAATTACACAAAAGAGTCAAATCTAAAAACCATCCAGTTTAGTATATTATGTGAAGAAAAAGCCCTAAATTCACTGTGCAAAATACACAAAACTATTAAAGTCAAACAAACAAACAAACAAACAAAAAGCCTCGCATGCAAGGTTTATATCAGTATCCCCAAACAGTGAATTGTTCAGTCAATATTTATAGTATATCAAACTGACTTCCTTAACGCATTTACATTTTTAATTCAATTACGGTTTTGGAAACTTTTGTGAATATATCAGTTATTTCTCAGAAGTGTGTATTTCTCACTTCAAATCAACCTGAATAACGATCACCGCACTTTAAAAAAAAATACACAAAAACAAAAACTCCGTTTAATTCAGTTATGAAAAGTGCAATTCTATTGGGACAAATCATCAAACAGATCAACCAATAAACACTGTACCTGAGAAATGTATTTGTTACTCTTGACAACAGCAAAACAAGAAACAAGGAAGAAAAGCAAGATTGCCATCAAGGTGACGACAAAGACGAGCAAGTGGAGATAAGGGAAGGTATTCGTCGTTGCTGTGAGACGAAGCACTATATTATCCCCCCTTTTCCCAATCAGCAGTTTTCTTGACGTACGGTACAGAACCAGACATAGAATTCACAAATTATCGGGTAAGAATTTTTCCGTTCATTAATCACCAGTACTATTTTTAATGAAAGGAAATATGAAAAGAAAAAGTAAAACTTAAACCTTGAGTATTTTTAAACCTCGTACTACTGCTTTGCTAGTGTAGTTTGTTTCGAAAAAATATTTAATTTATAATTAAAATTAGTTATGTTTTGAACTTAATTTTGGAAGATAAGACACAACAGTTACTGTCTTTGCAAATGTTTCATTGTTGTATAATTGTTTGTGCTTAGTGTTAGGTGTCTATTTTGTTTGTTTTTGAATAAGTAGTTGTATAATTGTTTGTGCTTAGTGTTAGGTGTCTATTTTGTTTGTTTTTGAATAAGTAGTTGTATAATTGTTTGTGCTTAGTGTTAGGTGTCTATTTTGTTTGTTTTTGAATAAGTAGTTAATTTCGCACGTGGCCTACAATTAAAAAATTAGCGAGCTAATATTTATATTAATAATATCAAGTGGTAAGATTTTCTCACATTACAATAACGAGTATTGAGTAGCCAGTGATGAAAATTTAGGCAGAGAAATATATTTAAGATATATTATTGCGTATTTAATTTTAAAGCAACAGATGACGCTTATTTTAGAATGTAAAGATTCGTCAGTTTGTTTACAGTTGTATTCTTTCTTATTTTTTCTAGATTTCTTCTTTCTTTCTCTCTCTCATGCTCAAACTATGTAATTGTAACATTTTTATTTCTGTCTTATTCTATAAGACAGAGTCGAAATTTTTATTCTTTTCTTTCGGTCTAGGTCTGAGACTCTGAAAACTCTATTTGGTATTCTTTTATTTCATTCCCAGACTCTCTCGTAGAGTCTATTCTGTATCAGTGCCTAGTCTTTATATACATCCTGGTTTGCTCTCTCGTTTTTTTGTTGTTGTTGTTTGCTTTATGTCTTCTTTTCTGTCTTTTCTCACCATGTTTAAATTAAACATTTTGGGTGTATCCTTTGTTCTTGTCTCACTTATGTAATCATTGGCTACGAATGTGTCACTCGTTTTCACAGTCTCTCTCTCTCTCTCTCTCACACACACACACACACACACACACATACACGCACGCACGCATACATACATACGCGCGCGAATCGTAATCTGTGAGGTAATCAGTTTATGACGTGATGAGGTGATGTCGTGATGTCGTGACGTCAATTCGTTAACAAGCAAGAAAAACCAAGAATCAGCACTCGGGGTTTAAACATTCCTACCGTTCTGTTCATTTCTCAGGTCTCTCTTATTAAAAAAAAAAGTCTTTCTTATTCTTTCTCGCTCTTCAAATGCTTTCTTTTTCTCTTCCTTCCTTCCAAACTTTGTTCTCACTCTTTAGAGAATGTGTGTGTGCTCTTTCCGTTACTGTTATCTCTTTTATAGGTCCCCCCCCCCCTTCTGTTTCTCTCCATTCTCGTGTTTTGTTTATTCGTTATATTAAAACGATTGAAATTTATGTGTGTTTGCTAATGAAGTTCAGAATGACAAAAGAGACTACTTCTTCCGTTAAGAAAACGACTGCTTTGACCGTAATTATAGTTATGACGACTCCTGTTCCTATGCAAGTAAAAATTAAGTGTTTTGAGAAGTTTCATGTCTTGATTTGTCTTTTCTTTTTAATGATTAAAACTAAGGGAGAAGACCAAATGTTAGAAATGGGTTCCCGAAATTGTTTAAACGTAAGTTTTCATTCATCGCTGATAAAATAAAATGAATGAATAAATATTGAGAGATAATGTTGGTATGTAGCAAGAGACGTGAAGACAGGAAGTGATTATAGAAAATGACCACAGTAAAATTATCACTTTTGTTTTAGTTCGAACGCAATGTGGGTAACATTTATTTAACTGACAAACAATGTGGGTAACATTTATTTAACTGACAAAAATGTAACATTTATTTAACTGACAAACAATGTGAGTAACATTTATTTAACTGACAAACAATGTGGGTAACATTTAATTAACTTAAGGACAATGCATTTCTAATATTTTACTCAAGAAAACAAGTACTAAGCTGAAGTTCTAGGATTCAAGATGTATGTTTTAGGATCTAAATCAATTTACTGTAAAAAGGATACGGATGTTTTGCTCATGAGTTAAAACCTAATGCTTCAAAATCGTTTACTGAACACAAACAATTCTACTCTCACCCGTTCACACCGATATGGCTTTTACCTTCGTAGAATAGTAATTTCAATTACACGCAATCAAAGTCACCTTGATTTCTTTCTATTTGTCACCCAGGATGGAGCTCATGAACATTGTTATCCTGACGTTCATTTTGGTCAGCGGGACTTCTGGCGCCCCCAATAGGAAGTCCTCCAGTAACTTGACTCCAAGTGATTTCCAAGAAATTCAGCATGTGAGAGACAACCATGGAGAAGCACTATTAGATGTAAGCTTGAATGTATATCAACATTTTGGGCCTTGTTTTACATTTACTTCACGCCTAACACATCTCACATCTCAATTTTCACAACAACAAAAGATCCTTCAGCAAAATATTACATTTATTACTAATATAGAATATTTTACTTCAGTACCAGGCAATATATTGCTATTTTATTGAGAGTAACAATTTCCACAGAAAGCCAAAAATAGAACAAAAAGTGCATCTAATTCTAAGTACAGCAGAAAATTACATCCAACTTTTATACCAGAGTTGTTTATGACAGAAGAAATATTTACCGTAAAAATTTTGAGCCAGTGTTAATTATGACAGACGAAATTGTTACCGTAAAAATTTTGAGCCAGTGTTAATTATGACAGACGAAATTGTTACCGTAAAAATTTTGAGCCAGTGTTAATTATGACAGACGAAATTGTTACCGTAAAAATTTTGAGCCAGTGTTAATTATGACAGACGAAATTGTTACCGTAAAAATTTTGAGCCAGTGTTAATTATGACAGACGAAATTGTTACCGTAAAAATTTTGAGCCAGTGTTAATTATGACAGACGAAATTGTTACCGTAAAAATTTTGAGCCAGTGTTAATTATGACAGACGAAATTGTTACCGTAAAAATTTTGAGCCAGTGTTAATTATGACAGACGAAATTGTTACCGTAAAAATTTTGAGCCAGTGTTAATTATGACAGACGAAATTGTTACCATGAAATGGAGAGTGGATATTTTAGCTATACATCTAGTCCTAATTAAACCTCGAAAATAACGATAAATAATAAGTTAACCGTTAATCGATAATTCTAGTCCTACATAATTTCAAAAAATTACTGCCACTAGTGATATAATACATCAAACGACAGTTTGAGACTTTCGAGATGACACACTGTACGAAATAACTATTTGAGACTTTCGAGATGACACACTGTGCTAAATGACTATTTGAGACTTTCGAGATGACACACTCTACTAAATGACTGAGACTTTCGAGATGACACGCTGCAGGAGATGACTGTCTGAGACATTCGAGATGACACACTGCACTAAATGACTGAGACGTTCAGGGTGGTGCAGTTTAAAGCAATTTATTTTTATTTTTTATTTTTATTTTGACAATATTTGTGCTTGCTTATCTTAATCATTTAATTATACGTTTTATAAAATTGTTAGTCCATCCCATTTATATAACTTTAAGCACTAAGGAAATGTACAAACTATAACGTATGTGGAAAGAAACAAAGAGAGAGAGAGAGAGAGAGAGAGAGAGAGAGAGAGAAGGAAAGTGGGATAACCAGATAAGGACGAAGACGATGATGTTGACGTGACTTTAATGACTAGTTACTATCAAAATACATCTACTCATCATTCGTCTTCCTTTTCTTCTCTAGTAGTTGTGAGTAGATGTAGTAGTGAGTAGATGTAGTCGGAGTTAGAAATGTTCTTTCTGGAGATTACACACTTTAACACACATACGCGCGCGCGCGCGCACACACACACACACACGCACACACATGTACACGTGCGTTTGAAGGATAACATTTGAATCAAAACATTCGACGTTAAAACTGAATACATTTCACAATGCACACACCATGTAGAACAGTAGCCTTCACTCACAAACCTGATGTTTTGTTTTATTTCAATGTCTTCCCCAAAAATACAGCTCGCCAAAGGACTAGAAGATTTCGTCCTCAACAGAGACGAATTAGAAGAAATGGAGCCGAGCGAAAGCCAACACGCTACCTCGGACTTCTACCATCAGCCGGCGCGTGCGTCTCATATATCTGCGAAAGTTCATCCGGACCCTGTGCATGAAGCCACGGACGACCTAAACCTTCATCGCGTAAATAAATTAATGCAAGAGAGGGATCACTCGCAGGATGGATTGAGCAGAGAATATGAAGACTACTAAAAATGCCGACGAATTAAAATTAAAATAGTGAATTTAATGGACTCTGTTAAAGATACTATTTTAAAACGAATTAAAAGAATAATGATGATTTTAATAATGGCATTTGGACTTCCATTGCTGTGAACTCGTCAAATACTCGTTTCTGAGTTATGGTGACTCGTGTAAAGAACTGTTGTACTGAGTTACGCCTGCCTGTTGTACTGCGTTACGTCTGCTTGTTGTACTGTGTTACGTCTGCTTGTTGTACTGCGTTACGTCTGCTTGTTGTAATGTTCAACATTACATATCTAATAGTTTAGAGTTATGCAAGCAAATAATGTATAAAGCCAATTTTGTTTTCTTAATTTTCTTAGTGTTTTTAATACTCTTTCTCTCTATCTCACTCTTTCTTGCGTTACATCACCTCTTTCTTTTAATCTCTCCGTATCATTGCTTTTCTGTTAAGTTTCTTTCCTAATCAGCATCTTTTCTACATCAATCTCTATTTGTCTGCCTCTCTCTCTTTTCCTTTCTTTTTCTCTATGTATATCTGTTCAATAAGACTCTCTCTCTGTGTCTCTCTCTGTCTCTCTGTCTCTCTCTCTGGAGATATTATTTAAAAGAACTTGTGTAATTGCCTTATTAGACTATTTATGAGGAAAATCACAGTACTTAACTTTTTGTTAAGAGAGATATATTTTTTAATTTGCACATTTCAAACACTATAGTTTGTACATCTTTGGCGCTTTTAGAACAACAGAAGGTCACAGGTCAAGATAAAAATAACATCTTATGTATTCTGGAAAAGAGATTTTACAAATGATTTCGAAGAAACAATGTTTAATTTAGAAAGAGCGGTTGGCAATTAAAGATTAAATACAATTTTATCAAAATCATAAAATACAACCAAATAGTACGTTATTAGTAGTAAGTTTTATGTGGATACAGCCTCAAATATAAAACATAATTTAACCATTTGTCTAACTCAGTAATTAGTATTATTTAATGTAGCTCCCAAACTTAATTTAAAATTTTGTCTAACTCAGGAAGACACGTTGAATAAAATGCTTAAAGTGTGAATTAATCTGAAAAGTTAATTTTATAGGCAGAAAATTAATATAAAAAAGTAATTGTTACAAATACCATACATAAACTCTTCACACAATACCACACACTAACACACACACAGAAATACAGACACAAGAGTCACACAGACAGACGCAGATACATAGACATGCACACAAACGCACAAAGTCACACGAACACAAACACATGGACACAAAGAACACTGACAAACGCACACACATGGACACACACGAACACAGACACAATACACATGGACACACATGGACACAGACACAATACACATGGACACTCACGGACACAGACACAATACACATAGACACACACGGACACAATACACATGGACACACATGGACACAGCCACAATACACATGGACACACTCGGACAAAGCACAAACACATGTACACACACGGACACAGACACAATACACAGAGACACACACGGACACAGACACAATACACATGGACACACTCGGACACAAACACAATACACATGGATACACTCGGACACAGACACAATACCAGAGACACACACGGGGACACATACACAATACACAAAGACACACACGGACACAGACACAATACATATGGACATTCACGGATACAGACACAATACATATGGACACACACGGACACAGACACAATACACATGGACACACTCGGACACAAACACAATACACATGGGCACACTCACACATAATAATAAGAAATAAACGTAAGAATGCCATGACTACGTTTTCAAACAGTTTTTAGAAATTCTTTCTAAGACATTTTGTCGTTTGTGTTTGTCAGTATTCATGGATCATTTACCAAATTTTCTCGGAATTCAGTATGGGAAGAGGAAATACAATCAACAGTATTAATTAATTTTCGTGTCTGTTAATGCTAAATAGTAACGCTCGTAAAGCATTATTATTAAAGTACATGCTTATAACTATATCAGTATAACGCGTCGTGAGCAAGAGCTAAATCTAGGCGCCAGGGAAAATAAATGTTCTCGCCTATAAGTTAATTAACTGATACACAGAACACGTGGTTGGTTATATTAAAACATTAATGTACTCACCACAGCACACTGTGATGTATTGTGGACCAGTGCAACAACTAGAGGTTGGTTTCATTTTGGTATCTCTCCTCCATTTGTACCCACAGTCTAGACCCGCATGCATTTACAAAGTGACGCGGTTGGATGCTCAGCAGATAGGTTGATCTATTGGAACCGGCTCGCCCCCAGTCAACACATTCAATTATGCGTAGAGGGTGACGAGAGTAGATATAATAAACATAGGTTTGATGTATAAACTTGTGACATTTAATTTGTAATAAATGGGTATACTTACTGGCTGCTGCTTATAGATGCTTTTAAAAGACAAAGCCATGTCATAGTTGATTCAATAGATATGTCATTTGTAAGTGAATAATGGCACAGCTATAATGGTACAGCTACAGGCATAATAGTTATTAATTTACATAGGAGAGGATGAGTCTGAAGTACGCTTACTCTGCTGGGCCAGGGGTAGATATTTGTAACTACTTTAATATAATAGAGTATGTTTTTTGTCTAAGCACTGTTTCTAACTGAGAATGAGTGAATGACAGCTAGATCTAGGATGAAGTAGTAAACCAGTAGCCAATAATGACAGTACAGGTCGGAAATGCAGCAACCTGCTTTTCTTCAGAATGGACCCAGCAGGAGTCACACTGTATACACTTGTATAAAAAGCATTTCAGTATAAAGATCTCCAGCTGTAAATCTGCTGTGATACAAATATAATCTCATATTAAGTGTAATGTACTGTTAATGCTATTCTCAATGTACGCTTTTGAGGCCTGGGAGCACTATAGTGACGTCAAGCATCATAGCAGGCTTGTACATTGTCCTATTTCTACATAACATATGGCTTATGTCATAAAATTAATTATCTCTCACATGCTACATGCAGACATCTTAGAGTTATAGGAGGATAATAGAACACAGATCTTGTACACAGTTTCACAGGAAATAACTGACCTGTTCCTAATCAGAAAAGCAAACAGTTAAGTATTCCCTACTTATAAGAATACACATGTATAACTGAACTGCATCCACAGATAATAACAGAGTTTGTCAGGTAAGAGTAGACAAGGACAAGAAGAAATAATCTCAAATACACGGGAGGTTACTGAAGAAGAGTTCATCTTGCCCAATACATCTCGAGTAGGAGCTAATACGAGTCACAGAGTTAAATCTCAGTGTACTAAACACATCTTCCACAAACAGGAAATCCAATCATTCGAATAAAAAATGCCAATAAGTCAGCAAATGTAGATGAACGAGTTTGTTAGGTTACACCTGAAACTATAATCTTAGAGAATATAATCTTAAGATAGTAAATTAAATTGAAAGAAAATATATATGTTTTTCTATCGCGGTACTAAACGAGACAAATAACTAATATAGCAAAATAAGAAATGATAAATACTATCTTCACTAGAACTAATTGTTTCACTAGTAATGGTGTTAACTAAAATGGTAATGACTTAGTTTAGTACTAGCCGGACTGGTACTAATAAACTAAGTCTTTACCGATTACTGTCACAAGAATGCAGAGAATGGGCTGCATTAATTTTTAAAATGTAGGAAACTGCAACTTATCAAAGTAGTATTAGTAAAATAGATCTGTTACAAGAAAGAAAATAATTATAATAATAATTTGGTTTGCTGGATATTTGAAGATTCATTTAGATTTCTCCGAAAAATCTTCTCCCAGAATCTTGTTAAGTTTCTGAGAACTTGGTTCACAACCGACAGTCAACAGAAATCGAGAAGACAGAATAATAATAATAATAATAATAAAGGAAATTTAATATAAATATTCATTAATCCTTCCTTCATCCCCTTCTTCAAAATTTCCTTTCCTTTCCTTTCCTTTCCTTTCCTTTCCTTTCCTTTCCTTTCCTTCCTTCCTTCCTTCCTTCCTTCCTTCTTTCCTCCCTCCATTCAACTGACTTCCTTCCAGCTGACCTTTCTTTCTTTCAAATGACCTTTCTTCTTCTAGGGCCTATCACTATATCACTTTCTTTTTATCACTCTCGCTTTCGTCTTCCTCTTTCCTTTCCTTACATTACCCCGCCCACCATGCTGATTTCGAAAATATTTTCTCTACTTAATATATGTGTATCTGCTATCAAAATTATTAATAATAAAATAACAATAATCTTACTGTCGAGACAGAAAACGAAAATATTATTAATTTAATTATGAGACAGAGAGCAAAGACTGATACCTAGAAGCACTCGGTGTCGATGAAATTAAATTAATTAAAACAGACATGCACGCACGTACAAACATACAAAATTAAGTGCAATAACACGCGTGACGCCTCGACAACAAGCAATACCATAATCATGAAGAAATGAATTATATTTTATCTACAAAAGTATTAGGAAGTGTAGAGTAGTGCTTCATAAACCTAGCACAAGAAATTACCCACCCCACCCCACTCACCCGCTTTACATTGGAAATATGAT
Organism: Sinotaia quadrata; assembly: GCA_028829895.1. NCBI lineage: Eukaryota > Metazoa > Mollusca > Gastropoda > Architaenioglossa > Viviparidae > Sinotaia > Sinotaia quadrata. Next base: position 48,481,487 of record CM054181.1, on the reverse strand, counting down.
ACAATAGTCATTTAAGAAATTGCACCCACATTATGTGAATAATTATATAAATAAACCTCAGTTTGATAAATTCTATTTTATTTTAATAAAAATTGTCATAATTTATTTTTACGTTCGGTGTTCTGTACGAATTTTTACGTTTCCTGTTGGGACTATTCATTAATATTTTCTTATTTACTTATAAGTTTTGTTTTCGATATTGAATTATTTAATTTATTTTCATTTACTAATACCAGTTAACATTTAATGTAATATTAGCAATATTAACTGAATGAATAATAAAGTATAGATTAGGCGTATGTGCAATTGACTATGTATAGTAATGATTATATTTTCAAGTATGTGCAAGTATGTGAAAATTGTGTTTAATGAATGACAATGGATAAAGTAGGAATTTGTATCTTTGAGTTAGCTAATAATTTGCGTCATCTTATTTAATACGTCATATATTACATCACGATTAAATTCCTGACAGTCTTGTACTCTTGATGAATCCTTTCACATAGTCGAAAATGTGCCTGTTTTGAATAAATTATTAATTTGTACTGTTATTAAATACTCTTTTACATGTGATCAATTAATATCATTATTTTAATCTATCATCAACATTTGTTTGTAAAAGATATATTCTGTGTAAAATGGAAACAGCAATGTGAAGTGTGTAATCTAATAAGCCAACACTAAACTATTAGTAAAGCGATCTTTCAGTTGTTCAAAAAAATGTCCATAGCTCAAATTAAGATGGTACCCTTTGAGGTCTTTGTTTGGAGAAAAGACGACAAAGCGATCTTTTACAGTAACAATCGAATTTTGCTTAGTACATACACATTCAAACAAACCCATGTTTAACATAAACACATACAATTTTGCTTAGTACATACACATTCAAACAAAGTCCATGTTTAGCATAAACACATACAATATTGAGAAAAGACGACAAAGAGATCTTTTACAGTAACAATCGAATTTTGCTTAGTACATACACATTCAAACAAACCCATGTTTAACATAAACACATACAATTTTGCTTAGTACATACACATTCAAACAAACCCATGTTTTACATAAACACATACAATTTTGCTTAGTACATACACATTCAAACAAACCCATGTTTAGCATAAACACATACAATTTTGCTTAGTACATACACATTCAAACAAACCCATGTTTAACATAAACACACAAAATAACAAACTGTAGTATCTCACGCTATTAGCTATTGAAATTTTAAAACAAGATAAAGAGGAAAACGCGTTTAAAGAAAATACTATTGAATACATATATTAAAGATGAAAACAAAATATAAATGGCTAAATTTGTAAAGTACCACTGAATTAATGACAGAAAAGAATGAATATTGTAGAATTAAAAGATTAACTTGATTTTGATGGGATTGTTATGTCTAAATCCATTGTGTTGTGACAGAATGCTATCCTATTTATTGGTTATGATTATATATTATTAGTAATCTTCCATAACTAATTACAAGTGATGAGAATATTAATTTATGTTATAAATAATTCTCCAGAAGACACCACTCGTCTCTTACACATGGCGGATATGCGGGTGCTGAACATGTTTTCTCTCTTCTACAACATTAAAGACAAGCATCTACTGTCACATTTTTATCTTACCAAAAGGAGAAGATAAATCCGTCTATATTTAGCGTGCCCCCCATACACCCACTATGTCTCCAACATATGGTTATCAATATGTGTAAGAAGTTCAATAAATTTAACAATAATTTTTATATTATAACAAATGCAATGAAAAGATTACATGACATATATATTTGACACCAACATTTCCAGGAAACCACTCTCAAATAATTTCAATTCTTACTCTCTCTTATATCCTAACACATAATTTAGCAGTCAGGTTAGTATCAATATAAATCACAGGATCATTCTTATCATAGAATAGAAATGGAATTATAGGGAGATAAGCAAGAATAGTTTATACATGATCTTGTCAATGAAAGATTCCACAATAGTCTTTCATGTGCTTTCGTAACAATGTCACAAGTTTATTGCTCACAGTATAATTGTCAATTCTTCACGTGCTTTCGTAACAATGTCACAAGTTTATTGCTCACAGTATAATTGTCAATTCTTTACGTGCTTTCATAACAATGTCACAAGTTTATTGCTCACAGTAGAATTGTCAATTCTTTACGTGCTTTCATAACAATGTCACAAGTTTATTGCTCACAGTACAATTGTCAATTCTTTACATGCTCCTCTAGCACTCTGTAGAATGTTCCATGACCGTTGTTCTCTCGAGACTAATCTGAACACTCCTTCACCATATTAGTTTCCTCAAGCAGAACAACAATGTAGCAATTTCCAGTAACTTCCTTATACTAGAAATTCCATGATGTAGTCAAGCATACCTTACCATCGTAAGTTAAGAGAGTGCAGTGTGTCCTTACACTTACACACAAGGGTAGAGACTTCTTGAATCTACCAAGATCGTAATGCTTTATAAATAAATAAGCCAAGAACCAGGAAGGAAATCCTGAAATTCGAGCAATCCCCCAAATTTGAGATATTCTAGAAATTCTAGAAAGGCTGCTTCTTCCCTGTAAAATAAAATCAGGGAATGAACACTAAGTTTTCCAATTTATCATCTATATCTCCATTCTTTCTTACATTCAAGTCTCAACTTACAGATTCTTGCAACATTATTTATTATCCCAATACACACATACAACATAATAAATACAACATAATAATTTATGAACGTATTCACTAGAGACAACGTCATGGGTTTAACATACAACATACAAGCATCATAATTCACAGCAGTAGAAGTAATTGTCCCCTCACATATCTCTACATTAAATTGCACGTATAATATATCAGTAGCAAAATACAGGAAATATTTCTTAAGCCATTCTCTTTCAATCAAGTGGTTAACTCACCATTAAGCTAATGGTTACCTTTCATGACTGGACTTCAGCCAGACCAAATTTAAAGTGATTAGAAAATAGAATTCCTTTGAGCAGGTAAACTTTGATCTCAGCCCATTTGCTCGTCTCGTTCTTTGCAAATCTTAATCATTAGATAACTCATCCACATAAAATGGTTTAGATTACATCACCAAATTCTAGCTCATTCTCTTCATAAGTTGCTTTTTAACTCTGTTACTTAACAAAACATACAGTATCCGAAGGTTATATCACGCTAAACATTAAACAAGTAATATGATATTTAATTTTTAAAATAAGGACAGACAACTCTACTTTGTCAGAGAGGTCTATCTATCTATCTATCTATCTATCTATCTATCTATCTATCTATCTATCTATCTATCTATCTATCTATCTATCTATCTATCTATCTATCTATCTATCTATCTGTCTGTCTGTCTGTCTGTCTGTCTATCTATCTATCTATCTATCTATCTTTTTAAGGATCCACATTATTGGAGTGCTCACCCTCTGGATGGTTTAATTTGTTTAAGACAATAGGTAACTGTTAGTCGTTGCAAAGCTGCTCACAGATCTCTTTGACATTTCGAGAAATCTCGCCTTGAGCGACTTTATGTTCGGTGCTTGATCTGGCGTGGGAATGGTAAGTACTATTGTTCCAGCTTTTCAATCTATCTGCCAGATATCGGCATCTTGTTGATGTTTCCTTGTAGCTTTTGCCACATCCGTGTTCAGGAAGAAATGAAAGCTATGCCATTTATTGACCCGAGTCCTCTGTCTCCCATTTTCCGAGATATGAAGTCTGTGTTTATTTTATTTGTTTGCGTTATGAGGACATATCTTGTTTTACTGTCTAGTTCACGAATACTTCACTGTCCAATCTATAATCTGCGCAGGTCATTACAAATATAGTATATACATTAATGGCTTGTATTTTATTCAGTAGCACTTAGTTTAATTCTTGAAGAGTGTATGTTTTCTTTCTTTCATATTATCTATTAAAATACTCCCGACTTTATCCTTGTTTCCATATTTTCTTGGCGTTGAAGTGTCCTTTTTCCACTGAAACACCATTCATCTCTTCCCGCTGTCAAGTTGCAGATTCTATTTGGATTTGATTGGCGGTCTCTGGACGATTTGACCGTGGTTTGAAGTCCAAGCTTTTAAAATCTGAATGTCACTGATTTTCCTTAAAGTAATGATCAACGAATTGAAATAAATTTTGTCCTGTCTTACCATACCCGTCTAGAGTAGATTTGGTTGAGTGAAAGTTTCGATTTCGTTTTTCTGTCCTATTTCTTATTTTCATGATGATTTGACTGAGGGGATGTAAGGCAATATAGAGCAACAGCAGGTCAGCTTAAACGATTTCTCGTTGATTAGTATGTCAACAATTTCATGGTAGGGTGATTTTACAGTTTTCATTGATATGCGGGTCATTTGTTTTGCGCGAATTTGCACAAGTTCATTGTCTCAAGATTCCATACTGTAGAAATGTGTGAGTATCTTTGTGACAACCGTTCTTGGCTACTGCTGGGTTTCTTCTTCTTCGCTTTGTGTTGTCTTAGTAACGGTTTAATCACTGTAGCAATGAAGATGAGATTGCAATATTGTCAAGAGTAGCGTTATAGTGAGTGGAAGTTCCAGCAAAAGACAAATCGATCTCTAAGCGAAAGAAATGTAGATATTTCGGCCGACGTTCTTGTGTTCATACGAGACAAATAAACGAAACATGTGTTGTCATTAACTAACAAAATGACAGACACTGCAGATTGATATATCACGTGACCTCTTTAAAAGGAAGAAATGAATGAATCCGAAACAAATGCCGATTATTACAGAGGATTTCAAAATAATTCATACAAGTATTGTATTGAAATATGAATGAGATGACCTTTCAACCTAACAAACTAGACGAAATCAAACGAAGCAAACGAACTAACAAACGAAGCCAAATTAACTAAACGAACTAAAGACCAAACTAACCACTGACCAAACGAACTAAAGACCAAACTAACCACTGACCAAACGAACTAAAGACCAAACTAACCACTGACCAAACGAGCTAAAGACCAAACTAACCACTGATCAAACGAACCACTCACCAAATGGAGGAATGAAAAAAGCAAGCTACTGACAAAACAAATTAATAAACTTCAAGCTACTCAAAGAAACATTTCGGCTAATCAATGAAAAACTCTGAAATTTATAAATTAGCATTGCTTTTCATCAAAACAATAATACTTGTAACAACACTGCAAACATCCGAACTCATACATGAGCTATTTATAGAATGTACGAAGTTCGTTTGAAGGCGCAGTTCGTATGGTTTCCGTTAGTTCGTTTGGCTTCGTTTGGTTCATTTCGGTGAAAAGACGGCTCCCTCCAACTCATTAACTGATATCTCGGAAACAATACGATTTAAGCAGATCGAGAGCGTCAGTTTAGGGCTTGACTTTCCGTTACTGGTTAGTAGGTCAGGGTTATTCTAGTGTACTCTTTGGGACCAAAAGTATTGGTCCTCTAGTTAATATCGGATGGGTGCAAGCAAATCAAATTTAAAGCTTATATTACTTGTATGAAGAGCGATCTAGATAGGCCTTTAATTCTAAAATTGAACTCTTAGACGTCATTCTGATAAAATGACGTATGTATCAATAAAGATGGTGGAAAACTGTCTTTCGCTCAACGGGCAAATATACGCGAACGAACGTCGAGGTTTAGAAGCAATAATCCAATAATTAAATAATTAAATAATTAAATAATTAAATAATTAAAATCTTGTACTGGTGATGGAAACAGTAAAATATTCCTGACAGTTGGCATGAAGATATTGTAAACTCAAGCGTAAAATTCGACTTTTTATAATTTCTTTATATCCATCAATCAACAAAACATAAATGTGCAAAACTAGGTAAATCACATGAAATTTATTGTTAGTTTATTTGCAATTTCTCAGTGCATGAATGTGTTACTTGAGTAGCGTTGCAATTCATTGCAAATTGTGAACATGGCGTTGTAGCCGGTACAGAAGGTGCATGTGAATAATAGCTATATATACACAAAGGAGATTTTAAAAAATGTGTGTATATGTGGTGGGGCGTGGGTTGGGTTAGAGGGGTGAATGCTTGTGTCCCAGTGATGAGCAGCGTGCTCTTAAACCTGTCGTAACAGCAACAAGACTAAAATATATTTTAATTGTTTTGTGAGCAAGCGACTTCATACAAGGGAGATGGCTCTACCAAACTTTGTTGAGATTTGCTCAAATTAGTTCCTCCACTAACCCCGGCTAACGTTTGATTATGGCATTGATCCTGGCAAAACAATAGTGTACTCATCCTGGTAATTGACTGCCTAACATTCCAAAACTTGCGATGACAAAAGCGGTTAAACATTTCTCATTAACATTTTCCATCCAAAGATTATTACCCCCGCAAAAAATCAAACATAAAACAACTAATCTATAACAATAAGAGAATAAATTTGCACAAACTGCACTAACCTATTAAGGTATAAACCCCATAAAATCTATGCATCAAAAGTTTTATCATATCCAAAAGTTTCCTTGCTGATCAAACAGTACTTTTTAGCAAACTGACATCTACAAGGAATTTACATTTTAAAATAAATTACGGTTCTGCAAACAATCATGTAAATATCAGTACTTTCTCGGAAACACGTTTCTATTACTCGAAATCAAACTGAATAATTATCAATCCACTTAAAAAAAAAAAAAAAAGAAACAAAACTCTGTTTAATTCAGTTATGATATTTGCAATCCTATTGGGAGAAATCAACTAGCAACCATCCCCCAATAAAAACTGTTCTGAGAAATGTGTTTGTTACTGTGTCAACAGCAAACAAGTAAACAAGAAACATGGTAGAGAAGAGAAGAAAGCTTCGCGTCAAGGTGACGACAAAAATGAATCAGATAAGGATAGGTATCGTCGTTGCTATTCGAGACGAATGCCTATATTACCCCCGTTTGCCGAGTAGCTGTGTATTGTGGAACGGTACAGAACCCAGTCGAGGACTTCAAAAATAAGCAGGTAAGAATTTTTCCGTTCAGTAATCACCAGCATTCTTTAAGTGAATGAAACACCATTTAAGAAAGGAAATACGATAGAAAAGCTTAAAACACTTGAGCATGTTTAAACTTTCGCTGTAGTGCAGAGTTTAAATAAACAAAATAAACAATGGATTTAATTTAATTAATTAAAATTAATTACGTTTTGAACTTAATTTTGTGAGTAAGAGTCAACAATGTCTGTTCTTTTTTTTTTTTTTTTTAAATGCGTGGGTTCTTTTTATCATATTTCCGTAAATGTAATTGTTTGTTAAATTTTGCACGATAAGAAAAACATATTTACATTATTATTGCCATTAAAAACTGGCTGGAATTTTTCCAGATTTTCTCACATTACAATTCCGCTGAAAATTTAAGGAGAAATATCTATTTAAGATAAACTTTAGTTTATCATTTTAAAGTAAACACTGGATCAGACTTATTTTAGAATGTAAAATTTTGTCAGTTTGCTTACAGTTGTATTTATTTTTTTTTAGATTTCTTCTTTCTAACTGTTTGATGCTCGAACTATGTAATTGTAACACTCTTAGTTTCTAAGTCTTTGTAGGATTTTATTCTTTTCCTCTTTCTCTAAGTTTGATATCTGAACTGATCATCATGTTTTCCTTTTCTTTATTCCACTCCCATACTCAATTTTTAATGTCTAGTCTTTATCTTAATTGTCTTTACTACTCTCTTCTTGTCTTTGATTCTCGTTCTCCTCTTTTCTTTGTCTTACTTTTCCTTTCGTTTTTTCACCAGTTTTAAATTTAATACTTTCGGTGACACTTCCCCCCCACCCCCCCGGTTGTCTCTGATGCAATCATTGGCTACGTGCGTCATTCGTCCGCTCACACATAGACAAACACACACTCACATACCTACACATGCACACTATCCGACAGAGGCACACACGTACATGTACAGGTACAATCCGATAACGTCAGCGTAATGAGATCATCACCTTATTTCGAGACGTCATTTTACTAACAGTCAAGGAAAAACACAGTCGTTTGAGTATTAACATTCCTACTTTTCTTTTCTTCTTTTCTTCTCTCCCATTTTTAAATACAAAAATTGCCGTTCTTATTCATTCTCACTCTTCATTTGTCTCCTTCCTTCTTTCATTTCTTCCTTAAGTGTCTGTGTGTGCTCTTTCTCTCTATTACTGTCGTCTATTTTTTTTTATCCGTCTTTACCCCCTTCTTCGTTTCTTTCCATCCTCGTGCTGTTTTGTTTCTTATTTTATTGCATGCTTGAAATGTATGTACATCTGCTACTGAAGTTCAGGAAAACAAAATTTAAAAATCATTATTTCTGCCGTCAAAAAAACGGTCGCTTTGACTTGCTAATTTTGTTTATGACCATTGCTGTTACGATACAAGTTAATATTTAGTGTTTCAGCAGTTTCAAATATTCATTTTTTTCTTTTTAATGTGATTAAAATAGAGAAGATACATAAATGTAAGAATGAGTTCCTCATAAATGTTAAACATAAGCTTTTGCTCATCAGTGATGTAATAAAATGAATGAATATAATAGTGAGAGATAAGAGAGATAATACCTATTATGAAACAGGTGAAGGCAAGAAATGATTATAAAATAAATTTTGAAAAGTACTTTAATTATTAAAATTTAATTAGAGAAATAAGTAGGATACTCCTTAACTAAATTATTTAAGTAAAAAATGGAAATATCAGAACTGTTTACTCATTAAGTGGTCATACATTTTAGAGAAATCATTCTATAATTCCACTCACTCACTCACTCACTCACTCACTCACTCACTCACTCACTCACTCACTCACTCACTCACTCACTCACTCACTCACTCACTCACTCACTCACTCACTCACTCACTCACTCACTCACTCACTCACTCACTCACTCACTCACTCACTCACTCACTCACTCACTCACTCACTCACTCACTCACTCACTCACTCACTCACTCACTCACTCACTCACTCACTATTAAAATTGTCTAAATGATACACAATGTGAGTAACACTTATGTTAAACAAAGTCGATAACATTTATTAAACTGACATACAATGCGAGCAATTCTAATTTTAATTTACATACTCCTTGGGTAACACTTATTTAATTGAAATTTATTTAACTAAAACACATTTCTTAAACTCACATAAAATGCGATCATTATTTCTTTTATTTTGTAAAATATCCGTATATCACTTCCTTAACTGACATTTTATGTGGGTTCCATTTATTTCACTTAGGGAAGATATATTAGAAATTTCTTATTCAAGCAAAAGCAATAAAAGTGGAACAATCTAGGATTTAAACTGTACGTTCTAGGATTCAAGTTTTAAGTTCTAAAATACAGGTCGTGCGTTCTAAAATTAAAATCAGCTTACTGTAATGGCCGACTAAATTATTTTGCTAATGACTCACAAACAGATGTTTTATGGTCATTCATTCAACACGCAGTCTACCCACACCCCAATACGTCTTTTGCTTCGTAGAATAGCAATTCCAATGACACATAATGAAAGTCCCCGTTTCATTTCTATTTCTCACCCAGGATGGAGCTCATGAACATTGTTATCCTGACAGTCATTCTGGTTAGCGGGACTTATGGCGCCCCCAATAGACAGATCTACGGTAGACTGGATCCAAATGGCCTTCAGGAACTGGATCATATCAGAGATACTCATGGACAAGATCTGTTAGATGTAAGCTTGGATCTATATCAATTATTTGGTCCTTGTTTCAGTATCCTGCATTCTCACACCTAACACATCTCATTCTTCACACATAACACTTCTCAATGTTCACATCTAACTCATCTCAATGTTCACACATAACACATCTCAATCTTCACACATAACTCAATCTTCACACATAACACATCTCAATCTTCACACATAACACATCTCAGTTTTCACAACAACAGATCCATTAGAGAAAAGCTAATTTTACATCTATTATTAAAACATTATGTGTTACTTAAATATCAGACACATACATTCCTATTTAATTGACAGTAACAATTTCCATAGAAAGCCAAAAATAGAAGAAAAAGTGCAAAGTTCAACTGTAGAACTAGTTTTAAATATTGCAGAAAATTACGTACAACTTTAGGGATAATTCTAATGATTGCAGAGACTTATGTCCAATTTAGAGATAATTCTAATGAATATACAGAAAATTGCTACCTAAAAAGGAAGTGGACAGTCTACTATACAGCTTGTCATAATTATACCCCACTAATAATGACAAATAATAAATAAAATGTTGACAGCTAAACGATACTGTTTGACCTACCTATTTGCCGAAAGTTACTTCCAAAAATAACAAAATGCATTATAAAACATTGCAAGAGGTTTTCGAGACGATGAAATCTGATTCAGTATATTTTTACTTTAGTTTAATATGTATGGGTTACCTTAACTATTTAATTACATTTTCATTATTTATAAAATTATTAAGTCCTATGTATAATCTTAAACATTGTAAAGAAATGAAAATCATAGCTAGATAGGCAGAGAGGGAATCAAAGAAAGTGGAGAGAGAGAGAGAGAGAGAGAGAGAGAGAGAGAGAGAGAGAGAGAGAGAGAGAGAGAGAGAGAGAGAGAGAGAGTAATAGAAAGATAATTAGATGGTAGATGATGACGACAAAAATGACGAAATCACTATTAAATTCTCCTCTACTACATCGACAATTATTACAACCATCATCGTCATCATCAACTCAGTATTCTCCTTTCTCTTTCTCTCACTCACACACATACACGCACACACACTCACGTGCCACGCGCACACTCACGCACACGCGCACACGCACATATTCACACACACACATACGCGAACAGACAAATCGAGGATCACATGTGTCTGTAGGTGTGCTTATTGCAGGACAGAATCTGAATTGAACTATTTAAGGTCAAGGCTGAACACATTCCACGAATGATAGAACATTTAAAATTTCGCAGCTACTATAGTGACGCCAAGCTTTACTTACAAACTTGACCTATTTTGTTTTGTTTTGATTTATATTTTAAATAAAACAGATCGCGAGTGCTATTGAAGAATTCGTTCTCGGCCAGGACAATTCCGCCTTAGAACCGACCGCAAGACAGTACGCCAGTTCCGACACAGCTCTAGGAGGTTATGGAGGTGGTCCTGGAGGTTATGGAGGGGGTCCTGGAGGTTATGGATACTATCCGCCAGGAGGGGAACCTCCTTACCCGAAAGGCGCTCAACTGCAGGCACATGAACAGTTGGCCAGTTCCGACACCGCTCTAGGGGGTTATGGAGGGGGTCCTGGAGGTTATGGAGGGGGTCCTGGAGGTTATGGATACTATCCGCCAGGAGGGGAACCTCCTTACCCGAAAGGCGCTCAACTGCTGGGCCATGAACAGTTGGCCAGTTCCGACACCGCTCTAGGGGGTTATGGAGGGGGTCCTGGAGGTTATGGAGGGGGTCCTGGAGGTTATGGATACTATCCACCAGGAGGGGAACCTCCTTACCCGAAAGGCGCTCAACTGCTGGGCCATGAACAGTTGGCCAGTTCCGACACCGCTCTAGGGGGTTATGGAGGGGGTCCTGGAGGTTATGGAGGGGGTCCTGGAGGTTATGGATACTATCCACCAGGAGGGGAACCTCCTTACCCGAAAGGCGCTCAACTGCAGGCACATGAACAGTTGGCCAGTTCCGACACCGCTCTAGGGGGTTATGGAGGGGGTCCTGGAGGTTATGGAGGGGGTCCTGGAGGTTATGGATACTATCCACCAGGAGGGGAACCTCCTTACCCGAAAGGCGCTCAACTGCTGGGCCATGATCAGCACGATGAAATTGACAGAAGCTACGTTCATCGTCTGAATGAATTACTGGAAGAGATGATCGATGTGCACTCTCAGATGCAAGATGAGGGAAATTAACGTAGTTAGGAGCCATGCCCGGGTAGCGACTTCATTGTTAAACCCTAGCTAAAAATCACAAAAAAAAAAAAAAAGGACTTACTCGATTTTTCTAATAATTTTAAAATGACAATATTGAAGTTGAATATTTATATAAATATATATATATATATACATATAGTGAAATAAATGATATATTTTTAGACAATATTTTAAAATACACTAAGTAATAATAATAATAATAACAATAATAATAATAATAATAATAATAATAACAATAATAATAATAATAATAATAATAATAATAATAATAATAATAATAATAAGTACTGATGGCATGTGGTATTTTATTGCAAATAAACTTGTCAGATACATATTTTCTGACTTACTTGTTTTGGTGACTCGCGTACATGTGCAATTACACTGCTTTACGTCTGGCTGCTGTAATGTTCAACGTTATATATCTAGTTGTTTTAGAGCGACAAGCCATAGTGACACGTGTAATGTATTATTTTAGTGCGTTACGTCTAGTTCTTGTAATGTTCAAAGCGTTACGTGTCTAATCATTTCAGAGTTATGCAAGCAAATAATGCATCAAACCATTTTTGTTGTCTTAACTGTCTTGTTTATAATTTCTCTTTCTCTCTAACTCATTCTTTCTTGCGTTACGTCATCTCTTTCTCTTAATCTCTCCGTGTCGCTTTTTTTTGTCTTGCTTCTTTCCTAATCGTCATCTTTTTCTACATTAATCTCTGTTTGTCTATCTGTTTTTTCCCTTTCTTTCTCTCTATATCTTTTCAATAAGACGGTTTCTATCCACCTCTCTCTCTGGGTTTAATTAAAAACAATTGTGTAATTGTCTCATTAGATTATTTATGAGGAAATTCATATCAGGATTCAGGAGAGATATATTTTAAAATGTTCATAATTCTAACTAACCCTTTACACTGGACAATATATTAGGGCGCCATAAGAACAACCGTGCGATCCCAAGACAAGATAATAATTTCTTAAATATTCTAGAAAATAAGTTTTACGGCGGATTTAAACAAAATAATATTTAATTTAGCTAGAACGATTGGCAATTAAGGACTAAACACAGTTTCATCAAAATAACAGATAAAAGTAATGAATATTTAAATAGTATTACATTTAATGTAGGCACAGCCTCAGCTCAGAAACATAATTTAACCGTTTGTCTAACTCGGGAAAAATCGCGAAATAAAGGGCTTGAATCTGAATCTCTTTAGCAAACAGTGTGAATGAGATCATTATGACACAGCTACAATGTGAATTAATCTAAAACGTTAATTACACATTCGAAAGACTAATATAGGAAACACAATCCAAACACGTAACTGTTACAAATACCACACAAACACTTCACACAAACACTTCACACATACACCACACAAACACTTCACACAAACACCACACCGACACTTCACACAAACACTTCACACAAACTCTTCACACAAACACTTCACACAAACACCACACAAACACTTCACACAAACACTTTACACAAACACCACACAAACACTTCACACAAACTCTTCACACAAACTCTTCACACAAACACCACACAAACACTTCACACAAACTCTTCACACAAACACTTCACAAAAACACCACACAAACACTTCACACAAACACTTTACAAAAACACCACACAAACACTTCACACAAACACTTTACAAAAACACCACACAAACACTTCACACAAACTCTTCACACAAACACCACACAAACTCTTCACACAAACACCACACAAATATCAAACACAAACTCATACACTAACACAGACAGATATACCACACACACACACACAGACACACACAAACTCGTACACACACACACACAAACTCGTACACACAGACACACACACATACAAACGTGTACACACACAAACTCGTACACACAGACACACACACACATACAAACTCGTACACATACAATTTAGATTAAACATACATAGACATAGACATGCGCATACACACAAATCACAAGAACACAGAACACAAATACAATTGGACAAACACGAGCACAGACATTCAAATACACATGGATGCACACAAATACATATGGACACACACGGACACACACGGACACACATGAACACACACGAACACAGACACACAAATACATATGAACAAACACACAATGAATATAGACAAACATACAGACACAGAAATAAACACAGACAAAGAAATACACATAGACACACTCACAAATAATAATACCAAATAAAAGTAAGAACACCATGATTTTTTTGGTCAGCTTTTAGAAATTCTTTCTTAGACATTTTGTCGTTTGTGTTTGTCAGTATTTATGGATCATTTACCAAATTTTCTCGGAATTCACTATGGGAAGAGGAAATACACTCGACAGTTTTCTGTAACTGATTATGGTGTATGTTATGCTAAACAGTAAGGTTCGAAAATCATTATTATTAAAGTACATATTGCTTATTAGACAAAGAGTAGACATACACAGTCTTGAATTATAGAATGTTTCCCATTGTCAAATAAAATGATTTTCTAGATGCTGAGCAGGTTTCACATTATTTTTTTAGGTGTGAGTAGTTTGAACATCTAAATGTGCTATGCTATGGGAAAATCTGTTTAGTATACAGGCATTATGTAATGGGAAAATCTGTTTAGTCTACAGGCACTATGTAATGGGAAAATCTGTTTTGTCTACAGGCACTATGTAATGGGAAAATCTGTTTAGTCTACAGGCACTATGTAATGGGAAAATCTTTTTAGTCTACAGGCACTATGTAATGGGAAAATCTTTTTAGTCTACAGGCACTATGTAATGGGAAAATCTATTTAGTCTACAGGCACTATGTAATGGGAAAATCTATTTAGTCTACAGGCACTATGTAATGGGAAAATCTATTTAGTCTACAGGCACTATGTAATGGGAAAATCTATTTAGTCTACAGGCACTATGTAATGGGAAAATCTATTTAGTCTACAGGCACTATGTAATGGAAACAGGCAAACTGAGGCCAACAGGTACACATGCACACACCTGTCAACTAACAGTCAGCTGACAGTTGTTTATTTGCACATCCGCTGTTGAAGGCATTCCACAGGAAAGAGAGGAAGGAAGGTGGCATTTTGCAGTGTCAATGATGGTGATTACTGATTAAAAAAGTTTTTTGTCTTCAGTTTTCTATTTCTACTGTCACTGGGTGCTGCAGCACTGCCAACTAATTCCTAATTTTCTAATTCTACTGACACTATGTACAACTGTAAATCGATGACACTTATCGAGACACTTTCCTAACCCAGACTCTCACAAATTAAAATAATATCCATATATATAAAACAAGTTAAGGACACTTCAATTATAATAATATTTAATTTAGAGATCAATACTCCTCTCCCTCCATTTTTCAGGGACTTATTTTAGGCTGGCTGCTGCGTCATATTTGCTAACATTCATAAATAGCTCATATGAAATATAATTTATGTTAACAGCTTGCCTTTATATACAATTCAGTATTGGCCCACACCTTAACAATAACAAAACTTATAAAACTACATCTATTAAAAAAATGTTGTATGTTTAAAAGTTTTAAACTTATTTAAGATATTTCAGTCAGTAAATACATAAACGTTACCTGTAAACTTCATCCTAATGCGAACAGTATATCTGAACAACGTATTTGCACAATAAACCAGTTATGTTTATTTATAATACAAGACTGTAAAACCCACAATGTGTTTCAAATATAAACTTATATATGCCCACAGGTGATCAACAATACACCCTTATAACTCATTTATAATACAATCCTCTCTAACATATTTATAATTCAGGTCTCACATTATCTATAATGTAGAACCATAAACCCTTATGACTGATCTATAATATAGGTTTACATTTCATCCACTATCCAAGTCTAATAATGTCATTAACTGTAACTATAAAAAAATCTGCATATTTTCAAATTGTATGTATTCTACAAGCATTCCTAAGTCAATAACTTTTTTGTAACACAAGCTATAAATGGCCAATGAAATTCTGTTATACAATTAACAGAATTCCACATACATGCTCGCATGCACACGCACGCACACACACACACACACACAAATGCACGCACGCACGCACACACACAATGTTTATTGAATCAAAAGATCAATACTAATAATATTATGAGACAGTTAACTCACCATTAGGCTAACAGCCGCCTTTCATGACCAGACTTCTTGCTACCCCAAATCCAAGTGATTAGACAATAGAATTCTCTACAACATGTAAACTTTTGCTTTCAGCCCATTGAAGTCTCGTCCTCGTTAATGTTAACCATTAGATAATAACAACTACTAATCCACTTGGAAGTGGTTTGAATTGCATCATCAATTTCTAGCATATTCTCAACACGAGTTGTTTACTTCAACTTTGATACTTACAAAAATACCATCATAAGGAGTGCCCAAGTTGAGGTCACTTGGATAATTTAACAATATATATATATAACAATTAAGTTTAGAAATAGGGATAGGCCAATTTACTCCACCACAGGTTGTGTTCCAGTGCATTTAGGACAATAACGGATCAATAGTTGATTTGCAATTACAAAGAAACCTTTCCCCTAAAGCACAGAAGAATTAAATTAGCCTTGAACTATGTATTACAATTAAAATCAACTCCAACCAGCCCAGCTAATTGTATTTGAACATAATGCGTCTTACTTTCAAGTCTCTCCAAATGAAACACTCACATTTTCTCCAGTTTTGGAATGAAGTACTGTTTCTCAAAATCCAATTCTTTACAAATTAATTACTAGGCAATTACTGGTTCTAAAATTTAATTGCTTAGTAGTTATTTCTTCTAAAAAATAAATGCTCAGTAATTACTGGACATTAAAAAATAATTATTTAGAAGTTGAGTATTAAGAAATAATTGCTTACTAGTATTTGGATCTTACTCATTAATTGCTTAGATTCGCTGATTAAAAAATTAACTGCTTAATGATTATTGGCGTAATGCAATTCTATAATAGTCTTAATGGCTGCAACAAGGGTGGCATAATAGCAGCGAACACATTGGACTGAAATACCAAGTGAAGAGAAATTAGGGTCAAGAAGTGCAAATCAACTACTCTGCACATGTGTCTCGTGCTTTTCATTCATGCACTTTACGCAGAAGAAAGCAAGAGTCTTGACCTGATTACAATTCGCAGTTATGTAGCCACTTAGGCAATATTAAGTGAAAGAAGTAGAAAAGTATTAGGGACGTGATGTGTGGGTGAATTTACATAAGTCTGTTTACTTATTGTTTGGAGCGCCCAAACTATGCGGCAACATACACAGTCTCACTCACACTTGAAATACAATTAATCGTCAGTTACTGAACAAAGTAGAAATAAAAGGAAAGACGAGAATGGCTAATTAACGAGCCCCCAGAGTTGTGGCCCTTAATATTGCCTCAATACAAACTTACCAACACTGGATATTATTATCACGTTAAGTTTAAAATAACATTAAATAAAATTAAATGCTTAAATGTACGCTGCTATTAGAACGTGTAAAAAAGATTTTATGAAAAGATTATGAATACATGATATTTATAATCTACTTCGCGTTTGTAAAAATATTTATCCAAACGCTTAATTGTTGCTAATGAACTTTCCTTTTTTTTTTTTAATTAAAAAAATCCATACACTAGACTGTCGCTATAGAAACGTTTTAATTTGTTTGTCTTTCAGGCCAATATTCTTAGTGAATTGATATAAAATATAGCGATAAATATTTCTACATTACCTTTCATACTTTTGTGATTACTGCAGGTTAAGGTACTTAAATCTCAATAATGAATTGATACAAGTTTCTATTTTATTGTTTTTGTCTTTTCTGAAACTAGGCCATGTATATTCTTATACGTTGCTGAGAAATTGTAACAAATAAAATTCAAAACAAATCTCATCCTTGTCATCATCTTCCACTTTCCACGCACGCACGCACGCACGCACGCACGCACGCACGCACGCACGCACGTACGCACGCACGCACGCACGTACGCACGCAGACACTCATATATTTAATACAAATGTAACTTTTAATATCAGCTATCCCCTCTGGTATTGTATCTGACAATGTAAGATTAACTTTTACCTCCCTACAACAATACAGAGTAACTAGACCGCCCGACCCAAGGAAATTTCGGTCAAGGACGCGTTTATGGGTCATAGCATGACTGTCACAAAGACCTGCACATTTGCTAAGTCATGTGGATGCAGCCAGTCAGCGCAGCAGACAAGCAAAGACAAAGCTGACTTTAACTACCCCGATGTCTGACGCAATCAGCCGTGACTGGAAGGCATCTAAGAAAGTCTGGCACAATTTAGCGTCAGTAAATGAGAACCATGTCCAACATCACAATAGCACCGCTAAGTTTGGGAAATTCGCTAGCCGCGACGTGGACGATAATAACGCAAATGATGATCTGCACGCACGAAAATTATTGGACAACATTGAACCAAGACAGGAACTTTGATGAAACTGCTCAAATACGCATGCGTCGCCGGTCGCTCGACGTGAAAGCCGACCTCACCAAGAGCGGATGTTCAATGTGCACACTTCCACTATGCTACTAAAGGGGAACCACTCTGTCCATGTTTAGTACATGACAACACAGGCAACGAATTGTCTCCTCATTACGATGAAGATCAAGTGGACGCGAACGCCGGTTTGTCACCGAAATCACTAGCTCCGACTTTCGTCTGCTGCAGCAGTCCATGGTGGCTGCCGCGGAGACCCATTATGCCCACTTCGCAGCACAGCAGTAGATTAATAAAAAGGAATTAACTCCCGACCACGACTGTGATCTCCAAGTGAACTCGCACCGCCGATTCGTCAGCAAAATTCGCTAATCATATCTTTGATGGTAGTGATGGTTCCAGCCATTTTAATGGTAAAGGCTATTGTCATGGCTAAGATAGTGTTGACATTGTTGATGTCCCTGCCGATTACAGAGGAACTGTTGTTGATGATGATGATAGCGATAAGATCAATGAAGGCGTCGTTACAATTGCTTCTTAATCTACCGATTATCATTATCTTCGCGCTTCCGACAATGGTTTTGAGCCTAACGATCCCAGTATTGAAAATGATGATCACTATCATAGCTATGACTGCACTAGTTGAACTGAGCTGGAAATGATCCTGAAGGCAATACATATTCTCCGACTGAGAACTGGAATAAGAAAAGGAATGGCGCTTTGATAAAGACGAGACGTTCCCTGCTGGAAGCGTGCTGTCTGCCTCTTGGAAGATCAAGGGCTCGACTCATGTGACTCCTGCCAAAGACCCAAAGCACCAAGATTCAGTGGTCAGTCTTTTGTTACAGCCTTAAGAAAGGCCACGCCACAGAAACAGATTGCTGCCAGAGTCCCAACGCAGGAAGACTCACTGATCAGTCTTTCGCTACAGCCCTAAGAAAGGTCACGCCACAAAAACGGTATTGTTGCCTTTGGCAATATAGGCCAAGAAATTGCAAATTATGATGTGAAGCACCTAATTCACGTGGAGTAAAAAAACGCGAACATAAAAGGCCATTTTCAAAGATTAATTTTAGCATTTAAAAACCAAAATTGCTGATCTACCAGAACAGAGTTGCGATTTCCTTTTGATGTATTATCCAAAAGGCAAAAATGTTACAATTCCCCCCATCCTTATTTACAAACCCTTTTCTTCTTTCTGAATAGATAGATTAGACGTAGGGTAGATGGCTTTTATAACATTTTTATAGAGTAATTACCTCCTTACACTTTTCAAATGTTATGTTCTAACAAAGACGTTTGAATCTACATACACTTTGCCCCTTCTACATGTATATATATTTACTTGCTTGAACACATAAGCCATTATGTGACATCATTTCTGAGCTCTAAAAAGAAAGAAACTTAGGGAAAGAACTTTAATAAAAATAAACCAATTTTAATAAATTTAATATCGAGGACATCACCCATACTGTCTGGAAAAATATTTTATTATACATTTAACCTCGTGGAACTTTTGTCATAACTGTACTAAACCTCTTGAAATCAAGATTTACATATTAACAGCTGTTTAACGAGTCACAACCTTATTTCCAGAACAAAACAATTCACTTTTCAAACATAATGATATACAGTTTTATTAGTTTCTCTTTCCGTTTTTATTTTCCCATCTTTCTTCTTTGTCAGTGTTTGTCTTTCTTTCCCTTTCACTGTCATTGTTAATTCTAAATTTTCCTATTTTGTTTCTTTTTATTCAAACACACAAAGACAAGAGCGTACAGATTGCACCGAACGTTCTTTCAATTTCTTCATGACTAAACAGAAGTCTTTAAGAAGGCTATTAATTCAATTTCTTATGACTAAACAGAAGTCTTTAAGAAGGCTATTAATTCAATTTTAGTCTTTGGACAAGCGAGTGATTCGACAGACTAGAACGTGTTCGGTGTTATGACATTTGTACCTGCACAGTCTACTAATCCATGTAATTATTACATTGAAACAGAAATTACATATGCTATGAAGGCAAACAATCTGTTGTAGAACTTTGAAACATTACACACTGGCTGTGCAATGAGATTTCCCTTTCACCACGTCACAGTAATGTGTAAGGGTTCATTGCAAACTAAGATCTCACAAGTCCACTTATCTCGTCTTATTTAATAATACTAAGATTTTCCTCAATTTCCCTTTATCCATCCATCCATCCACCTATCTATCCATCTATCTACATATTTGCTTAATAGGGCTGTATTAACGAAGAGCACATTTGTCTAAACTCCTTAAAGTTCATATCTGAGTCCCTACACGATATGTTCAGCACAGCGAATTACAAATAATTCCATACCCCCCCCCCCCACACACAAAATAATTAATTTCTTTTAAAGGCAACAGATGGCATTCTCCATCAATAATAATAAAAAACAAACCTCGTAAATCTGTCACAGTGAATACACAACCGCGTAGATCTGAGAAAACAACAAAACAGCAACTTTTCAACATAAGAACGGAAACACACTTTCCTTGACACTGTCTATGGTTCATAGAGTATCTCATTTTTGTTGCTTGCCCGGCAATGACTCGCCATAAATATTTTATATGATATGCAACGCTCAAGTGACACGAGCAGATTGGTGATTGTCGGCCATTAATCCCTTCTCTATCAAATAGGCAATTCACGATTCGCCAATTTGGTTACCAGTACCGACAAGGGAAATAACTCTTGAGAAGAGAAAACATTCTTATAACAAGGGAAATCTTTCTAAGCAAGACAACCCTCATATGTAATATAATATATATTTTTGCATTAAAAATAATAGATTGACTAAAGGCTAAGGAAATGCATACATAATTCAATAATTCTGGAGGCAGACACCTTCCTGTCTTCGTTAGAAAATATAGCACCAATGTATATAAAGAAGATGGGGAATCTTGATATTGTATGCATCAATTTAGTATACATAGTAGATAATATATATCTTTCTTCCTGCCTAATTACCTACCTACCTACCTACCTATCTATCTATCTATCTATCTATCTATCTATCTATCTATCTATCTATCTATCTATCTATCTATCTATCTATCTATCTATCTATCTATCTATCTATCTATCTATCTATCTATCTATCTATCTATCTATCTATCTATCTATCTATCTATCTATCTATCTATCTGTATATATGTCTGTCTATCTATCTATCTGTCTGTCTATCTATCGGTCGTGTCTCCTTCCATACATTCTATTTGTGGAGGAGTAAATTTGCCTATCCCTATTTCTAAACTTAACTGTTATATAAATTGTCAAAGTACCCTGACCTTGGGCACTCCTTTATGATGGTAGTTTTGTAAGTGTCTGAGTTGGAGTAAACACTTGAGTTGAGAATATGCTAGAACTGGCCAATGTAATGCAAACCCGTTCCAACAGAGTGAATAATTTTTATTATTTAATGGTTAAAATTTACAAGATTGAGACCAGCCAATGGGCAGAGATCCAAACGTTTACCTTCTATAGAAAATTCTATTGTCTAATCACTTCAATTTTGTGTGCCAAGAAGTCTTCAAAGGAAACCATTAGTTTAATGGTGAGTTAACTAACAGATTGAGAGTGAATGGATTTAGAAATATTTCATGCATTTTTGCCATAGATATGTTACACTTGCATTTGATGTAGAGACTATTATGTGAGTAGACTATTATTTCTACAAATATTTGCATTAAGATGACATTGTTTCTAGTGAACCTGTTCATAAACTGATATGATGTATTTATTATCTGTGTGCTTGTGTCACAGTCTGATAAAAATGTCTTGACTGTTTGACCCACTTGTTTATTTTCAAATATCGAGATTTGAAAATTCCTTTGTTTGGAGCTCTCTCGCGATATTCTCATCGAGAAGCTTTCAACAAGGAGGTCAGGACGTTATGTAACTTTAGGCCCAATGTCTAGGTTCTAGAATCGACTACATGCCACGCGATCCGTCACGTGATATGCTCTATGCTTTTCTATAAATATCGGTACAATACTTCCGCCCATCACTCGGACACAATTAGCGACGCGACCAACTACGTCAGCTATTCGAGTCGTGCAGGAACAGACGAAACCGGCGAGGTAGATGAGAAATAGACACTTCGACTTCTCATAAGGTATCGTTTTTATTTGATTGCATTCTGTATATTTTAGCTATGTATGCACTTGTGTTATATATTATCATGTATTGCTATATAACTTGAGCACGGTTCGTTGAAATGACTGAAAACCTATAAGTTATGGAATATAAATTTATTGTAACTCTTTCCATTGTAACTTTAATTTATATTGCTTTTAAATTCACTAGAGCCAGAAATGTCTGCGCTCGATATGAATTTCTCATGTAATTCAATTTATTGCGTGTAATTTTAATTGTAAATTGTGAAGCGCTTTGCTGTTTGAATTACCCCTTTGTATGCACATTAATTTAACGTTGTACATATTTTTATGGTTCATACGTCATGCACTGTTAAATGAAACATGCATGAGAAGATTACCTTTTTTCTAAATCTAAATTGTAAACGACGCGTAGTCGATTTCTAATTCAAAGCATTTTAACTGAACGTGCTTAAGTAGCGAAAAACACTAGCAGACGCTTATGGGACACATTTGTTTCCCCAGGTCGGTTCTACGTTTTTCTTTCCTTGCTGCATCCTTGAACTTGGACAAATTGTCTTTGTCTTCACCCTGAAGACCTGTACATGCTGGTTTGAATTCAGAGAGAGAGAATTCGAATATTCCAGAATCCACCCCATTGTAAAACACAAGTTCACTAGCGACGAAATTAAAGGACAATTTCTACTGTATGCCACGTGCATTTTCGCTAGAGTGACTATTGTGAGGCAGACCAGTACGGACTGGAATGAAAAGAGGACCAGACGATACAGAGACTTTAAGCTGAGTATTTCTCAGTAGATACAAAGTTCATTAGACACAATTGGACACCCTTTTTCTCAGTTAACCGTAAGCACGTACGTGCGAGAATTAAGAAATAGACTTTCGCGCTCGTATTTGATTATTGTTAAATTGTTAAATTTTATTAAATCTTATTTTTAATTGTTAAACCTCTTCGTAGTTAATTTTTATGCATAATAGACCTAATGATTAATTTCTTGGATTTGGATGGGGGCGAGATTGAGCTGAATGACATAAACGAATGCATATTAATTTAGAGGAATTTAACGACTCCAAACCAGCTAACGTACGCAATTTATCTGTTTGTAAATCTGCTGTCTGCACTACAAGACACATTTTTAAGTTAGTCAAATGATAAGTTGAGCAACCAGTCTGTATAGGATAGAGAGAAGGATTTAATTTATCTATTATTTTTAAAGTCCTTAATTATTCTAGGCAGGGTCTATAAATAAATACTGGAAACGTAACAGCTTGTACTGGGCTAATAAATATTGTTGCAGGAAACTGTAAGTTGAGACTTGAATGTAAGAGACAATGGATTTAAAGATGTATAAACTAGAAACCTAGCATTTGTTCCCTGATTATATTTTACAGGGAATAAGCAGCCTTTCTTTCTGTGTATTATTTAAATCTCCTGGTTTACTGATTATATACCACAATGACCGACCATGGTAGAGGCGGGGAGCAGAGTATGATGGCGAAGTATGCTGACTACATTCAGCAATTTCTTGTACAGGGAAGTTACTGGAAATTGCTACAATTGCTATTCTGCATGAGGGAGTCAAATAATGCAACGGTGCCCAAGTTAACTTCAAGAGAATCGCAGTGAAATAGTATCCTTAAAGCGTGTGAGAGAAATGTGGAACTAGCATAATAATAGCGAACAATAAACTTCTATCTTAGTTACAAAAGCATGCAAAAATCTATTGAGACAGAGCCTAAATCAGGTTAATTAGTAACTATTATCGCTTATCTTTAATAACTCCATTTCTGTTCTCTGATAAGAACTATCCTGTGATTTGTATTGAATTGTCAAACTGTAAATTTTTGGATATAAGATTGTGTAGTATAAAAGTTATTTGAACGTGGTTTCATTGAAATATTGTTGTCAAGTAATCTTTTTCTTAGTATTTGTGATATATATTTGATCGTTGATTTAATAAATTTATTATTAAAATTATGACCTTTTTACACATATTGATAACCTTATGTTGGAAAAGAAATTGGGTGGACGGAGGCTGGCTAAATATAGGTCAAAGATGAATCTGTCTTCTCTTCTTCTTCTTCTCCTATGGAATATTGTGTGACGGTAAATGTTTGTCTTTAGTGTTGTGGAAGAGAGAAAACATTTACAGTACCCGCATATCCACGAAACGAGAAAGACGAGTGCTGTCTGCTGGAGTATTATTAATATTCTCATCACTTGTAATTAGTTATGGACCATTAATGATTAATAATTAATCATTAACCATTAAACCATTAAATCCTGGTGCTGATTTCGTGCATGACTGATCAACAGTTTCCAATTCACTGTACCCATCCCACCGTTTATTTCTCACAAGAAGGTAGTGACATAGAAGTAGGTCACTAATTTTTTCCTTAGGCAGTCCGTGGTTCGACCCCGCATCAGGATGAAAAGTTTTACAGGTAATTCTTTTTCCCGCACCCACTCCCGCTCTTGATGGTGGGCATAGTACACAGTCGGCCAAATGGAAATAAAACGGGTCAAGTGTGTTGTAGATTATTGACACTATAGATTTCTTTGGCAATTGGGAAAGGTAAAATGTTGGTTACTGTCCAGGAAAGAAAAGTCCACCTCGCACCCAGCAAAGACGTACTGTTCCTAAGACCGCGGATTTCAAAATTAGTGAGTGTGATTAACCTTGTGGATGCTGACAACCATCTGCTAAATAAAGGAGAATCGAGAGAGATCGTTAACCCTCCCACCCCCACCAACAAGAACAATATTTGCACGCCGAATTTTTATGTCAATGACGTGATCGGTGGTAACAAAAAATAAATTTTGTTGTGGAAGAAATGCCCTTAAGCTGATGATTTAAAACGCGGAAGTCAAATGGCATTTGCAAAGTTTCTATACTTTGTTTCATTCCTAAACAGCACAACAAGCAGCTTTCGATCACTCACAATATTTATAGTCGTGACCGAACGTCTTACTGTATTGAACGTACTCGCTCTGATTGGACTTGTCCGGTATTCTAGTGTGACATACCCGTACAGCATTGCGAGGACAAGAGAGCGGTATTCTAGTGTGACATACCCGTACAGCATTGCGAGGACAAGAGAGCGGTATTCTAGTGTGACATACCCGTACAGCATTGCGAGGACAAGAGAGCGGTATTCTAGTGTGACATACCCGTACAGCATTGCGAGGACAAGAGAGCGGTATTCTAGTGTGACATACCCGTACAGCATTGCGAGGACAAGAGAGCGGTATTCTAGTGTGACATACCCGTACAGCATTGCGAGGACAAGAGAGCGGTATTCTAGTGTGACATACCCGTACAGCATTGCGAGGACAAGAGAGCGGTATTCTAGTGTGACATACCCGTACAGCATTGCGAGGACAAGAGAGCGGCGTTTTTAGTGTGATATTCTCGCCAGTCACAAGGGGCGTACCAACATTGCGAGGACAAGAGAGCGGCGTTTTTAGTGTGATATTCTCGCCAGTCACAAGGGGCGTACCAACATTGCGAGGACAAGAGAGCGGCGTTTTTAGTGTGATATTCTCGCCAGTCACAAGGGGCGTACCAACATTGCGAGGACAAGAGAGCGGCGTTTTTAGTGTGATATTCTCGCCAGTCACAAGGGGCGTACCAACATTGCGAGGACAAGAGAGCGGCGTTTTTAGTGTGATATTCTCGCCAGTCACAAGGGGCGTACCAACATTGCGAGGACAAGAGAGCGGCGTTTTTAGTGTGATATTCTCGCCAGTCACAAGGGGCGTACCAACATTGCGAGGACAAACGCGCGGTATTTCTAGGGTCTTACAAGTGCAAACGGACCGGGGAAGATACAAACATTCAAAAGTATTGAGGATATATATCTTTTACTGGAAAGCATTTCTTCTTAAAAAACATCAAACAAACTTAGTCAATAGTCGATACAAATGAATTTAAATGTGCTTTAGAAGTTAAATCGGCAAACGTTGAAAATATCATCAACCTGGAACTAGTACGACAAATTTAAACGTAAAACGACAAATCTGAACGTAATACAAATCAGGACGTAATACGATTAACCTGAACGTGACAAGGCAAGTCTGGACGTAATATGACAAACCTGGACGTAATACGACAAACGTGGACATGTACTCTAGCACACAGCTTCATTAACTGAACAAAACCGAAAAATAAATATTTTGTGTGCCTCTTAAGTTTAGTAATTTAACGGCAAAGGACGTATGTAACTAAATTTACGTTGGGGTTGTGGGGGTGGGTGGGAAAGTGTTTCTACATAATTTCACAAATGACCTATTTTTTAAAACAGAAAGCAAAGTTTTGTTTTGTGGATGCAGCTGCAACTCTTGGAGGTGTTTGAATGCAAGCTAGAGAACGGAAATGAAATAGATGGGCATGACAAGTGAAATCGACTTCTGTTTCCTGACTGTTCACTTTCTTTGTCTGAATGATTTATTTCCCCTTGGGGGATTGATTTCGTTTTCTCAGGCGTGCGTACGTAAAGGTGTACGTGAGAGATATTTTAAACATCTGTAGGTGAAAGACACGTTCGATTACAAAATGGGGAAATAAAAGCATTATGAAAATGTTATAGGCCTACGCATGGGACATACATGAGTAAGAATATATTTAGGGTGGGCGCAGAAAGACACAGAAGCAAAGTAATGAAGGTAAAGACAAATAAAGAGAAGAGAAGAGAAAAGAGAAAGAGAGAGCGAGCGATAGAGTAAAAAATAAGTGGGCGAAGCATAATATATGGATGATAGAGAGATAGGAAAATAGATACATAAACAGGCATCTAGGCAGACAAGGAAACATTTTGTTAGGGAACACATGGTAGAGAGAATATGTGTGTGTGTGAGAGAGAGAGAGAGAGAGAGAGAGAGAGAGAGAGAGAGAGAGAGAGAGAGAGAGAAAATGCGATCTTGAACAAATCATGAGATAATGATTTTAACTAATGTAGTTTGTCAATCAGAAATGCGACATTTTTATAAGACTGTCTTGTAAACAAAACATTTCAACAAATGACCAGATAGCCAGACTAGTGTCATGTGCACGGCCATATTTCCGATTACAATACATCAAACTGTCTCGAAAACAGGCGTTGGCGGCATTAGTACAAGATTGCAGATGGTATAAATTATACTGGCTTTTCATCCCCGACCCCAACAAACAAACTGACTCCACTTTGACTGAGAACTACTACAGTTTATCCTTAATAGAAAAACATTCTACACTTGAAGAATCCTAACCAATGTTTATCTTTTATTTTTGTTTTTGTTTACCCAAGGTAGTCCACGCTCGACTGAGTGTTCCAGAAAGAGAGCCGCGGAAAAACAACTGTTTTGTTAAGTAACACGCTTAGACTATTAACTTTGTGTGACGTCACAACCAACTTGGTTATTATTATTATTAATTAATTAATCATCCATAATTAATCACAAGTGATTAGAATCTTAATTAGTGATATTGATAATTCTCCAGCAGGCATTCGTCTCTCTCATTTGGCGATATGCGCGTACCGTAAACGTTTTCTCTCTTCCACAACATTAAAGTCAAACATTTACCGTTACACAATATTTAAGGAGATGGAAAACTTACTAAAGTAGAAGACAAATCTATCTTTAATCTATATTTAGCTAGGCCCCGTCCACCCAATTACCTTTCCAACATAAGGTTATCAAAATGTATAAAATGTCAATAGATTTTACAATAAATTTATTAAATCAACATGAAAAAGATTACCTGACATCAATATTTCCACAAATCCATGTTCAAATAATGTTAATATCTAAACAGTCTTATATCCTAACATAATTCAATAGATTAGTGTGGAGTCATAATAGGATATTTCTTACCAGAGAATAGAAATGGAGTTATTAGCGATAAGTGATAATAGTTTGCACACAACCCGATTTATGTTATGTCTCAATAGTCCTTTGGAAGTGGTTTGCATTGCATCAGCAATTTCTAGCATATTTTTAACTGGAGTGTTTGCTCCAAAATTGACGCTTACAAAAATACCATCATATGCCCAAGTTGGAGTCACTTCAACAATCTATATAACAATTAAGTCTAGAAATAGAGATAGGCAAATTTACTCCACCACACATTGATTTGAACACAGTACACGTTACAATTAGATATGACGTCACTTTCAAGTGTGCAAGCACAAGGGGAAGAGATTGTTTCTCTCTAGTTTATTTTTATTGAGGGGGGGGGGGGTAGAGGGTTAGGGGTATTGCTTGGTGTCATTTAGCTGTTAGTGATAAATAAATAGGTCACGGTCATTTTAAATCATTTTATTTTCGGTTTACAATTTAAAAAATCTTTAACAGGAAACGAAAATTGTCTGTGATTAAGTAATGGTAATAATTCGACAAATAAATATCATAACAACAGTCAATAATTATGGTGGTACTAAATTTCTACTACTACTACTACTACTACTACTACTTATTATTATTATTATTATTTTTATCAGTATTATTATTCAGCCTCTTTCCACGATTTCTGTTTGACTGTCGGTTGTGATCCAAGGTCTCGGAATCTTACCAAGATTCTGGGAGATCCAAGGTTTTACGGAGGATGTGGGCACTTCCGAGGAGCGCTGCTTTGAGTAGTGGAGCGATTCTGTGGTTTCCAGGTAGCCTTCTAATTCAGATGTTATGTTCCCCTATCACTATAGGTATCACTTCTGCTTCTACATTCCACAGTCTCTGAATTTCTAATCTGAGGTCTTGGTATTTTTCTATTTTTTACTCTTTCTTTTCTTTCTATGTTTCTATCACTTGGAACAGCGACATCAAAGATTGTTGCTGTTCTGTTGGACTTATTGAGAACTACAATGTCTGGTCTTCGTGAGGAAATCACTTGATCTGTTCTTACCTCGAAGTTCCACAATATTTTGACTTCTTGTGTTTCGGTGACTGCTTCTGGTTGACTTTGCCTTTCTGGATGATAACATTTTTACATTTCTCAAGGCCGAATGTCATGTTAATGTCCTCACTGCAGATCTTGACAGTATTGATCAGCGATGTGATGCACGATAATTTTTATCGTACAGCTTGAGATCGTCCATGTACAGTAATTGGCTGGCTGATAACCTGTCCAGTTTTCTTTTTGTGCACCAGACACTTCTCTAGCGTACATGGTAAAAGAAAACAGAAACAAAACAGCAAGTCTCATTACGGCACACTCGGAAAACAGATTATTGCTAAATGTATGCCTGTGAACCATCTGAACATTACTGTCAGGAATTATAGCGGAAAAGGTGATGAGTCGCCACGAAAGAAATGGACTATTGACTAGTTCAAAAGGGACCGAGCCAGACAAAAGAGGGTCTTAAGACAAAGGTCGTCTGGTTGTGGTGGTTTCAATTATACAAAATTAATAATCTACAAGGAAACGAGTGTAAAATATACTGTCCGGAAATCGGTCATGAAACGTCACGTATCTGTAATAAGAGCATAAGGATATTGTCGTTATGAGACATACACATTTACAGGTATCACTCAAACCACAGTCAGGACGAAGCAGAAACCACAATGAAGTTATAATTAATAATATAATTATAATCAATTTGTCAGAACAGTAGAACCAGAACATCAGAACGTGTAAAGTAATGCAGAAAACAGAATCTGATTCTCATAGAGAAGAGTGAACATACTCTATAGCTTTGAGGCATAAAATTATCGTACATTCCCTGCTCAATGATGAGATATTGTATCTGTCAGCAAGACTAACAAATAACAAAATCGATATTGCTGAATCAAATTCTTATATATGAGGAATAAGGTTTAAATAAGTGTTCCAGAATGCCTCAATAAAGAAACTGAGGGCGTGGAATATGAAAACAGAAGTGATGGCAATAGTAAATTGAAAACTTAAAAAAAACCTGGCGTCTAAACTGGAAGATGATTTAATGATGAAACATGCACAAAACATACACCTATCGTATTGCGTAAGGTGTTTCTGGTCTGAAATAATTGCATCTTCCATAAAGTCATGGCACACATATAACCATGCTAGGATTCAGAGACCAAGTTTTACAATAGTGTAAATGATAGACAAACCATCAGAACAGCCAGTACTAGCTATGAGATTTCAACCATTATTACTTCCAGCACCAGCTTCTGCATCAGGACCAGCAGCAGCTCAACGACCTGAAAGAATAAGATAAGCATCTAAAATAAATGGCCAAATTGTATTATGTTATGTGTAGCTAATTTGTGTTTGCTTTACGGCCAAATTGTATTATGTAGTGTGTAGCTAATTGATATTGTTAATAGAAAATTACTATTTTTGTTAACACCCACGCTCTCTGAGTCCCAAGCTTTAGAGAGAAAGATTTGTAAAAGGGGATGGGGGCATCATATAATAAATAATAAGTCGGACATCAAATCTTGAACGTTGGTGGCCGTTGCTAGTTACTGGGACATGCCAGGTCAGTGCTGATCTATTGTGTCTAGAAAACACTGAGGTTAAGTGATGGACGGGGTACAGAGATTACTCCTTTCCAATGTCTGCAGACTGAGAGATGTGTAATTATCATAAGGAAGAGAGATGATAATAATATTAATATTCTCAAATTTAAGAGAACCTCTCGTTGTTTAAAATCCTGTTGCAGTATGAATACTAATGCCAGAAATGTAGATACGAATACTAAATTGAAAGAAAGCAGAATGAAAGTCAAGAATTAAACAATAAAATCGGAAATAAAGTCAAATAAATATAGGATCTACAGGAAGAGTAGAGAAAGAAATGGGGACAGAACTAAAACAATTGTAAAGAAAGAAAGAAAGCTAAATTCAGGATTAAGAAGAGAAATCAAGACAAACAAAATCATCAAGACAGGATAGGAATAATGCCATGAATAAAATATGGAATGGACAAAACATAATAATTGAGATTAATTCAGAAAAAAATGTATTTCTGTATTTCTATATTTTTTTATTTAGTGGCTTGACTCCGAGCTTATAACTGTTTACAATTCCGTCCTAGAAGGAAGATTGTCTTCCAAAGACATTGAAAGAAACATCAAAAAGGCAATTGCATTTTAAACAAAATGCAATTAGAGAAAATGGAAAATACTTCATCTGATATTAATTTCCTGTTTTCCCTGTTATGACAGATGTCATTGTCCACAAAGTGCCTTTGGTGCTGTTTGCCTCATACCGCCACGGACAAAAAGTTTTATGGAAGCACTGACGCACGCATGCACACAGCCTCGCTTACATACACACTAAAATATCATTTTAATGTGCTGAGTTTACACAAATCCAAAATATAATATGAAAAAATCAAATACACTTATAGCATAAACATATTTCATGTTTGCTTTGTTATTCCGTATAAATGAAATAGTTGACGTCTTTTCTACTTCCTGCCATCTCTCCACCCATGTACACACAATTTTCCTCTTTGCACGATGAAGGTATTGAAGAAAAGCGAATTTACTTTATGAATTCGTGTGTGTTTATGGGATACTGGTCTCTGTTGTTCAAACACCGCAGTCAAGCAATATCCCAGACTTAAGTATGCAAATGCAGTCACGCAAACAAATCTAAAAAAAAAACCCCAAGGTCAATGTCGTAGTTACCCTAAATGTTGAGCAGTCAACTGAGAGTCTAAAGAATTTTTAGACAACTTTGATATAACGCTTTTAGTTCAATACTAATTGTATCCGGATGTTTACTAAAAGATATTTTAGAAAAATGAATTGTATAATTTTACCCACGTAAATATTTAGCGGGTCAGTCTCAATTATTGTCAAGTAAACCTTGAAGCAACTAAATCTTTCATTTTTTTATGGCTGAATTAATACAAATAATAGGAATGAATACAAGGAAATGAACTATAACTTGCTGTTATCTAGTAACATTTATTATACTATCAACTACATTCCTACAATGAGCATTAAAGTTTATCCACTCTGTTACAAACACACAACAAATAAAACAACAGTAACCAAAAGCAATGAAAATGTAAAAGTCTTCTTACCAAGATTTTTCAATTATGGAATTAATTTCGATTTGTAAAGAAAAGAAGAACTGAAACAACCATTAACACTTCTAGACAGTTTGAAACATAGTATTTCAGTACAACAACAAAACAAAATACCTACACAATAAGCATTAGGACCCTCACTCACACATACACACACACACACACACACACACACACACACACACACACACACACACACACACACAGTTTGTTTTTAAAAAATGTACAAATAATCATATATAAGTTTGCCAAAGTACATTGGAAAATTATCGACCTCTGTTAATGCGGATTTATTTACTTTCTTGCTAAATTACAGTGATAGCTAATTCCGCTTTCGAGCAGAAAATAAGGGAAGGATGGGTAAAAGAGTTATAAAGCCATGAGATGTATGTCGGAGTCATTTGTGCGTCTTCACATAACATATTGGTTTTGATAACATGTCCTTGTTATCATCTGTTCAATCATCACACTCAGTGCAACACTTGTCTTCCCTTATCGCTTTGATGCTCCTCAACACACACTCGTACGCATATACACAAACATACTCATAGACGCATAGATACCCACATGCGCGTGCGCACAAACACACACTATAGCGTACACATGTACTCACAAACACAAGCGTACGTACACACAAACACCACATCAAATACGCACAAATACGCACACATCAATAAGCACAAGCAACCATGCACGCACTAACATAAACATTAGTACATACAGAAATACATACACACAAACAAAAGCGCAAGCGGCCTGACTAGTGAGTCAACAGGATATTTCATGTGTTTGTCTTATATCTTATTTGTAAGCCTATAGTCATAATTAATGTTAATCATGTGTTGAGATGTACTGATGCATGCGTGCCATTTTACACGATTTATCACGTCCACACATACACACACATATGTATACAAAATCATCGTATTTTAAATGAAAAGTGTTCAAACACTAACTATACATGTGTTTCAATGCTTTAACTGCTGTCCTATAAATAAATGAAATCTGTTCTAAAAAAAAAAAACCGCTCAAGTATTTAAGCGTATTTTAAGAACACGGGACTGCTAAAAATTAAAAAAAATAAATGACAAAAGAAGGACCGACATTTCGGTCTCAATCGAGAGTTTTATTACATACATAAAGACAATGGATGAGAATATTGATCGCTTAAGAGTTCCCTCTTTCTAACGCCATTCCCAGAAAGAAAGAGTTATGGCCATTTAAGGCTTTGAGAGGGAATAAAAATAATTATTCAGAGATCCTGCTTTACTCGTACTCTAAAGACTCCATTATCCGCGCGAATACACTTCCCCAGACCACACAACATACACTTCCCCAGACAACACAGCATACGTTCCCCAGACAACACAGCATACGCTTCCCCAGACAACACAACAATCACTTCCCCAGACAACACAGCCTACACTTCCCCAGACACCACAGCATACACTTCCCCAGACAACACAGCATACACTTCCCCAGACAACACAGCATACACTTCCCCAGACAACAAGCATACATTTCCCAGACAACACAACAATCACTTCCCCAGACAACACAGCATTCACTTCCCCAGACAATACAGCATACATTTCCCAGACAACACAACAATCACTTCCCCAGACACCACAGCATACACTTCCCTAGACAACACAGCATACACTTCCCCAGAAGTGCTGTTTTTGGTGCACCTATTAAATAATATTGGCTGTAAGGATCTTACAACTGCAGTGGCTTATATAAAAGAAGTCATCTATCGCTTCATGTCTTGGTGAACGGTTAACAGTTTAAGGTCATCAACATTATTACTTGGTCACAGATGACATTTATGCATGGAATGCTTATAATTTTCATATTCAGCAGTAACGGTTTTTCTGAAAGCTGCTCACGCCACACTGGTACAGTATTACATAAACATCTGCACACAGTTTGGACCGCATGACGAGAAGATGGTGACGTCTGCACACAGTTTTGACTGCATGATAAGAAGTTGGTGAAGTCTGCACACAGTTTGGACCGCATGACGAGAAGTTGGTGTAAGTCTGCACACAGTTTGGACCGCATGATGAGAAGTTGGTGACGTCAGCATGAAACATGTATGACACACTGAATACACGGTCCTAATGAACAGCTTATTGACGTGGCCTTGGAATTCTCCAGCTTTGCTTCCCCAGTAAAATAAAAATTGTGCTCCTTTTAATAGCCACGGTGAATCTTAAAATTGTCTGGAATGTAAAGAGTATCGGAAAATACTGTAAAAAAAAAAAAACATTAATAGCTAAGTGCAGTACGATTGTAATACATTAACTCGTATTCTTCCACAAGAATATATTTTCTTACTTCAGGTACATCAATCAAACAGAGAGTGAATTAACTATTAGAAAAGCACACTTATTGTCAGAAATAATATTTTATTAGCAATAACATAACAATACAAAAGTTGTAACATATAAAATTTGCCAACTTTTGTTTAAACAGCCTTCAAGTAGCATTTAAAGCGGCATAATTTGACAGCGATCAAGTCGGATTATTGAATGCTTCTTTGACTTGATGTTTTACAAATGATTGCTTTCAGAGAAGCAGCCTCTTGAATAAGTGAGCGATTTTTTAAATAGCTGTCTATCGCGTTCTTACGTAGACAATGGATGCTGTCACTGAGGCTAAGGATTTTGTGAGCTGAAACGGAGTCAGTAATTTTTTTTTTACAGAGAGTAATCTCTGCAATTTATCAGCTATTTTAAATTCTTATCTCTTATACTCCTATGTGTTACAAGAGAGGAGCCGATCTGTTAAGGCTTAAGTACAATGTGTCTCACAAGTGGTTTTTCTTAAAGGATAACCGTTACAATATATCAGTTAAGTTTGTTTTATATATTTGTTTGTTATAAATGCTGCTATTAAAGTTACCAATATTAATTAACGGAAAATTATGGGTAAAGTTTACAAGAAAGCTTCAAGCCCCACATTCAGGATTCATTAAAACTCAAATGGTGACGTCAGCGGAATTATAAACAAACATGTAGAAAAGAAAAATAGACACGGGGAATAATACGCACGGTACGCACATCTATCTATCTATCTATCTATCTATCTATCTATCTATCTATCTATCTATCTATCTATCTATCTATCTATCTATCTATCTATCTATCTATCTATCTATCTATCTATCTATCTATCTATCTATCTACTCATCCACACATCCACCCATCCATCCATCCATCCATCTTCACACATATAGTTATTATATATGTCTGCATATATAACAGTATATAGTTATTATATCTATATACTGTTATATATGCAGACATAAATATTACTATGACTTAGATTTTATAGATAAGCTGGATGATATTCAGGTAGATGTAAAAGGATAGAGATAGACACAATTATTTGGTAAGATAGAGAGATAAATAGGTTGATAAGGAGATAGATAGAATGAAGTGTATTTAGACACAATTATTTGGTAAGATAGAGAGATAAATGGGTTGATAAGGAGATAGATAGAATGAAGTGTATTTTGTAAGATAGAGAGATAAATAGGTTGATAAGGAGATAGATAGAATGAAGTGTATTTTATAAGAGATATATAAATATAAACAGAAAATAAACAGTTTCATGTATAAGCAGCTTAAGAACTTGGTATGCAGATAGATGTTAGGTCGAGTAAAACAGACAAATAGACATACTAACCAACAGAAAGACATATATACATTAAAATATTTGTGAACACAGTAGAAATATAAATAATTGCAAAATATGCTTATAGTTATGCAGATAGTTAAATCGATAGATAAGCAGAATAATATATAGATACATTGTAAAGTCATATGTGTGTGTGTGTGTGTGTGTGTGTGTGTGTGTGTGTGTGTCTGTCTGTCTGTCTGTCTAGCCTTCTAAATACTTACATGCTTGCCTGTCTATCTGTCTTTATATTATCTGCCTAGCCAGCTAAATGGTTACATGCCTGTCTGTGTGTCTTTTTATTATCTGTCTAACAATCTAAATAGTTGCATGCCTGTCTGTTTGACTTTATATTATCTGTCTAGCCAGATAAATATTTACATGCACGTCTGTCTGTCTGTATAATGTCTGTCTAGACAACTAAATAGTTACACGCCTGCCTGTCTGTCTTTATAGTATTTGTCTAGAAAGCTAAATAGTTACATGTTTTCTGTCTGTCTGTATATTATCTGTCTAGTCAGCTAAATAGTTACATGTTTGTCGGTCTGTTCGTCTTTATATTATCTGTCCAGTCAGCTAAATAGTTACATGTCTGTCTGTCTTTATATTATCTGTCTAGTCAGCTAAATAGTTACATGTCTGTCTGTCTTTATATTATCTGTCTAGTCAGCCAAATAGTTACATATTTGTCTGTCTGTCTGTCTGTCTGTCTGTCTTATCTGTCTAGCTACGAAACTATCTACGCACCTTTCTCACTGCAGCAAGTTTTGCTGTTTCCTGTTTCCACGTTAGTCAGAATAATATCTAAGTGAATGTCGTTGGAGGCGTATTGAATACGTCAAGATTAGCCAAACTGTCTAAAGACCGTTATTTTCCCTTCAATAAACCATAGCAACGTTCTCTGTCATTAACCATACCATTCCAAGACGACATCCAAAGATTTATTTTTTAACAGGCACAGCAAATGTTGACGTCAAATTACAGGAACGTATTTCGCACAAATAGTGTACAATATTCGATCAGATTCCAAGCCTTTCCATAGAAACATTTGAATTTCAGATAACCAGAAAAAACTAAATGCGCATAAAAAAAAATAAAAAAGCAATATGGCAAAGTCGGACAGGGAGTAATGAGCTAAACTAGAAAAGAAAGAACAATGACAGACGAAAAGTAATTAATTAAACAATGAAACAAGAAAGATGAACGGCAGACCGGGAGTGATTAATAACAAAATCCAGCAAATAAAAATGGCAACCCGGAAATACTTAGGTAAATAAGTAAACAAAAGCACAACAGTATCCCTGAAGTAATTATGTAAACAATCACACGAAGCCAATAAGGAAGGTTTTAAGTAATTAGTTAAATAAACAATGAATAAAATGTGGATGATCGGAAGAATTTAGTTAAACAATCAAACAATCATTAATCAATGTACGTCTGGAAGTAATTTCTTCAAGCAAAAAAAAAATTTAAAAATGGTAGACAGGAAAGAATTAGTTAAATTCATAATTATATACTATTTGCTAGTGAATGGTGATTTCAACATCGTTTTATTCGAAAACATTTAGCTCGCACTTAAAATCACTTATGTAAAGGTTTACACAATTTACAGTTTAATGCTCCTGGACCCAGGAACTCTGGAGACAAAACTCCGTCTGTTTCTTAGGTAGACCTGAAAATGCTCCATCAAAGATCGTAAGGGTGATAATATTTCTAATCAACACAGATGAATTGATGGACAAAGACTTGCAAATGCTCCACCAAAGATCGTAAGGGTGATAATATTTCTAATCAACACAGATAAATTGATGGACAAAGACCTGGGGAAATTTACAGCACACTATGTCTTTATCTAACATTCATTAAGTCACAAAGGATAACAAACTGTCGTGATTTAGTTTCATCTAGAACTGTTAACCTATGCTTTTAAAAAATAATAATGTTTAATTTTTAAATACAAATTGCAAAGTTTTGTTACCATAATATTGCTTTATTCTGTAACTATGTTTTAATACCATACTTTTCTTGGAATGAAATATAGAAATAAATAATTTACAAAGTTATTTGTGCATATATTTGTTTGTAAATTATGGACCCAATATTTAAGCATACAGATACATTGTCCATACAATACTTGTACTAGCAGTTATATTATTGCTTCAGATAAACAACATAAATAACACCCAATAATTAAATATTTTTGTTGATGAAACAAGTTCAGTATTTTAAGAAGATTATTTATTTATTAATATTGGTATTGCTATACTGTCATGAAAAGAATCTGTTTTGCATTTCATATTTTCTTGGAAGTGCTCGCTACACACTACCGTCTGTGGTGTCGTTTGAAAGTTTTCTCTTTTCGGCTTTTTTTTGTTGTAATTTGTGATCTTTGGGAAATGTAAAATAAATGAATATTTTTATTTTTTCCGCTGTTTATACAGCCAGATGCACTGCAATATTTAACAATGCTTTAATTTTTCAAACCACGCGTTTAAAAGACAGTATGTCGGACAGCGCCTGTAGATTGTAGTTCCACGTCGTGACGTCAAATAATATTTTGCTATGTTGAGATGTCAGTCTCGCAAATGAACGACAGCTCTAATTTCTTTCAGAAATTTGACTTTCAATAGCCAAAATAAATGCATTTATACAAATCTCTGAAAGCTTAAATTTTTCAGTCTTGATTCTAAGAATTGGAATTACTCATTTCATACGGATTTATTTTTATCTATGGCTGACCTAGATTTCATTTCACTAGGTCCCTTAATTATTTTGGAGAAACAACGGTACATGGGCTAATTTTTTTAGATAAGCAATATAACATGGATTAATAATTTTATAGAAACAACGTAACATGGATTAATTATTTTATAGAAACAAAGTAACAGCACCTCTTTGATAGGAAACCGAGATGGAAAGTTTACTGCTAATAAATACAGGTGAGCTGTTTCACAAGAACAATGAACTCGGCAGAAGACGTTTGTGGGGGACACGTCACGCATCATCACTTCCATAACTACTGTATCAAGTCGCTATTTTTTAAGATTGTACTGATATATATTGTTTAATTAATTATTAAAATAAGTGTTGAAATAGAAAGTATGTGCCAGTCGTAGCCTGCTTACTGAGAATGATGGAAGAAAACATTAAATTATGAGAGTAGTAGTCAGTCAGATTGTGAAGATTTCTATATTTAACCCAGACAGCAACAAAAATTCCACACAGCTTAGATGAACATCTAAGTCGCATTAATTACGTGAACAAACATCAGACAAGACAATAATGGAAGGCTGAAACTAATTAGTTAAATAAACAAGCATTAAAAATGTAAGTGAGTAGCCAACAAACAACGGTCTTACTAAATTGTTAAGGAATCTTATCATCAGTTCAACTGCTGTGCGCAATAATAGTCAGCACCAAAATTTAAGAGTCGACCAGTGATTTATCTCTAGAAACGATGTGCATGAATACACAATGGTTAAACTGCTTGAATTCTCAGATGGTTTACTTTGTGACTCGTCGACTCTAAAACTATGTACTTATAAATCTCTCACACACAAATTCCCTTAGCAGAAATCAAAAAACGCTTGTGGCGATCTATATGATTTGTGCATCAGCAAATGGAAATGAAAGAATAATTATCTGATAAGTGAATTTAAAAAGTGACAGCTTCATTATTTCAGAAAGATAATTACGGTGAGCAATAAATGCAAATCACCAATTTTGCTTTTCATGTGTCCGCAAATTTGTATTATAACCTTTGCCTTGACATTTTTCCAATTTTTATTTACAAGGTTCTTTTGAAAATCGACACCAAGAAATACAACGCAAGAAACGTGCCCCCCCCCCTCGTCTTCCTTCCTCTCTCTCCTTTATTGATCTGCTCATACATTCTGCTGCACTCGTGTTGAGAATGTTAACCTGTGAATCGAGTCAGCGAGTCATCTATACAGATATGTAGTCATTTACAGATTTGTTAATATAGGGTATCTTAACAGATATGTTATAAACAGTACCTTGATGTCCTTACAGCATAAAATAAACAGCTGAAGCAAATTACGCCATTTTCATAAATAAAATGATGAGTTAATGTACGTCTTATTAAAAATAAAATATAAATACAGTAGAACGTTTACTATGGGAACTAATTAGGCAAGGTTGATATTGTCAATAAAGTTCTACAGGAGCCTGGAATAATTTGAATACTATCATCAAGTTGTACGAAAGTCTCATACTACACTTTCATGATACACGCGATAAATTTGAAATGTTTGAAGGTATGGCAAAAGATCTGACACGATCGGATTACAAAGAATGTACACAACGAAGCGAGAACGACACCGATTTTATAATGAAGTTGTGGATAATACTGATCCTGTTTTAAGTCTAAGTGCTAGTGACAAGTTCCATACTCAGTCTGTTGTGTGTAGAAGTGGTTTACAGTTGTGACTGAAAATATGTCAGTATTGATGCATTTGAATGGCTAATAGACACTAGAGTCACCACATTACAAATGTGTACACGTACTTTATTTTGACAGAATATTTTGTTAACATGTGGTTCAGCAGATAAAGTAATTTAAAAAAAAATATTTGTGACAAGCAACTTTTGCATGGGTGAGGTACAATCTCATTTCATTTAAATTATGGGCCTTGTTTATCGCACTCAGTGGGAAAGAGAAACACAAGAGCGATAAAATTTATGCAATGCAAATATGTGTCAGTCAGTCACCCGGACCTCAGAACAATAATTTACTGGTCTTTTCCACCGTACAACCTGATGAATCTCAGCGTTGGTTTCAAGACAACACATGGTACGAACAGCTGCCTACAAAAACACTGAGGGAGCATACGTCAAAGACAACTGTCCAATGCTCTGTAATAAACAACAGCTTTCAGGAGGGGGGTGGTCTCAGCTCACAAAAGTTTGAGAGTAAACGATCCTAATTAGATCAAGTAACATGGAGACAAAAAAAAAGGTGGGTTGGGAGTGACGTAGAGATGTCCTCTTGAGAATGGAATTAAATGTAATTACAAATAAATAATGTGTGCGCGTGTTGTTGTTGTTGTTGTTTTGGTGGTGGTGGTGTGTGTGTAGGTGTGTGTAGGTGTGTGTAGGTGTGTGAATGTGTGTGTCTTTCGTGTGGATGAGGGAGGAAACAAAGGAAAGATTAGTAAGAAGAAGAATGCTTATTAAGGATAGCCGGTACATTAACAAATCGTTAAGCAGATGAAAATGTACTATTATTTCTTATATTATAGTGTCTAGAATGAAAACTTACAGAGCAAAAAAAAAAGGAAAATCTATTTTAGTGTATGTGTAAATGAATTCAACTCCAGACAATTAATGCAGTGCTAGGCGAATTGCATATTTGAATTTGAATTACATTTTACACATTACAGTCTGAATAAAGCCGAGTTCTAAGATAGGCTATGAAACCAATGATTACTGAAGTCAATGTCTGGCTGCAATTGCACTGATAAAAGTGTCTGGCTCTGTGTTAGTAGAAAAAGAAAGGAGTATGCAGCTGGATGTATGACTCTGTAGTCGAGATCGCGCGTCAGTCGTCTGAATGATTGAGAAATAATTTGGCTGGAGAGTGAATAAGCGATCGAATGAGAGTGTCATCAGGTAGATGAGCGAGTTCATGTACATGTAAAGGAGTATGTAGATGACTGAGTAAATATGGGAGTAGGCTGGAGATGACAAATTCCTGTGTAATAAAAAACGTATGTAGTTGAATCAGTGACTGCAAAGATGAACGAATATCTACGTAAATAATAGAGTTACTACGTAAATAATAGAGTTACTACGTAAATAATAGTTACTACGTAAATAATAGAGTTACTACGTAAATGAACGTGAGAGATACATATAGTCGATCGATACATAGTGGACGATCGAGTACATAGATAAGGTGAGAGATAACAGATAAGGTCGACGAACAAGTAATATCATAGAAGAACGATTGATAGATGAACGAGTGGTCACAGACCACAAAGACAAAGTCAACGGCGAGTAATTTCATAAATAAACAAGTGACTGTATTGATGAATGAATGACTACATAGAAGTACGAGTTACTAAGCAGATGAAAGATGAATGGATAGGTGAACGAGAGACTAGGCAGAAGAACGAATGATTAACTATATTAGCGAGTGACTTCACAGACGAACGAGTGATTAGGAAGTCGAGTGATAAGAAGATGAATAAGATACTGTTTACATGAACAAGTTACTAAGTACTTTAAAGCGGGATTACGTAAACAAAAGAATGACGGTGTGGATGCAAGAGTGACTGATGGCGAATGACTAAATGGCTAAGTGAGTAAATAAGTTTTTGGAGGAGAGAATTAATAGCTAAAGTCAAAGAGGGATGGATGCATCCATAAATTAATGGATTTGTTGAGTAAGTAGTAATTATATATATATATATATAATGAGTGAATGAGTAGTTTGCGTGATGAGTGAACGAGTAGCTTATAATGAGTGAATTAGTGGTCGGAATAGGATTAGGAATGAATGAATACTTAGGCGAATGCTAGAGTACAAAGAATGTTGCGTGAGTTTGTCTGTGGATTAGTTAGTATGTCAGTGGATGAGTTAGTACGTCAGTGGATGAGTTAGTATGTCAGTGGATGAGTTAGTGTCACAAGTCTGATAAAAATGCCCGACCTGATGACCCACTTAGCCTTGTTTACTTCAAATTCGAATATTTGAAACCCTTGACTCCTTTGTTCAAAGCCTCCTTTTTCGAAGTGCTTCTAGAACAGGTCAAGATGTTATGTAACTTTAGGACCTTTGTCCGGTTCTCGAACCAACCACATGCTTCGCGAACAGTCACGTGATACGCAATATGCTTTTCTATATATGTGCCTACACGCCTCCGCTCCGTCACTGGGAGAAACACATTAGCTAGGTCCATTTCAGCTAACTCCGGTCACGAGGGGCAAGCCGACAAGCCATTGAGAATCAAGACACCATTCGACTTCTCATAAAGAGGTATCATTTTATTTAATAGTATTTTGCCTATATTGTTTAAGTATGTATTTATGCTATGTATTATGTTATTTCCATAACACTTGAGCATGGTCCAGAGAAATGGCTGAGAGAAACCTATAAGTTACGGAATATAAATTGATTGTAACTCCTTTTCCATTTTGTACTTTAATTTATATTGTTTTAATTCATTAAGAGTCAGAATGCCTGTGCTCGATATGAATTTCTCATGTAATTCAATTATTGCGTGTAATTTTAATTGTAAATTGTGAAGTGCTTTGTTAGTTTGAATTACCCCTTTTGTATGAACATTAATTTAACGTTGTATCTATTTTATTGTTTCATACGTCACGCTGTTAAATGAAAACATGCGTGAGACGATTACATTTTTCCTAAATCTAATTGTAAAACGACACGAGGTCGAAACTCTTACTCAGCGCATTTTATCTGGGACATGCTTTAGTAGGAAGTGTTCAATCGAAAGTATATTAGAGCCATTGTTCTCCAGATCGGTTCCTATTGTCCATGCCTTACCTCGCCTTGCTTTGGTTCTGCTGGTGAACTCTACATTGAGGGTCCATGTCGTTAAAATTCAAGTTCCCTAACTACATGAAAAAGGAGCGTCTTTCCTCAGGCACCACGTGCGTCGCTAGAGCGGGACTGTG
Organism: Sinotaia quadrata; assembly: GCA_028829895.1. Classification (NCBI taxonomy): domain Eukaryota; kingdom Metazoa; phylum Mollusca; class Gastropoda; order Architaenioglossa; family Viviparidae; genus Sinotaia; species Sinotaia quadrata. The sequence goes on along the minus strand of CM054181.1, from coordinate 48,437,590 downwards.
AAATTAGACTGACTGACCTAATAAAGAGACCAGGCTGATACAAGCAATCCAGCTGAGTACAATCACAGAGTACAAATGTTAAACGAACAATTGTTGGCAATTTTGTGACAAGAATCGAACACATGCGCGTAGAGACAGAGTAGTAGATTATTCGCGTCGTATTTGATTATTGTTAATTTGTTAAACTTTATTAAATCTTATTTTTCTTGTTAATACCTCTTAGTAGTTAATTAATATGCATGACAGACCAATAGATTCTTAGATTTGAATGGGGGCGAATGAGCAGAAAGTTGACAACGAATGCGTATTAAATTAGAGGGATTTAACTGTTTCAAATCTAGCTAAAAGTTCGCAGTTTATTAGTTTGTAAATTTGTCGTCTGAACTACGAGACACACTTTTAATTAGTCAAATAATAAATTGAGCATCCAGTCTGCATAGAATATGAGAGAAAGAATTAATTATATTTAAAGTCTTTAATTATTCTAAGCAGGGTCTTTAAATAAATACTGGGAACGTAACAGTTAGTAAGTCTGTGAATGATATAGTAAGTCTGTGAAAGAGGTAGTATGTCTATGGATGAGTTATTAAGTCTATGGACGAGTTAGTAAATCTCAGGATGAGTAAGTAATTCGATGGATGAGTTAGTAAATTGGTGAATGAGTTAGTAAGTAGATGGGTGTGTTATTATGTTGGCGAATAAGTTAGTAAGTTAATGGATAAGTTATAAAGTTGTTGGAATGTTGCTAAGCAAGAGGATGAGTAATAGGTAGAAGAGTTAATAACTAGTTGGATGAGGATACGAAAGAGCGAGTAGAAGGACGATTAAACAGTTAGGTCATTAATTGAGAAAATAGTACGGGTGTGACTATATACGTTAATGAGGCGGGCTAAAAAATAGTACGGGTATGACTATATACGTTAATGAGGCGGGCTAAAAAATAGTACGGGTATGACTATATACGTTAATGAGGCGGGCTAAAAAATAGTACGGGTATGACTATATACGTTAATGAGGCGGGCTAAAAAATAGTACGGGTATGACTATATACGTTAATGAGGCGTGCTAAAAAATAGGGAGAGACAAATAAACATAATTCCAATTTTTAAAATGTTCTTTCCATGTCTTTCAGAATGCTTGTAGATTGCTACCGCTTTGATGAAAATATGTCAAGGACAAAATTTGCGCATGTGATTAACAGATTTGAACAGAGTGCCTAAAGTATGTTCTTTGTTCATATATTGCTAAGAATACTATGAATAAAAGGACATGTGTTACAGAAACAATCGAAATCTTATGTTGATGATATTGAATAAATTTAAATAAAAGTGAGATATTCTTTCAAATCAATTCAGTATTTAAATGATGAAAGAAATGTACTTTAAGACCACTTCACAATTTAAACGATGGAAAAATGTACTTTAAGACCACTTCACAATTTAAACGATTGAAAAATGTACTTTAAGACCACTTCACAATTTAAACGATGAAAGAAACATCTCAATTCCACTAATATCTTCTGCCGCTAGCAGTATTTCACTCACATAGCTTTCAGAAACAGAGTGCTTTCACTTCATGACATCTGACGTGATATATCACGCGAATAATGGGGTGGGGGGGCTAACTTTAGGCGAAAGTTGTTCATTACGTTTTACAACAGAACACATTTCAAAACCACACGCTTTAGACCACACGGGGCATCTGACAACACAGTTACACGGATTTGTACTAAGACATTTCATGATCTTATAAAATCTATTTAGAAAAGCTAACTTCCCTTGTTTAACAATTCGAGATTTGTCACACAATGAAAGCGGATGTACTTTCAGAATTAAAATCAATCCAAAACAAAAAGAGAAGCCACCATCCTAAAACAAAATCAAACAAGTGCAAACATTTCAAAAACCTTGAGTTGTTGCGTGCTTTCCAACTGTCAGTAATTACAACGTCACAAAAACGGTTCTGTTAAGGAAACATTCTCATAAAGCCAGTCTGAAATTGCAGATCGAAAGAACGCATAAGCTGGAATAGTCTTCCTGTCTTCGTTTCATTACTTCTTATTGAAGCGAAAGAATAAAAATAAGCTTCAGAAAAAAGCTTTTCTTGGTTCCTGCCTGACGGCTCTTGATGGATCATTAATTTATAATCCGCAACATGAAGATTGACTGTGAGACAAAATTCAATAAACAGAAATTGTGTAAACACAGTTTAACTGTAAAGGTGAAGTTTAATCTATTCGTCTGCTTGATATAGTGTCAGATAGTGAGAAGCGTGAAAGCGATGCTAATTATAGAATATTCTTTCTTTTATTTTTTATTGCAATGATTTTATCGAACAGAAAACTTTCAGCAGCTTGTACATACAATATAATTTAAAGGGTGCAAACATTATCGGGTCTATTAAATTAATTTTTTCTTTGATATACCTAACACAACGAAAGATGTGAACACATTTAACAGCTACATTGCGGACTCTTTGAATATGAGTAGTGAAGAAGTCAATGAATCACTGAATGTCATTAGATTAACACCAATCGTTATTACTGTAGTTGCAAATATGTTAGTTAAGGTTTGTTCTTAAAACAACAAACAACTCCCCTCTCTCCCCGCCCAAACATATAAATGAAACATAGACAAAGAAACCAGGAACGAACCCCTTCCTCAGTTTGTAATAAGAAGTGTTCAGTGTTCTGGTGCTTCTCTTCTACTCATTCCATCTGTTCTCTTATATCTGATGTGTTATTTACTTACTCCCTTTGTTGTGTTACTCACTTAGTCCCTCTGTTGTGTTACTCCCTTAGTCCCTCTGTCGTGTAATTTACTTACTCCCTCTGTTGTGTTATTCAGTTACTCCCTCTGTTGTGTTACTAATTTAGTCCCTTTGCTGTGTTACTCACTTAATCCCTCTGCTGTGTTACTCACTTAGTCCCTCTGCTGTGTTACTCACTTAGTCCCTCTGCTGTGTTACTCACTTAGTCCCTCTGCTTTGTTACTCATTTAGTCCCTCTGCTTTGCTGCTCACAAAATCTCTCTGTTTTCACGTAGTCGTCGGTTGTGTTACTAAATCCCCATGTTTTTCTGCTCACGTCTCTTAGTTTTCTTACTCACATGGTCATCTGTTCAAAAGCTCACTTGTCATTAGGTTTGCGTTATTTATTTAACTCTTCTGGCGTGTTGTCCACTTTTCCTTTTCCTGTGATTCTCTCTTCAGTCTCTGATGTGATGTACTTAATCCCTGTATTGTGTTTTTTTAACCATTCTTTTATGCTACTCTCAGTTCTGTGTTTTTTTACTCACTGAGTCCCTCTGATGCTGCTCAGATAATTAATATGTTATGTTACTCAGTGCGTTTATTATTTTATTCATTAGTACCTTATTGTGATATTTAATACTAACCTCATGGTAATAGTTAATTTTACATGACCTTCCTATGACGTAATAGTTAATTTTACATGACCTTCTTATGACGTAATAGTTAATTTATATGACCTTCTTATGACGTAATAGTCAATTTTACATGACCTTCTTAAGACGTAAGCTGTCGCTGGCCTGCGCCTTTAAGCACGCTACCCGAACTGTTCCAAAAATTCTGTTTGCAATCTCTCCAGACCAAATCCGGACCCAAATTCTGCCGTATGGTTCAGGAGTAGATATTCACGTAAGAAATTTCCAGCAACCCTGTTGCCAGCAAGTGTATTAAATAATGTCGGACACGTATCCATGTAGCTTAAGTAGAGTGTAGTGGATCACTGCAGTCTGAAGTGGATAACGATAAAAATAGCACGCACTTTTCTGGAAAAGTCAAATCAAGGGACAGCATGCGTAAGATTCAGGTCTAAAATATTTTACACTCCCATATCTCTCTACAAGCATTCTCTAACCTACATTCCAATAATAAAATCAATTGCCCGATTCACACACATGATCATAAAATATAATATAATCAAATTCATGAATAAACTTTCCAATGTAAATTGTCCAAGCATAATGCCATATGTTCAACAATGCTTTATACTAAATCTCGCTAATTACAAGTCATAGAACATCAGTTCAAATACATGACAATATTTCTAAATCTAATTGGAAATCCAGAAGTCAATATTCTAATTACATGAAATCATTTCTGAGTCTAGTAAAATATTTAAAAAATATTAAAATATCTAATAAAACTCATAAAATGCAAGAAAATATTTAAAAGTGCACTCTTTCTTTATCAGTGAAATAACTCGCCAGCTAATGATCAGCCTTTAAGACTGGACTTGACCATGGTCAAAATCGAAGTGATAAGAACAAGGGATTTTCCCAACAAGTCGCTTTCTGCCTGATTCTTATTGGTTAGATTTGCGATTGACCAGTATCAGATCATTGGTCACTTGTAACTGGCCAACCACTTAGAACTGGTTAACACCACTGGGTGCGCTGTTACTCAACTTGGTTTGTTCACTTGAAAGATACTTCGACCTTGAAAAATTCCACAAAGGATGACGTGGTAACCTTGCTTCAGGCTATCGTTTAGCGATGGTTCTGGAGAATTCTGACTTCCTTGCACATTTCTTAAGGTCTGCCTTCAAGTTTTGCTACATTAAATATTAGCAGTATAAATACAATAATTATTTCATGCATATGTGCAGGAAACTATGCTCTTTCAAGGTCAATTATAACTATTTAAAACTTTATTACTTTTATTAATTTCTGCAATAAAATTCTAGCAATAGAAACATGTCTTCAGTAATAATAATACTCTAGAGAATCAGTTAATAAAATAGTTCTACAATTATTAGAATTGTATATAGTTTAGAAAACATGTTTTCTTTCAACTTCATATTTAAATGCCCTTTAAACTTTTATAATGAAGCTTAAGTGTTAAATAGAAATTACGTGGAAGTGAAGAATTACAAAATACTTTTGATAACAATAAAGTATTAATTACAATTTAAAAGAAGGATATCAATAATTAAGTATTAAGCATGAAATCCTTCAGAGAAATAAAGAATCATGGAAAATGAATGGATACATCACACAATCACATAACGATGAACAATACGGAGACACGCAAAGAATTTGTGTACTAAATGTGGACCCCATTGGAGGAAAGTAAAGAAACTATTCTTAATAAATAATACGTAAACAGAAGAGATCCATGGTCAGACAACAGGAAAATTGGTTGCAAACAGAAAAATGTTCAGTTTTACTTGGTACTTAAATATTTAAGTGATAGTTGTCGAGTACCACTCTGACTGACACATCTTCTTAAAGTGCAAAGACTACCAAGTTTGGCTGACTTATGACAGACAAACCACTAGCCAAAAGTCAGTTAAATGTGTGTTGTTGTGTTTTGCTCACACGGTATAAAGGGGCATAATTGACAATAAGTCTCGATGTGATTTGGGACATAACCTATAAGATATAGAAAGCACGATTAATATAATTCATACAACTGTTTTCGGGATCTTATTTTGATTTTTGTTCTTCAGATTGGCCAAAGTCGATGGTTTGGTTATATATACCGTTTGTCTTTCTTTTTCTTTATAAGATGTTTAAGTGAACCTACATACAACCACCTACATTGCTTCTGTCTAGCCCCTCCCCTTAAAAGAAATAATTACAATGTCTTCACTTTGTAAAGTAATCTTAATGCATGCATGTTATCTGGCTTTCGCACTAGATGGAAGGCTAGAAAATTTGTCGAGATGGCTTCTTTCTGAAATTACCGACCGCCATCAAATTCGAGAAAATGAATGGGCAATTTGTTTACTTTACTTTTGCAAGATTAAGAAAAAACTACATCTTCTGTTTAAGAGGATTTGTGAAAGTCGGTCAAGGAAATTAATGCCCAGTTGGAATGCTTGTGAGGTATCAAGCACCCGATGCTACTGAGATCAATACGATAGAAGTTGATTTCACCAAATTAGTAAACGAGTGAAGTCATTTGTCTGTAATACTCTCACTCTTCATATGAATGACAATAATTTTCCCCCTGTCAGTAATGGAATGAATTGATAGAGTTTCGAAATTTAATTTGTGACTTTATGTTGCATAACATGTTTCACCAATAATTCACAATAACGATTCTTCTTTTGATTATCTGTTTAGCTCAACCTCAGACAGACCTCTGAAATGTGTTATTACTTATTTTTCTGGATGTGATAAATCATGCAAAATGTAATAATCAAAAGCGGTTTTATATTTAGCAACCATATTGCAGTCCGAATAAAAACCTAGCATAGAATGTCAAGATTGTAGCGATAACGGTCAAAGACATAAAACAAAACATTTCTTTGTACATGGAAGTAAGTGTGATAAATTAGCAGCGTAGCCATTTGACCTTTAGAAGATATGAGTTTACTCGAACGTGAGAAATATTTTACCTAGATGATAACATTTCCCCACGTGGTTATATCGTCTACATGAAGCAAGGTGGTAAAACGTCTAGATGCTGAACTCGAATACCAGAGATTCTAAGGGCATATAAGCTCCAGTTCCATATATTTCAGTGGGAATTTTCTAAATTGACGCATCCCCACCACAGACACACACTCAAATTCAAATTCAAATATTATGACGCGAAGCAGTACCATTCCTTTAATATCTCTAGCGCGAGATGTTAGCAAATACATGGAGCCAAAAACATCTTCATGGTCAGTATGTGCGACAAGCTGATGAATTATCAACAAAACAATCAACATTCAGATGATTAAAAGAAGCAGGTTTGAAAGCAGAAACAAAAGCACTAATAAAAGAAGCGCAAGATCAAGCACTAAACACGAAATCATACAAAACCAAACTCATGAAAATCTCAAATGAATCCAAATGCAGACTCTGCAAAAACATAGATAAAACAGCAGGGGCGAGGCAGAGACAAAGTAGGTGGTTGTATGTAGGGTCAGTTAAACATCGGATAAAGAAAAAGAAAGATGAACGGTATATATAACCAAACCATCGAGTCTGGCCAATCTGAAGAACGAAAATGAAATAAGAACTCGAAAACCAGTGTGTGAATATATCCGGTTTGCTTTCTATATCGTATAGGTTAGGTCCCAATTCACCATTTACGAGACTTATTGTCAATTGTTGCCCCTTCGTACCATACGAGCAAAACACAACTCACATTTAACTGACCTTTGGCTAGTGTTTTGTCTTTCATAAGTCAGCCAAACATTGTAGTCTTCATATTTAAGGTAAGTCAGTCAAACATTGTAGTCTTCATATTTAAGGTATGTCAGCCAAACATTGTAGTCTTCATATTTAAGGTATGTCAGTCAAACATTGTAGTCTTCATATTTAAGGTATGTCAGCCAAACATTGTAGTCTTCATATTTAAGGGATGTCAGTCAAAGTGGTACTCACAAACTATTCTTTATTTAAAACTGAACATTTTCTGTTTGCAATCAATGTTCCTGTTGTCTTACCATGGATCTCTTCTGTTTAGGTATTATTTATTAAGAATAGTTTCTTTCCTTTCATCCAAGGGGTCCACATTTAGCACACAAATTCTTTGCTTGTCTATGTATTGTTCAGTTATACCGTTATGTGAATGTCTGATGTATCCATTCATTTTCCATGATTCTTTATTTCTGTGAAATATTTCAAGCATAATACTTAATTACTAATACTTCTTTTTAAAACTGTAATCAATAATTTATTCTTGTGTAAAATCTGTTGTAATTCTTCATTTGCTCGTAATTTCTATTTAATACTTATGTTTCCTTACAATAGTTTAGAGGACATTTAACAATGAAGTTCATAGAAAATGTTTTCCTCAATATATACAATTCTAATAATTGTAGAACTATTTTATTAACTGATTCTCTAGAGTATTATTATTACTGAAGACATGTTTCTATTATTAGAATTTATTAAAGAAACTAATATAAATAATAAAGCTTAAAATATTTATAACTGACATTTAAATGAACGAACACTAACGCAAACGTTAAATTTTGCCTTTAATTGAACAAACACCTTCCAGAAAGAGAGTATTAATCTGTTTAGCATACGACCAAATACATTCTTTTCTGATTGTATTTGTGCCAAAGTTACAGGATGCGAGTAGAGTGGGCGTGGCACAAACAAGACACTATCAGTAGTTACAGTCACCTTCCCATACAGCAAGGTGACATCCGCTTGTACCAAGTCTGGCAATCACAAAATTAAACGACAGCGTAGTCTCGACAACAGACAGTTATGTGACTATAAATCAGTACTGATAGGTCGTGCAGATCTGGTGAGCTGGGATCAGGGTTTTACTGCTCCTTCGCTGTCTCCTAGCGTATACTTTGCCTATACGAATGTTGCTTTACACTGACCAAAGTATCCACATTTTGTTTACAATATACTGATTCTGTTCTATTTAAAATGCATTGACTGCCATCAACAAAAAATGTTTTACACTAACTACACATATGATATTGTCTTATTATTGCCTCTTAAATTCAATTGAAGACTGATCTATGTTTAATGTAGCTCACTGTAAAAACCTCGAGTTCGGTTCTAATTGTGACAAGAAAAGATGACCTAGATTCCTCATGAAGACAGAAGTAAACAATGCCAATCTGAGACCGAGGGGCGAGAAGAAAGAGGAGAGCGACCGTGACTCATCTGCTTCAAAGGCATATTGGTGGAAGTCAACTCAGGTAAGACAACTCAGATCGCTCACTTCAAAATATAAATGTCTGTAGTTAACGAAAGGATGTGAAGGCATATAAATGTACTTTGCAGCTTGCTTCTTCGTGTCACTTTTCCCAGGAAGCACAATGGAATGACTGATTGTCACTTTTCCCAGGAAGCACAATGGAATGACTGATTGTCACTTTTCCCAGGAAGCACAATGGAATGACTGATTGTCACTTTTCCCAGGAAGCACAATGGAATGACTGATTGTCACTTTTCCCAGGAAGCACAATGGAATGACTGATTGTCACTTTTCCCAGGAAGCACAATGGAATGACTGATTGTCACGAGAATGAGATCCGCCTCGATTTCTAAACCCTCTTTCAATCCACTGTCTAGAAGGCAGCATTTTTTTTTCTACACGTAAAGCACCGTGTTCTAAAAATAGAGCAATTATTTATGTCTCTGTTCTCGTGATTGGCCTCCTTTATTGTCATGGCTATGCCTGGTTGGCAAATTACATGCATCGATACTGTTACACATGTAGGCTACAGTTTCTTGATTACTTTCGTCAAATTATGTAATCATCGTGCAAATACAAAACATTGTAAGGTAGTTTAGTTAGGGCTTATATAATACTTTAATTTTTAACTTGTTACATAATATTTTATTATACTTTTGTATTATACTTTAATTTTTAACTTGGTACAGAATATTTTATTATACTTTTGTGCCATAAAGAACCAGCAGACACAAGTTAGGTCACGATGTAACTCAAATAGAATCATTCTAAAAGGTTCCTTACACTTTGTAAATAAATTTAAATAATTTATCTTAAGATAGCTCTTATAGGATTAGCTGACTGATTTCCATATCTATCTAAATAATAATCGATCAACGTCGAAATATGATTAGTAGTATATGCATAATTTCGATTTAAAAAGAAAACAATCTTAGTGTTTTTTCTTATTTAGTGAAACTTTAAATGATGTTTGCAAAAATGACTTTCGGAACCAAGATGTATTAATTTTCTACGACATGGTTTCCCACACGTTACGCTGTATAACGCTTTACACGTATTAGTCATTGCATTAGAATCACTTAATGCGCATGCGCACGTATTATTCTTTATGTTTTTGATTTGGTGGAGGGTTGTAGTTGGGGAAGAAAGAAAGAAAGAAAGCTTTGTTCACAGTTTAAATCATTCAATTATTATAATTATAATCCATCTTGACTGAACGAAGAGACTGTCTATTACGTGTCTATAAATATAATCACGCGTCACGATATTTGGATGCGATTGGCTCGATTCTTGATTGCTGGGTGCGAGAGATGTGAATGTTTCATAAGATCATCATTCATTGCTACCTCACTACTAATATATTTTGTAGATACCGTGAGTAAGAAGAAGATAAAATAGCAGAGCGGAAGAGACGGGAGAGAGAGAGAAAAAAGACATAAATACACTGGTGCCTTGGTATTGTGCTCTTCGATATATCGCGGACCCGCGTACAAGGTGGACAGCGTGTAGACTGTAGACCCCATTTTGTTTTTGTTTTTTTTATACCGTCAAGACTCTTCAAATTACATGTATGGAGCTAATAGTGCTGTATCAAATCAACTGGCTCAATTTGCAAATATTTTGCCGACCATCCTAAAACTCATCCAGTATGTGTTCACTACACTGTATATGTACTTGCCACTTTATCGTAAACACAGATTAACAATCATCACCATTGTAAACTTTCATGTCCTCATGCAAGAGACTCATGTTTTATTACTGCTAAAAATCATACACGATTTTCTAATTTAGTTGAACAGTGTTGTGTTTACATATACTTAAATTACACCGTTTAAAGTACATGTGGCGAAGTAGTGTGAGTCTTAAGTTAATAAACTGTAGTCACCATGTGACTTGGGTTATTCATAGGATCCCTCGCTATAACGCGGCCTCACGTAAAGCGCGGTCGAATTTTTTGGACCCCTAGATCTCCGTTACATCGAGGCATCAGTGTAGTAGAAAATCTGTGGGTGATAGCAAATTCTGGCATCCGCCGATTTCGTTGCTTGACACTAGGTTTGCCTCTTGAATCTGTTGAAAGAGAAATTAGAAGGTAGTAGAAAGGACAATTGTAGAATGATGATGAAATGTGACCTAATTTCCGTTGCGCATGCCTGGCCGTAGCACAGTATTCCATAGGTTAACGTAGTGGTGGTCGGTGTTGTTAATGTAGTAGCAATCGCCGATGTTGAAGGGGTGGGTGCCTGGGGGTGTCTTATAGAGCCCAGGGTTATTAGACACTTAGGTCTGTACCTAGTGTGTGCACCAGGGATGTTCAACCCCCTTGTCCTCCTCATTGGTGGTGTTGTCGTCGTTGTTATTGATGTGGTTGCTGTCCCCATTGGGATATGCATAGATGGATGCTGGCGACCAATAGAGATGGTCGAGCCGCAGATGGATCATGTCCGCATTGAGATGATTAAAATATAATGCTCTCTGAACTGTCATTGTCGTCGTCCTCGTTGTTGTTGTTGGAGGTAGTTGGCGGTGTTTTTCCTGGTATATTCTTGGCTTATTTCTAGTTGTTGTCTCCTGTTTCTTCTGATATGGTGAGATGGTCTATTTCTCTTTTTCTTTTTTATGTGTTGGGCTCACATGTCTGATGGTGGCTTTGGTGATGCTGTTGTCATTGTTGGTGGTTCTGAAAAGGGGAAAGGGGAGGTGCCTCTAACACCCTTGTTCAATCTCTAAAATGGCCTCATTGTCAGTTTGCATGTTTATTGTTGTTGTTTCTTTTTCTCAATCAGTCAGTCTGTTTTCCCCATTTGCATTTTTATTTTTATTTGTATGGGTGTTGGCTACCACTTATTTTGTTTTACGCAGCTTGAGTTTATCTTCTGATAACAGCTTTGTAGTCTGTGTGCTGGTTGTTTTAGTCTAAGGTGGCAATTGTATGCTTGTAGTATTTGTCTCTTTATTGTAGTTCTGGTAGCTGGTGGGATTTTTATTCTTTCCTTTTTCGGTGGATACTGTTTTGTTGGGTCTATAGAAACGTACGTTTTGTGCAATAAGTTTGCAGAAAATACCACGCCATCCTGTTTGAAGGTGATTTGGCGACAAGGAGTTAGATGACTCTATCAGTGACGAGCTCTATTTGTTATTGATATGTTATACTTGTTTAAAGTTGTACTATGTGACTTAACCTTATTTCTACAAATGTTTGAAGTAAGCTGCTCGCATTTGGTGTGTTGACACTTGACATTGTTTTGATGTGCTGCATTATGATATTTGTGTGTATTTGGCTAATGAATACTGTAAGTTAAGACTGAAATGTGAGGTAGAATGGAGTTATAAAGTGATAAACTGGAAAACTTAGTGCTTGTTCCCTGATAATGTGTTTCAGAGACAAAGATTGCCTTTCACATGTTTATTAAATCTACTGGTTTACTGATTATAAACCTGAACGACTGGGAAGACACAGGAAATGTCTGCTGAAGTGTGCATAAGCATAAGGGAGTAAGCTGTACACTTTTGATGTATCATGGCAGAGTATGCTGAGTACATCTTAAGAATTCTAATACACTGAAGTTACCAGAATTTCTGTAATCATGTTTTGCTTGAAGGAACTGAGACACTGAAGTGGGCGCTCAAGTTGATTTCGAGAAACAAATAACACTTAAGGACTATAATCACCTGCCTCCACTAACTTCATTTCTATTCTCTGATAGAACTAACCTCTGATTTCAATTGACATATTATTGAATTGTATTTTAGTATAACACTTTGAAACACAGGAATTATGGAACTTAGTTCATGGAAATATTGATGTCAAGTTATCTATTTCACTGCATTTGTCATATGCATATTTGATTGTTGATTTAATACATTTATCGTTACATTTATTGACCTTCTTATTAATATTGATAACTTTATGTTGGAGAAGAAAGTGGGTGGATGGGGGCTCACTAAATAAAGATTGAATACGGATTTGCTTCTTCTGTAGTAAGACGTTTTCCACTCACGGAAAGACCGGTTCTGGGTGGTCATAAGCTGAAACATTTTGTTTGCGAAGTGTGCATGCATTCGTGGTCTGAAGAGATAAGAAAAAATACATAAGTGCTTTTCTATATTTTCCATCTTTTATCTTTCTTTTGCATTTCCTTTTTAATTAAATGCAAACACAAATACTTATTTGAACTGAAACAATAACGCATTTGAAAGTAAATTCGCTCAATTATCACATTAATTTAATTCATTAAATCTATTCCTTTCAGCAATTTGATCCAAGTGAACTGCACTCAGCCTGTAGCTCAACTCTAGTAAATACTTACTTATAAATCTTGCTAATATGGACAGACAATGGGCTCCACACTAGTAAATACTTATAAATCTTGCTAATGTGGGCAGACAATGGGCATACTAATTAATTTTGACACAAACGCTGTACCGGCTCAAGCAATTATAAGTATTATATGAATGTGTTTTACGAAGGCTAACAATTCAAAGTCTCGAGTACTTGTTTGTTTTAAGAAATATGCAAACATTTACTTTTAATACGTTATAGAAATATATTGCGACTGACACTGTTGTATTTGCCAGCTCTCTCTCCCCCTCTCTTGCACATAAGAACATATTTATATATTAAATACAGTTTCAAGAAGCATCGGGCTGCTTCTTATAACGAATATCCGTTTGGACATCCTCACACTGCAACGCTTGCAAATTGATCTAGGCGTCATGAATTCAAAGTGACACACTTTGTCTTTTAAGAAAAATAGGTCATACAATGAGTGTGCTTGAGGGGGAAACGGTGCCTAAGAATATCACCTATTTTATACGATCATCAATGTCTGTGATCTTATTTTCGAGCCTGCTTATTGATTGATTGAATGTAGGGGACGCTTCCGGCTTCCGCCGCTTTCGCGCAAGAGCCTGCTTAAATGACATTCGCTAGATTTATACTTTCTCATCCTTGCTAGAAAAGAGGATAACTCGATCCTAGGGAAAAGAAGGGGTAATAACCCAATGCGTTTTGAAGAATTTATAAGCTTAAATTAATGCAATTTCGTACGCATTAAGAATGAGAACGAAAAAATATTTTGAAACTAAATTGGAATACGAACGTATGATTTTCAGCAATAATTGTTCTTTCTTAAAGGAGAAGTATTATTGTTTTGTTTTTTAATAACTTCAGAAATTTTCTTCAGGCAAGTTTGCTGTCTGATGACAAACGCCTGGATAGCTATTCTGCGCAAACTAAGAGAGGGCGGGTCGATGAAATTTCATCTGAATGATTGACAGCTACATAGCTATGAAATGCAAGATTAATTCCGACAGTGAACGGATGATGTATGGGAACTCACCGGCTCATGATTAGTTTTCCCAGCGTTTCATTTCGTGCGGAAGTGTGACCGGTTCGGGTTGGTTTTCAATCAGAGATAGTAAAACAGCAAAAAGACAGGTATCCAAGGCCGGACATATAAAGACAGAAAAAGAGAGAGTTAAACAAACATGAAACAGAAAAAGAAGGCCATACAAGGAGATATACAAAGAGCGAAGAACAGTCTCTCAGATTTTGACAGTCCAAAGTAACATAACTTCGGTCAAATATAGACAGACAGACAAACAGACAGACAGACAGGCAGGCAGAGAGATAATAGATGCACACGTAAACAAAGGCAAAGACCAAGGGACAAACCGTCATCAAAACAAAGAGACATACACACAAACATAAAACAGAGACATACACACAAACATAAACACAAAGCAGAAACAGCCAGAAATATAGACATTAACCCAACCAAAGACAGAGATATAACACCAACAAACACAGTGAGAGACAGACCCAAACATAAAGAAATGAAGACGGGGAGAATGAGAGAGAGAGAGAGAGAGAGAGAGAGAGAGAGAGAGAGAGAGAGAGAGAGAGAGAGAGAGAGAGAGAGAGAGAGAGAGAGAGAGAGAGGAGAGAGAGAAAAAAAGAGAGAGAAATGGAGGGGGGAGAGAGAATATGTTTATGCTGATAAACAACCGAACGCTACACACAATGTATAATATGATTAAATTCAATATTAGAATGCAGGAGGCACATGCCAGACCTCTGCAGTGCAAGGCGTGGAGATGATGTATTTGTTTGTAAACTTATCGCTTAAGTGGTCTGCAGACTCATGTAAGTTGAGGAAGTAATATTAAACGACGTAGCACCATTGATGCGACTTCTATTGACAGATTGAAGTTCATTGCCCAGTCCAGAGCTTGCATACGCACTGGGTTGTGCACAAGGCTGCAATGACCTGGATTTGAATTCATAGAACTGTAAAGATTTTGTCTAGGAGTGTGCAACGATATGAACATAATATATATCTACATTCATCAATTAATGTGGAGACGGGAAGAGTGAGAGAGAGAGAGAGAGAGAGAGAGAGAGAGAGAGAGAGAGAGAGAGAGAGAGAGAGAGAGAGAGAGAGAAAGAGAGAGAGAGAGATGCAGTTACTGCTTTGAAAGAGCTTCTACCTCGATGAATCATACAGAAGATTGGCCGGTGTAAGCTCTATGTTAAGTGTGTGTGTGTGTGTGTGTGTGTGTGTGTGTGTGTGTGGTTATGGAATAAGGTAGATCGTTTGATTAAAAGACGACCATGGCCTGTGTTAATCACTGACCTGAAGGAAGTCTGCTGAGAAAACGTATATATGAATTAGGTACTATCATCTCAAGTAACTTATCATCTTCAAGTAACTTTAGGATTTCACAAGACAGCAATAATAACCCAAAGTACGGGTTCTTGACTAAAGTAATATCTATTCAGATAGAAGACTGTGGTCATTTTAGTCTTCAAAGCTGGAAAATTAAGGAAGAGCCTAGCAACCCTTTTTAAAGGGATAGAACTGGTATTGACCCATTAGATTGCCGTGGACGGATTAGCCATTGTTGACAGACAGTTATTTCCTGCCGACTAGCGCTGCAACAATAACCCTCTCAATAACGCCACCATTGTTGACAGACAGCTATTTCCTGCCGACTAGCGCTGCAACAATAACCCTCTCAATAACGCCACCATTGTAATCAGACTACGAGCTCATTATTTATTTGAAGTATGGCTCGCTGAGGTAATTTGATAAGATATTTTCCATTTGAAGTATGGCTCGCTGAGGTAATTTGATAAGATATTTTTCGTTTGAACTATGGCTCGCTGAGGCTGTTTGGTAAGATATTGTTGGGAGGTAATTATATTTGGCCCTTTTCTCACGACACATCATGATTGAGCGATAAACTAAAGACAAAATTTGAAATATGATCATGTTTATAATTATTTTAAACTTTAATAAGATATTTACCAAAAACATTAGTATTTAACCACAGTACAGAATGGCACGTTGTACACAGATAAATAACAATAACGAAAAATTTAACAAAAGTATCAACAGTTAGTTTTGTATGAAAATAAATGTGTGCGTTCGTATTATATATAAAATACGCACGCGTGATGTGTGTGTGTGCGTGCGTGCGTGTGTATATATATATATATATGTGTGTGTGTGTGTGTGTGTGTGTGTGTGTGTGTGTGTGTGTGTGTGTGTGTGTGTGTGTGTGTGTGTGTGAACAAAACCCACATAGTGTCCACTAAATGTTTCATTAGGTCAGTAATTAATATTTTAGAAAATAATAATGTGCATCGTAAAGTCAGTAATTAATATGATTTGAAAATAATAAAATCATCTTCTGCACGCAAAGTAAGATATTGTTACAATATATCATTATATACACACATAGTCATGGGCAGACATCAAGCGTGCTACAACCATATTAGATTCAACATTACTCTCTTATAGTTTCACTTTCATGTTCTCTATATTCAGGTTCAAACAGTACATTTATCACATTTTATCTTGAGCAAAAATTTTAGTAAAATATTTTAATAATTATATTGTTATGTGCGTCATATATTGAAATTTGACGCCACACATAAAAAGATAATTGTACTCTGAAAACTGTAACAATTTTCTTAGTGTACTGAACACATTTAACAATTTTTTATTTCTGCTCTGCTGAATATATATTTATACATACATTTTTCGACGTGTTGTATTTCAAAAATGCTAAACTATATGCACACTGAACAAAATATTTACACTTCTCTAATACCACATTGAACAGAGTATTTACACTTCTCTAATACCACATTGAACAGAGTATTTACACTTCTCTAATACCACATTGAACAGAGTATTTACACTTCTCTAATACCACATTGAACAGAGTATTTACACTTCTCTAATACCACATTGAACAGAGTATTTACACTTCTCTAATACCACATTGAACAGAGTATTTACACTTCTCTAATGCCACATTGAACAGAGTATTTACACTTCTCTAATACCATACTGAGCAAAATATTTGCGGTTCTCCAATACAATACCTTAAAAAATCTAGACACATTCTGAGTGCTGATCAGAAATGATTGTATAAATTAAATAAAATTATATTTCATAACAAAACCAAGAATTTCATTCTGTGCTGTAATGGGTAAATTAGGACTTTTTCTCATTGCAGATGGCAAATAAGTGAATTCATTCTTGACATCAATTGTATGCAGCGTGACAAATGCTTACGATCTAATTTAAGAAGTAATTAGTAAAATCAAATAGTGTCTTTAAGCTACGTTGCTGAGTAAAATAAAAAAATCAAAAATAAAATGAACCCTAACCCTAACCCTATGCTGTATTAATCAAATTATGTATATTTACCTATTATGGTGTATTAATCAAACTGTATATTTGCCTAATATGCTATTGTGACTCGTGCGCCACTTAGTTAATGAAGATAATAATTATTATTAATTAATCTTTCATAACTAATTACAAATAATGAGAATATTCATTTTATTTTATTAATGATCCTCCAACAGACACCATTCATCGCTCACTCTGCGGATATTTTGGCTTTGTAAATGTTTTCACAGATCCACAACATAAAACAACATTTACAGTCACATAAGGTTTTCTGCAGGTGGAAAACCTCTTACTAAGGAGAAGACAAATTCGACTTTAATCTATATTTAGCAAGTCCCATCCACCCACTTTCTTCTCCAACATAAGAATATCAATATCAATATGCGTAAGAAGGTCAATAAATTTAACAATATACTTATTAAAAGAAAAATCAACTATACAAATGACAATTACAATGAAACAGATAATTTGACATCAATATTCCACGAACCTACATTTGGGTAATTATAGTTTACAATCTCTCTCTACATACATTTATATAATAATAAAATTACAGCTAATTATTGTTCAACAATAGAGTCAATACAAATTGCAGGTTAGTCCTATCACAAAATAGAAATGGAGTTATTAGAGGCTATTATAAACTTCACATAACATGGATTAAGTACAGCTTCCACAGTCTTTTCAGTGGCCTTATCAATCATGCCACAGTGTCAAAATGTTACAATGTCAAAATGTCCGCGCTTAGCATGTGTTCCCGCCTTGTGCGCAAAAAACACTGACGGGTCATTACTCTCAACTGTCCTGGCACTCTTTTGCTGTCAGTTTCTTGAACAGAACACAATCATTGGACTGATGTACTTAGCATCCATGCTTTGGTACATCAAAAGTAGGTGTGTAGCATACTCCCTTATGCTTACACATTGCAACACACTTTGCAAGTTTCCCATGCTTTCCCTGTCACTCAAGTCACGACTAGTGAACAAAAAAGGGTAGTTAGGAACTTGAAAGTTGAACTTGAGGCTCCACTTGAGACTCACAGCTCAGGATTGAACTCACTCTCAGACTGAGACTCAACCACAACCAAAAGAAGAAGAAATCAGAAGGTTGCTTGCTGGTACTCAAGCTAACGACTGTCTTCAAGCCATACTTCTCTCTTTGTCTTCAAATTCAAAAGTGAATTGACAGCAAAATTATCTACTGCAAATAAACTCCTTAAACTTAGTTTATTGTTTAGTCTCGTTCTCATAAATCATAATCATTGGATAATAGAAAACTGCTCACTCAGTTTCCACTAGTTCAGCAAATGTAGAATGTTCTAACCTCAGGCTGTTTACTTCAACTCAAACACTTTTAAAATAGCACCATAAGGGGTGCACAAGGTAGGGTCACTCTGACAATTTAGCATCTTAAATAACAATTAAAATTAAAAATAGGGAGGAGCAAATTTACTTTGTCACAGCTGCATTAATCAAATTGTGTATATGTGCATACTATACTGTATTAATGAAACTATATAATACTTGTCTTTTCCCATAGAAGTCCTTTACGAAAATATGTGCATTTCCAACAGTGTCGTACGTACCAAAATGTGTTAACTTCAGTTTATTCTTTATTCTTCAAAAATGTACATTTATCACTATTTAGTGCTTTTCTATGCTAATAAAAATATGCTCACTGATGACTATTCCATACAAATCGAAATGTGTTTATTTACGAGCATACTTCATTCATCAAAATGTGCACAATGCCACAGTTTGTATTCAATAAACTACATACATTTACCACTATTCCGTACCAGTCAATATGAGCACGTTTACTAATGTTCTGTACCAGTCAATATGTGTACTTTTAACACTACTCTATTACGAATCAATAAGTGTATATCTACTACTTTTCAGCTTTCTCCTTTAATAAGTGTGGACTAGTACTTTATTTATGTACAAGGTCACAATACTTTCTTAAAATATATAAAATCAGGAATCTCTTCCTGAGTACGCGTGAGACCTTTTCCAAAACACTTTGCTTTAAAGTCAAACACACTGCATACAGCACGATCTAACGCCGAGCGCCACACACGTTTCATAAATATTTGATAAGAAATAATTAATTTTGTATACCACTTAAAATATGTTGCTGAAATATTTGTAAGTATTCACTCTGAAATGAAAATAGAAATATTATATGTTGCTGAAATATTTCGAAGTATTCACTATGAACTGAAAATAGAAATATTATTCAAACATTAAAAAAATGTTCAAAAAAATATATTACTTCAAGCATGTTCAAAAGCACGAGTGAATATCTTTTTACTAATTAATCGACATTTTCTGTTTGTAAGTTTTATGGAGAACGCTTAAATATATACTGTTCAAGACTGCTCACAAAATCATCGTCAGCGATTGTAATTGTCTTCATGGTGTCATTAAAAAGGTAGGTTATGTCCGTAATTCAATGTCACAACAGAAAATTAAAGGCAATAACAACGGCATGTTTTAAAATAGAGGCACTTTCGATGTATGTAGGTGATTCATGTATTATATATCGTTCCATCTATTTCTAACTTTTAAATAAAAAGAAAGCATCAAACAGGCATTAGCTTTGATGTAATACACTATTTACAGGCAAAACAAAGATATACTTTCTTTTTGTTGACATCTTGCGCAGAAAGTATGTATGTATGTATGTATATGTGTATATATACACGTGTGTGTATGCGTGCGTTCGTGCGTGCGCGCGCGTGCGTGTGTGTGATTTCATCAGCATTTCTATATTATGTCGAATGTGACTGCTTACAAGAAAATATTCTCAACATTCAAAACACTGGAGAGAGATGGGTGGTTGAATATCAGTATATATATGTGTGTGTGTGTGTGTGTGTAAACAGAATTGGACGAGTAAGTCTGTATTAGTCCCTTCGGGAATGGAACGAGAAGAAAAAGGATTGGCAGTTTTACCCTTTACACGAAAATCAGTAGTGGGGAATGAAGTATCATATTTTTTTTGCCATGGCATTGACCAGAACCTTAATTTACTTAAAACCTTACAAATGTTTTGGTAGCATAATTAAATGGGAGTGACTCATTCTTAGCGTCATTTGTAAGAACATTTTCACATTAAAACCTGAGCCTGTCTTGAACGTATTGTCTTCTTAGAGTAACTCTGCTTGTTAGCGAAGATCGCATTTATCACAATCTAAACTTTTAACTTAATGTAGCTACTGAGATTAAAAGTTGATGTTACAAATAAAATGACTTGAAATAGTAAATAAACTGTCTTATCGTTTGTCGTAGCAGTAAGACCCTATGTAATAACTGCAGAGTCAGAAATCCGTTTTTGTTTTTTTTTTGGATTCGCGAGCTGCAAGCGGTTTAATGGCCTTGAGATTTCGATCAGTGTAGTCACCGTGGAAAGCTTGTCGGCATCAGCTGTAGAGAGCGTGATCTGGTGGGAACTTTACCATTCTCCACACTGGTCTTCCATTTCCTGCAAAGTAATGTATTGAGCAGATTTTTTCACAGTATGCAAATAAATTATGACTAGAGTCAAACGAAGTTCAGCATTTCAAGATTTAAAAATAAAATTTAGATACAAGCCATATGTAGACGTAAAAGTAAAAAATGAAGACGTTTTACTGATTGTAGTAGTAGTAGTAGTAGTAGTATTTGCATCATAACTTATAGGTGTTTATTATCTGAATTTATTTAGCATGTCCTTCCCAATTACAAATTATGTCAAGGTATTCTGTGAAGAAAGGTGAAGTAAGATGTTTTGCCCAGTAAATACATTTTTGTGTGTGTGTAGACCGGATCGACTATGGTCGCACGTTCATATGCATTTACGTAATACTGAACCTGCGCGCGCGCGCACACACACACTCAGACACACATATACACATGCTATGTCTAACACATGTGGGATCACTTTCAAAATCAAACACACATACAGAGAATAGCAAAAAGAATCTATGAGAGAATTCGTGACTTGTGTTTCTTTTAAGAAAGATTTGTCACGCAAAGATCCGTTACCTAATAATACCTTAAAAATATCCCGTTCAGGACCAGCCATTTGTTCAAGTATATTTGTTTATCAATAAGTATATTTTCTCAGATAATTTCTTTTGTAAAAGGAAATTATTAAATTTTTAGTTTCTGTGAAATGCATGACACTTCACAGAAACTAAAAAGGGGCTGTTTCAGTGGGCTTTTTCGGACATTTTTCTCATCTATCAACATCGTCCCTGGAAGTCCTTCTCTCCTTGATGCAGTGGCAGACATTTTTACCTGGAGGTGAAGCGCAAACAGTCAAAACATCACCCAACAACAAATAATATTAAATTTGAATAAAGTTTTTTTTTTCAAAGTTCAATAAAATGCCACTGCTTCACAAAGAAAGACAATGAAAACAACTTACTTTCGTGCAAATCTCCAAGTCAATATTTGTATTTCTTGTTGACGATTCTAAAACCCGACAGTTATCCTTCTGTAGACTGACTGGCCCAATCCGGAAATGGCTGCGCAATACGCCAAGCACGTAGTTTCCATGCGCTAGAGTTCGTTATCGTCGTTAAAACTTTCCTTTGACCGGTGGCCCACAGCAAGACGCCATGATTCTGTTTACCTAAATTTCAGGCGATTATTTCTTTCTCGGAGGGAGCAGTTTCCTCACGTTTTGTCTGGAATCCCATTTGTCTTGGAGAAAGGTTTCGCTGACGTGTCTCGACGCACTCATTTGCCTTGCTAACCACATCGCGTATCGATGATGACGTGGCTTCGCGTATTTAATTTATTTTTATAGTCAATGTTGTCTTCGCGTATTTAATTTCTTTTTATAGTCAATGTTGTCTTCGCGTATTTAATTTATTTTTATAGTCAATGTTGTCTTCGCGTATTTAATCTATTTTTATAGTCAATGTTGTCTTCGCGTATTTAATTTATTTTTATAGTCAATGTTGTCTTCGCTTATAGAAAGCTAATCGTTTTTATGTGGAAAATAAAACTAAAAGAAAATAATTGTAAATTGAATTGTAATTTTTTTAACTTCAGTCACATTACAATGAAAGAAAGACACACCACGCTGTCAATCTTTTTCTCTCTTTCTGCTGGTTGTTTGTTGTCTCTTTGTATATTTAAAGAAATGTTACATTTAACTGCTCGAACAACAATTTATCTTTTCGTTTTTTATTGAATGTACAGTGTCATCTATTTTGATTCCTGTTACTGGACCGCATCTGGGTTGTTTTCGTTTCATTATATTTTCTTTTCTCCAAAAGTAAATTAAGGGTAAACAATTTTCAGCAGACCTTGTGTTCAGATTAGCAGATATATAGCTTCCATTTAAGGAAAGCGAAACCATATCAGTACCGACCGGGTACCTTTCTTCTATTAATGACTGCAACTTACTGTCAGGCGACTGCCGGGTTTCAGCAAAGATAGATAAGCTTCATTATTCATCAAAGACAGCTCGACTTACAGAAAATCATATCTCTTACTCTAGTATTTTTGTTCCCTCCCCCCAGCATCTCTTTGTCTTTTACTTAACGACTCATTATCCATCCATCCATCTCTCTCTCTCTCTCTCTCTCTCTCTCTCTCTCTCTCTCTCTCGTTCTTCCGTGCACACTTTCTTTGTCTCTCAGATTGCTTATACAATTATATGTCTATGCACCCTTGTCTCTCGATCTGTTTACATATCTCTTCTCCCCACTCGTCTCGCTGTCTATCTATCTATCTATCTATCTATCTATCTATCTATCTATCTATCTATCTATCTATCTATCTATCTATCTATCTATCTATCTATCTATCTATCTATCTATCTATCTATCTACCTACCTACCTACCTACCTACCTACCTATCTACCTATCTCTCTCTCTCTCCCTTCCCCCTCTCTTGCCTCTCTGTCGGTTTATATAGCTCTTTCTCCACATCCCTTGTCTCTCTTTATATATATATATATCCCACCCCTTGTCTCTCGCTCTGTTTGTTCTCTCTCAATTCTTGTCTCTTGAGCGGACTCTCTCTATTTCTCGTTCCCTCCTCGGATTATCTTATCCTTTTTCTCTCTCGTCCCAAATCTTCCTCTTTCCCTCTCTCCATTTTCTTTTCTTTTCTATGTTTGTTTGCCAAATCTTAAAACATGTCTGTTTCCCAAGCGAATGGCAACGCTGGAAGGTCAGTTAGTGTACGGTTGCGATGTGCTCAAGCTCTAACACGGGAAAGAAAATTCTATTTATTTCATTATACTCCGATATTGCCATGTCTTGAGCCACAAACACACCTCCAAGCAGACAAGCGACGCCATCTAAAATCAAGGTAGGAATCCGTACTTATGCACTAATGGTATTGCTGTACTTCTGACGATATATTTTATTTCAACGCCAACTGCTTTCCAGTTTTAAAACTTTAAAATAAAAAACATGTCGAGTTCCAGCTTACTGAGAGGGTGGGAGGCTGGGTGGAGCAAGGCGGGATTAGTTGTCTTTACAGAATTCGTGTCTTGTGTCCATGGAGCATGACATATCGTTGGAATTATAATTGTCTGCCGAAAAGTCTCCATTGCTTGCTCGATTTGTGCGTAAGGATATAGCCGTGCTTTCACGTGGAGTTCCAGGGAGCCTGGAAGTAGTCAAAGACACGTTAGCACATGTGTACAACTGATGTGAATTTGAAGGAGCTGATTTCTCAATAGCAACCTACAAATAATTATGATTTAATACAATAAAGTAGTGGAAATTATGCAATTAAGATTTATTGTGTTCATTTAAGAGAGTTATGAGAGAAACAAGAATTGTTGAATAATTATAAAGGATATTACTGCAGCTAAAAGTACATGTCAATATTTCTGTACTTAATATATATATATATAAGTATACAGATAGATAGATTAGATAGACAGACAGACAAATAGATAGATAGGTAGATAGATTGATAAATAGATAGATAAACAGATTGATTGATAGATAGATAGATAGATAGATAGATAGATAGGTAGGTAGATAGACAGATACATAAATAGATAGATAGATAGAGAGAGAGAGAGATAGTTAGATAGATAGATAGATAGATACATAGATAGATAGATGGGTGGGTGGATGGATGGATGAATGAATGGAAAGGTATCGATTTTTATCTTCTTCTCAACTAATCGATTACCATGTTTTTTATTACTGAGCGAGAGAGAGAGAGAGAGAGAGAGAGAGAGAGAGAGAGTGAGTGAGAGAGAGAGAAAGAGATCCCACTGATCAAAGGCTTTGCATACTGGCTCTTTCAATAAATTTTGTTTTTGGTTTTTCAGTTTTAAAAATAAATCCCAGCAAACAACTTTGCAAACTCTCACTCACTCACTCACTCACTCACTCACTCACTCACTCACTCACTCACTCACTCACTCACTCACTCACTCAATCAATCAATCACGCACGCACACGATTTCAAGCAGTTATCCAATCGTCCATCTATCTATCCATCGATCCATTTATCCAAAAATCATTTTCTTTTTCAGTAAAAATATTCGTATTTGTTTATACGAAGCTCTATAGTATTCTCAGGGTTACGTCATATAATTTAGATTTATCTTAAAATATACATTCACCAACTGTTTTTAACTTAAGATATTGGGAATTTATGCTAATAAACATGAAAAAAGTATCCTATTACTTACATACTCTTACTCACATGGATTCAACTGAAGTCCTGGCTCGACAACATCTATACGTTCGGATAATGGTTCGAAACTTCTCACCGAAGGCGTAATACAACAGGAAGTTTGTAGCCGACACGAGAATGTACACTGTGTCACAGAGCTGTTAAATAGATATCAAAGAATACTACAAATGTACACTGTGTCACAGAGCTGTTAAAGAGATATCAAAGAACACTACAAATGTACACTGTGTCACAGAACTGTTAAAGAGATATCAAAGAACACTACACATGTAAAACAGAGTTGTTAAAGAGATATCAAAGAACACTGCAAATGTACACTGTAAAACAGAGTTGTTAAAGAGATATTAAAGAAGTGTGAATGGACACTGTGTTTACAGAGCTGTAAAGGTGATATAAAGACCACTATGGATAGGCAGTGTCACAGAATTTTTAAACATTTTTAAGAGATATAACAGAACACTATGAAAGCACACTGTCACAAGTATGAGTAAACAGTATAAAACAAGGCTGAATGTAGACTTTTATGAAGTTATTTTAAGGATATCACAAAGAACACTGTGGCCTTCTATGTCTGGGAGATAACCCACGCCAGATCGAGCGTGAAAAAAAATATAGTATGATTTCAACTTAATATATAAATATTTTTTCGGTTTACGATTAACTTAACCATGTTCTAAGGTTTATCATCCTATTATAATATAATTATTGCCACTTTAACAAGACTAAGTCACGTGACTCTGCTCCCTTCCACCAATTATAGAACACTGTAATTATCGCCTAATTAGATAAAACGTAAAAAGGGAATATTTTTGTTAACATGTTTAACAACAATAACATTTCATAAGAAAAACACAAATTAAATAATCAAGAACAATACTAGTGGATGATAAGCTGTAAAACTAGCATATAAATTAAGAGTTTGTCTATTCATTGCGTTCATCCAAAATGTTGCAAAATAAATTCAAAAGAGAGTTAGTTGGTGCAATTCTTAGCTACAGAATTACGAAATACTTGTAAATTATTAAAGATATATATGTACATTACATGACAGCAGAGACACCAAGTGATGCGGTTTAATTCAGATAGAGAGAGAAGTTGTCAGTCTGTGACTGTAGATATTCTTGGTTTAGTAACAGTTCTAATTATTTCGTTCCAGTTTAAAAGTGTAGTAGATATTCTTTGTAAAAATAGAATGCTAACTTGATAAATATTCTAATTTAGCGGTCTAAAAAACAGATTCTACTAAAAACCACTGGCAGAATTCAACACTTCTTTGGACATTGTTCCAACAGTCTGTACTAGAATTGTATGATTAGAGGTTCTGTTTCATTCAGATCCACTCATATCCCATTTTCATCATGTCTGCCAGTTTTGGAGCCTGTTGCCTGTCGCTCTTAAGCCTATGTTTAAACATACCTTTGTCTAAGAGAAGTTTACACTACTTAGTTTACGACATCATTTCAATTCACAGAACAACTTGTAGAAGTGTTACATTAGACCAATGCTTCTCAAACTATCTGAAGTCGAGGTCTGGCAATTATGTTTCCCCAGTACGCCATGGACCGGGGATTCAGGGATGCCAACTTTGGGATCTTAAATATCTGAAGTGAAAAATTATCGATTATTTCAATTACTATGTTAAAGCGCATAATTACTGTGTGGTCAATAATAATGTTAAATGAAGTAATCATTACTAACCTGTAGTCAGTAATTATCTTAAATGACCTAACCATTACTAATGTGTAGTCAGTGGTCATGTTAAATCACGTCAACATGGCAAATGTGAAACGTATTTATTTCCAATGGTGTTGAGATTTTAAAACTCATCTTCATTCCTTGTCTGTAGCCAGTTCCAATTTATCTTCACAGAGACATCAAATGAGCTTCCAATGCAATAAATGGTTTTCGGATCCACCCAGCCCTTTCCGTGGATCTTTTTCTACCAGAAAGTAAAATTCGAAACGCTTGCCAAGTGCTTACTAATGATCGTGATGACATCATATCAAGCTTGCCTACATTGGTAATGATTGCCACCATTCTTCAAGTTTGTATTTCTGTCCATCGATCTTGTCTGCCATTGTCAAGCACAGATGCATATTTTCCTGCGTAGAGATGTTGAAATCATTCAAGATGGCAAAGATATCAAGCAGTTAATGCAAACTAGCAATCTAGTCTACAGTTCCAAAAAGCTCCGACCAATCTGGTGTTTAGTTTCGAAGAAGCACGAAGAACTTATTTTGGAAATAGGACACTCTCATCTGGGTTTTGCCCCTCGGTAAACAACGCACATTAGTAAGCAAGAGGAATAGTTGAAGGTCATTCTTCATATAAACACATAATGTAGCGAATCGTCTCGAATTTAAAGTGTTCGCCATTCCTTGGATCACACTTTTATCAGTTTGCTTTTATCCGTAGCAAGTGTTTGTCATGCGTTGACCTACATTCGACAGTTAGAGCCTCAGTCTGAATAACCACTCTGGAATACCGCCATGTCCTTGCTGCAGAGCCATCAGGTCAATACCCCCCCCCCCTTAAAATTCAAACTACATTGACGAACGATACATTCGTCCACAGCTTTGAACGCTTTAGAACTAGTTGTATTTGGTGGTGGTGAAGCTGGAAACAAATATTCTTCCTTCAAACCATCTTCATGTTCCAAACGCATATACAGCTTTAGAACTGCATTGTTAGCAGCGTCTTACATTAATCAAGCTGCAAAGAGAACGTACTTTGTACGTGTGCAATTAACGTGCAGTGCACGATGTCTATTTTAAACACTACATAGAAATGTGTACTTAACGTGCACGATGTCCACTTTAAACACTACATAGAAATGTGTACTTAACGTGCACGATGTCCACTTTAAACACAACATAGAAATGTCAGAAATACGAGCAAGTGCTCCACAACTTATCACAACAAAGTATTTAAAAAAAAATACAGATATGGATTAAAAATATTTTTAAAAAATACAGATATGGGTTACAAATATTAAAAAAACAAGTGACAAATAAAAGTAGGGGATGGAAATATTTGTCACCCACATCTTATTGTAATTTTAATCATTTTCTTTACTACAATGAACTTTCTGTCTTGAACATCCTCTCCGTGTTTTAATTATAAACAGACATAAGATGTATAGAAAGATATATATATTTTAAATGAGTGACTCTAAAGATAGATAGATAGATAGACAGATAGAAGATAGATAGATAGATAGATAGATAAATAGATAAATAGATAGGAAGATATATATATATATAGATAGATAGATAGATAAATAGATAAATAGATAGGAAGATATATATATATATATAGATAGATAGATAGATAAATAGATAAATAGATAGGAAGATATATATATATATATATATATATATATATATATATATAGATAGATAGATAGATAGATAAATAGATAAATAGATAGGAAGATATATATATATATATAGATAGATAGATAGATAAATAGATAAATAGATAGGAAGATATATATATATATATATATAGATAGATAGATAGATAAATAGATAAATAGATAGGAAGATATATATATATATATAGATAGATAGATAGATAAATAGATAAATAGATAGGAAGATATATATATAGATAGATAGATAGATAGATAGATAGACAGATAGAAGATAGATAGATAGATAGATAGATAGATAGATAAATAGATAAATAGATAGGAAGATATATATATATATATATAGATAGATAGATAGATAAATAGATAAATAGATAGGAAGATATATATATATATATATAGATAGATAGACAGATAGAAGATAGATAGATAGATAGATAGATAGATAGATAAATAGATAAATAGATAGGAAGATATATATATATATATATAGATAGATAGATAGATAGATAGATAGATAAATAGATAAATAGATAGGAAGATATATATATAGATAGATAGATAGATAGGAAGATATATAGATAGATAGATAGATAGATAGATAGATAGATAAATAGATAGGAAGATATATATATATATAGATAGATAGATAGATAGATAGATAGATAGATGATTATGTTGCATTCGATTGTTGTCTTAATCTTCTGCTTCCCAACCTATTTCCAAAAGCATATTTAAGCTGAATAAATCGTTGCATTCCCACGTCCGCAGACATATTTCAATTTACTTGCAGACACCAGTACTGACATTTAAAGTAAGGCACTCATCTCCCACCTCCCGCAGGCACACAAGCAAACCATACATATAGAAAAATGCATACTCGTACCTGAGTAAAAACAGCACACGGTTGGCCGCAATCCTTGTCATACCCAAATAGGTATATCAGCACTTCCGAGCCCGCGAACAACTGACTCAGCCAAAAAATACCAGTAATGGCTAAAACTACCGACGTCACGCGATTGCTGGACGACAAGTGCTTCCGGTTTCCAAACCGGAAGCGCTCGCTGCTTCCCCCGAACTCGCTGCCATGAGCACGATTATAATGCAGCCGCTGAACCTCTGGGGGGGAGGTTCGAACCTGCTGGAACAGATAGTTGTGGCGATGATGGAGATAGCATAGGAGAATGATGTTAAGGAATCCGACGAGCAACAACGGAATCACTACTTTGACGATGGTGTTGACGTAGCCAAAGAACAAGAAGACGAGAGTCACCGAGTCAGAGTGGTCGGTCGGCTCCAGACGGATCCAGGTGTGGTTGAGACTAGCTTCCCAGTATTCTTTCGGCTCGAGCATCATATAGCGAGGGATGTTGAATAAGATGGACCAAACAAATATGACCGCAGCCACCTTTTTCACGCGGTTCAAGGTCAGTATTCGCATGGCTTTCAGTGGACATGCGACGGCAATACACCTGTTACAGAAAGTGCGTCTGTTATTTGTGAATATGAGTGGTGACAGTGGTGACTGCAGAATTTCAAGTCTTTCGATATCAGTCAAAATTTAATAGAATCCATTTGCCTCCAAATTAACTATTTATGATTATCAATGATTGTGGGAGAGAACCCAGTCATCGATTATCATTAACATCATCAATTCTACGACTTCTGCTAAAATATTGTTTGACGGATCAAAGTTGCCCTGCACGTATTTATGAAATAGTAATTATTTTTTATGCTGCAAATATTTAATGTAGCAAGAGTTAAAAACAAAACTTCGTGCACTGCACGTTAAGATGATAAAGGAGGTCAGAATTCTCCAGAACCATGCCTAAATGATAACCTGAAGCAAGGTTGCCACGCAGACTTTTTTCAAGGTCGAAGTTTCTTGAAGTGAGCAAACCAGGCTGAGTAACAAACAAATCACCCAGTGACGCTAACCAGTTTTAGGAGGCTGGCCAACTATAAGCGACCAATGATCTGATACTGGTCAATAACAAATCTAACTAATAAGTTTGCTTTTGTGCGCGACTGATCAGTATAACTGTCATTGAGGACAAGTGCACAATAATATTAAAATTCCATTAACGATCACAATCTGTGCTGCATATTGAATTAAAAATTTTCATTATTTCATTTCAGAATTACTGCGTTAATATATTGTCAACTCGTAATGCTATATGGGACTACCCACCACCCCAATATTACACTGAGACTGGTAATGCTTTATATTACGGGACTACCCACCACCCCAATATTACACTGAGACTGGTAATGCTTTATATTACGGAATAATAGAACATAAAGTAGAATAGGAGAAATAATTGCCGATTGCATTGAAGAATATTTTCTGTTGTTAACATATTTTCGTTCTCTTGTAGGGCGCTGAGTACAAAGACAAAAATACAAACAATAAATAACAAAGTCCTTCTCTTGTTATTTTGTGCTTTCATTAAATTCACTGGTAGGTCATTGTTATTGCTGACGGACGAACAATTCATTTCAGATAGCTACCTGATTACTCAGCACTTTCATAACAGAATCTGTCAAAGTCTATTGCCATGAAACAAACCATTTAATCAGTCTAAATACTGTGTCACAGCTTACAATAGATTCACTTTCATTGCCGAGTCAACAAAGATTAGAATGATAGAAAAGTTCACATACTTTTTTTCTATTTGTTTGAGAATCGTGCAAAGAATAATATTAAAAACATAAAATCAAGAAGAAAGCTATAATTAAGATTTATGGCGATTAAGAACAAATCTTCAGTTATAATGAAAGTAATAACTAATGTTTTGAACGTAGCGTGTTTTCACGATCAGAACTGTAGACAGTAAATATGTCACAGGAACCGTAATTGGACCCCATTATTATTGTTTAGTGCTGACCTTTTGATCAGGCTTTGATGTACTTAATGTATTTCCTACGGTAAGTAAGCGTGCCCTTAGGACGACTTAATAGGAGTTATCAGCTCGTTTTCTCTCACAAACACAGAAACACACAAACACACACACACACATACACACCAGGACAAACGCAAAATAAATGAGCAGAGCTGTTCTCGTTCTCTTGAAACTTAACCATTGGATAATAACAATTGTTCATCCAGTTGGAAATGGTTTGGATTGCATCAATACATTTCTAGCATATTCTCAATTCGAGTTGTTTACTTCCAACATTGACACTTACAAAAATACCATCATAAGGAGTGCCCAAGGTCGGGTCACTTCGACAATTTAACAATTTATATAAAACCTAAGTCTAGAAGTAGTGATAAGCAAATTTATTCCTCCACAATAACCAACAATGACAGTTCACAGGTTATACATCTGTTAGTTCATAGATTATCCACAATAACCAACAATGACAGTTCACAGGTTATACATCTTTTAGTTCATAGATTATCCACAATAACCAGCAATGACAAGTTACAGGTTACTAAATTGTCGCCAGGTATACAACACAACAAACTGACAGTTTACTAACCTTTCACCGGAGATGCAGATAGTGCTGTAGATTGCTCCCACGTGTGAGATGTGAGCCAATGGGAACATAATTGGCGATAGGGCATTGGAGAGGACGATGCCAAAATGACCGATGATGGTTATCGAAGGCAGAGTCCTGAGAAAGAACCCGGATATGAGGAACGCCGTGTCGTAAACGCCCAGACACTCCAAGAACACGATGGCACTTCGAGCCACACCCGTCTTTGGCAAGATGATAAGGGAGATGACATTCCCGATGATACCCAGGATGGCTATGGACGATGCAAAAATTCCGTACATGTTGCGCAGAGTACAGTAGAAAACCAAATGGTCTGTCGGAAGTTCCGCTCCATTGCCCGACAAGGAGATTGTGGGGTCGTACTTCCCGCAAATGTGAGGGCCAGTGGTAAATACTTCTGTCATCCTTCGACTTAGTGGTATCCCTTTGTGACGGTAATTGAAGTGAGCTTAGTTAGCACAGTGACGTCATTATCAAGGGAAATGACGCTCTGGGTCTATTGTTTCTGGGCAGTGTGAAGACGCGAACACTGGACAGAGCATCCATATGGAGCAAGAATAGAGAGTAATATGGGCTCTTGTTACATAGCCCGGTCCGTGTGTTTTATATGAACAAAAGAAGAGACCCCTTCCTCCACCTGTCTCTCCAGAAAATACGACACGGTATGGTGTTTTGGTTTTGGTTTGAACAGATGCAGAATCTTGAGTTTGAGGTAAGTTGAACTAAACGAATCGTGTGGTGACTTTCGTCCACATGCACTTGCGCTTGCGCATGCGCGTGGGGTATTGAAAAGCTTGGACCTCAAATGAGGCGTGACGTGGAGCTTTGTTCGAACATGAGCGAAGGAGAAAATAACGCTGGTAAATACTGAACGGAAATAGAAGACAGTGTCTGATATTTTGGCATGGACCAAAGAGTGACGTCAATATTTTTGAGGAATTAAATACCGATGACAGATAACGGTCATTAAAATAAACAACAACTAACTATTTCAGAACTACAATACTTAGCTGATATATGTCAATTCGTAATATTTATTAAATGTTCTTCCTTTTGCTGTTATTTGACATTTTTTATTTATGAAGTGTTGGGACAGTACATTCATGCTGATGTCTCTCTTTTGTCAGGATCGTGTTTACAAAAAGCCATTCGTAGTGTCATTGAAAGCAGTGTACAATTAATCTTTGCTTGACAGCTTGCAATGAATTTATGCCTGACAGTTTGCAATCTATCTTTGCCTAACAGTATGCAATCATGTTTTTCCTGACAGTGTGCAATCAATCTTTGCCTGACAGTAGCCAATAGCCTCAACAGTGTACCATCAATCTTTGCCTGACAGTGTGCAATCAATATTTGCCTGACAGTCGCCACTAACCTCCTGCTTGACCAGCCAATGAAATCAGCCACAGACCACTTGTGATCGACTGAATGATAAATGGCCTCCCCCTGGATATCGTTTCCGTGGTCGCAGAAATGCCTGCAGAATGAGAGATAGGAAAAATAAATGAATGGGTTCTGGATAATCACAATGCATTCTTGCATGACTAGTTTGCAAATTTGCTTTCATTTGCGATTAAATTGTGCCTGAATGGAGTTATTCATCAGATTTGGTTATGGTTGTTGTATTGTATGACAATGTTTATGCAGGAATATTTTGTTTTTCTCTATGTCGAATATGCTGTCAAAATACATTTAATACAAAAAAAAATTCTCTATTTCACGGCTCCTTCTCTCTGTCTCCGATTTTCATGAAATTATAGTAATTCTTGCAAATAATCTATTCATTCAGTCAGTCAGTCAGTCAACCATGTGGTCGTATTTATTGATGCATATATTTACTCTTCTATCTAGCATATTTTATTCAGATAACGAATCACATTTGTATACAAGCAAATCTATAGTCACAATACGAAACAATAGATCTAATCGCGACAGCAGTGTCCCTCATGAATGTAGCATGAATCAATATGCTACTAGCTTTGGCATAATTGCATACACACTTACACATTTTGGTCACGAACAGTAACTCCTCTGAATAAATGCAAAGAAAACTGCATACACACATTCTGGTCAGGAACAGTAACTCCTTTGAATGAATGCAAAGAAAAGTACTTTTGTACCAGACAGAGCGTGTCTCACTTAGAAAATGCATTTGCGATGAAACTGAAAATGAATCTAGAAACAACAGCGAAAGAAAATCAAACATACACACACGCATTGTAAACGTAACACGTTATTTTTTAAAGTTGCATTTGGTTTTAATTTCTTCACTTTGTTGATTTAAAGCTGTAGTGTGTGAGGTAACTGAAAATGACAACTGACTGACTGAACGCACTTCGTATCAGTCTGTCTGTTTGTCTCTCTTTTAAAAAATTAATTAGTAGTACATTATGTGTACATGATTATTTATTTATATAATTATGCTTTCACTCAGAAATGCTCACATTCCTTTTGTCGCGTTTCCTTTTTCTTCTTCTTTTTTATTCGCTTTCATCTGCTTTTGTCTTTTATTTGATTTAGATTCAGAATTTAGATTAAGCAGTGAATTGTGTACGTCGGCAATGATCTAGATTGACGTTATGGTTTTGTCAAATAATCTTGATTGACGTTATGGTTTTGTCAAATAATCTAGATTGACGTTATGGTTTTGTCAAATAATCTAGATTGACGTTATGGTTTTGTCAAATAATCTTGATTGACGTTATGGTTTTGTCAAATAATCTTGATTGACGTTATGGTTTTGTCAAATAATCTAGATTGACGTTATGGTTTTGTCAAATAATCTTGATTGACGTTATGGTTTTGTCAAATAATCTTGATTCGATATTTTCCAAATAAGGGTTCCACCTTTCTCTGATTTTACAGACGAGCGAAATCCAAAGTGGGGACTGCAGTTCTAGATATATAGTGGTATTTCGGACAAAATAAGTTGCACTGTGTGTGTGTGTGTGTGTGTGTGTGTGTGTGTGTGTGTGTGTGTGTGTGTGTGTGTGTAAGTGAGTGTTTTGCTTTACAACGGTCTTTCAGTCCGCGTAATTCTCAAGCGCATGGGACCTGATTTGCTGTCGTCAATGACAAAATACGAAACGCAGCAAAAGAACCTGCCGAATCATATGTCAGTTTTGCTTTTTTTTCTTCTCCTTCATCTTCTCAGTCTTTGTTTTATTTTGTTTTTTCCTTCCTGTTGCGCGTCTGTCTCTCTCTCCGGACACCCTTCTCTCTCTCTTTCTCTCTCTCTCTCTTTCTCTCTCTCTCTCTCAACTGTATCTTTCATTTTGACGATATTTTACTTAGATGTAATAATTGAAGTTCGCGACAAATATATTCCGAGTTTGCATGCAAACGCAGTCCCCATGAATACAGCTTAGTTCTAGAAAAGAGCGATGTGTTTTACCAGGCGCAATTCAGTGAATTCCTAGGTTTAGGCTCTTATGCAATTATCTGTGTAATGCCAAAGGTCAATAGGCCACTCACTTCGATTTTCAATTTGCCAAAGATCTTAATGCGGACCTGACCCGTTGCAAGTCAATAATGAGTTGTGCAAGAGGTTGGAGATTATATATGAAATCATATGCTGATTTAAATTTTCATCTGTATGTAATAAATCTTATTTAAAATATCAATGGAATATACTGGAATCAGTCTCATTTAAAATCACACGATCTCCTTAATTGTGACAGTGGATAATCACATATAGAAATAATCTTCTCCTTTGCTTTTATCATAAAATCATATGATTTACCAAGTTTGATCAACGGATCAAGACGTCATTAGAAAAAAAGTCTTTTCAAAATCTTAGTAATTTATCAAATTTGACAAGTTATATAACTACGGAGAAAAGAACTTTATCATGTCACGTCATTAGGTCATGTATGCAGCCTGTAAGACATATAACCCTCATCGTCTGTCTCTTCAACACATTAGGCAATACATCTATCACGATAATGTAAAGACCAGTTGAGTCATCAGGTTCGTTTCGACCCGAGTGGGTTTGAAATTTAGTCCACAAAGCGATGGGACATTACTCTTCCTCACTGTCACTGTTGACACCTTCTATCATTTGGATTTCTTTGTTCTCTTCTCAGGTTCCCCAAATCGTCATACATCATTCTCCCAAGTGCAGTCTTTTGTTTTCTTCTTTCTTCTGTCCTTTTCTCCTGTGAACGGATGTATGCGTACAAAGACAATAAAACATTCACATACTGACATATACATAAACACGTGCCACTACACACAAGGCTATACAACACGCTCCACCGCACACACATACACCACACAAACACACACATATACACACAAACGTACGCACACATTAACTAAAAAGGGCACGATGCATTAGCTTTCAAGGCGAAGCCCGGTCTTGATATATTTGCTCTGACCGGGCCTATTAATAACGTGAACAGAATAGATCTTCCTTGTAGTGTCTTTCTGAACTAGACCAGACTCTATTACGGTACAAGATTTGATTACTTTTCGCAAATCAGTTGCTGACAAAAAGAAGCACAGGCCTTGACGCGATTCTTTCTCGATCATGTGAAATAATTAAAAGTAAATGGAACAAGCACTGATAAATTGGTTGAAAGTAGGTTACTGCTAATAATACCTTCTATGTCCAGAAGTTATGGACCCTGAAGACATTGGAAGTATCTAAAGAGTGCATCTTAATGATACGATGTCTGAGGAAATATTTCCGAGAGATAATTATTTAATCAAGGAAAGACAATAAGTCGACCTGGTTTGAATGAAAAATAACTGCAACGATGAGATGTGGGAACGCTACGTCCTATTACAAACATATTCTAGAATAGCAAATATAACTATTTCTTCTTTTCATGTGAGCAGTTCTACTTAACTCTTTGACATCATCTCAGTTTTCGAGATTGAATAAGGAAGGCTAGTATCGTTCATTTTATCTGGTGATTGCTTCTTCCTTTAATATCTGTAATAAAACGTCTTAGAGTATACGTCTTTGTCAACCTAAATAAGCTTGATTGAGATTGACTCGAATTTTGTCCCAAGATTCATAGCTTTACACAGAGAATAATGTCAAAGCACCAGTAGTGTAATGATACCATTATATTTCAAACTAGATATATAACACAAAAGCTTCGCTCACATGAATGGTTTTCAGAATATGTTCTTTAAAGTAACAGCATTTTATAGTGCACAGTGGCTTCCCAAGAGCAGTGCATGCCAATCTCCTTGCATTCGCAGAGAATGAATTAAGGTTTGATCTCTTTCGAGGAGGTGTTGCAAAAAAAAAATAAGAGCTAACCACACAACATAATGCAACCCACCAAAAACCAAAATTCAATACATTTATTTACCTTATCCTAAAATCTAATCCCCATAATGAGAAATGCAGTTGAGTGAAACACAAATCGTCTGCTCTACATGGAGGTCACAGCGATACATATAAGCTACAGACTGCGCACGCGTTTTACTTTTGCTGTCGAGTCCACTAACGCGCTATACTATTTTCGTAGTTTTAGGGTTGCTGTCAAGCCCACTAATGCGCTATACTATTTTCGTAGTTTTAGGGTTGCTGTCGAGCCCACTAATGCGCTATACTATTTTCGTAGTTTTAGGGTTGCTGTCAAGCCCACTAAGGCGCTATACTATTTTCGTAGTTTTAGGGTTGCTGTCAAGCCCACTAATGCGCTATACTATTTTCGTAGTTTTAGGGTTGCTGTCAAGCCCACTAAGGCGCTATACTATTTTCGTAGTTTTAGGGTTGCTGTCAAGCCCACTAAGGCGCTATACTATTTTCGTAGTTTTAGGGTTGCTGTCGAGCACAGGCACAGGGAATACATGTAAGATAGACAAAAAAGGAGCCCGTGTAAGACAGATCATTGAGCCTGTGTAAGACAGACACTCTGTGCTCTGTTTACCGTCTAGTTGGGAGTCTGTATTTTGTAAGTTTTGTTCATTTTATTACTGTAATTTACTCGTTCGATTTATGACTACAAATGCTTGTCGAATGAAAACGAGCCACTTAGAATATATAATATAAGTATTTAACGTTAAGATTATTCACAGACGATTCTAATTCTTCACACAGCTAGTTTGTCAGCCAAAGCTAGCAATGAAAATATTGTTTGAAACTATTAACAACAGTTTATAAAGGAAGGCTTTTGCTATTAGCAGTAAATAAGAAAATAGAATTGAGAAAGAAGCTAAAACATCACCCCACCCTATCCACAAAAAGAAAATAGCAATAAAAAGCAATAATAAACATGGACAGCAATTGATAGTCATGTAGGAAACAAATTAAATCGCAGGCTCTCACGCTGATTTTCTTATTCCACGCCACGATATATGTTTTTGTCCTGAGGAAGTCGGCCGATCCTTGCTGTGCACTCATTGTGTCTCTAGTGAACATGCTCATGACTAGAAGATATTTCACTCAACTTAAATAATATCAAGCTCCTATATTTCTTCACGCCAAAAATGAACATGCTCATGACTAGAAGATATTTCACTCAAATTAAATAATCTCAAACTTCTATATTTCCTCACGCCAAATATGAACACGAAAACGGAATTTTAAAAAATCGGAGAAGTAAAATAAAAGCAGGTTTGTTCCCTTAAAAGTGAGACATTAGCTTGCGTACACTGTCTTGTTTTCGGGGGAGAGAGAGAGAGAGAGAGAGAGAGAGAGAGAGAGAGAGAGAGAGAGAGAGAGAGAGAGAGAGAGAGAGAGAGAGAGAGAGAGAGAGAGAGAGAGAGAGAGAGAGAGAGAAGGGGTGAGAGACAATGAGAGACGCAGGGAGATAATTGAAGATACTGTGATGACGACCAATTACTAAAGACCTTATTAACTAACCAATCAGAATTCATTATCTCTAATACCAATCAGAAAAGTGATTAGGCAAACGATTATTGCTGACCTTCCGTAACAGCGGGTAAAATAACGGAGCTTTACGAATTACCTAAAAATATATAAAAAAAAATAAATGAGTACTAAAGAAGCATATAAAGAAATAATAATAATAACACATAATGGCATACAAAACATAGAGTGTAATAATGTTATTATAAGATAAAATGTCTAAGACCATATTAGGCATCTAAACCTAAGAATACAAAAACTAAGCATTTCTAGTACTAATGCTCTGAATAAAATAACTAAAAGAAAAAATATTAATATCCAAAAATATGAATTTATAATTATAACTGTAGAATATATGCATGGAAGATAATTGCACAAGTCGGTAAAATGAAGTGATGATACAAAAGATAAACCAGACGCAGTGTTTCATTATTGTGAGCGATGGATCAAATACATTTCCTTTCAGCCACTGCAGTAATTGATATTTTGTCCAGACTAGAAAATGTATTTCTTGTAATGTATAATTTTAAAACGTATAATCACTCTGGTGCCAAATGGGAAAACAAGAAATTTAAAGAAATAAATACGAGAGAGCATCATCTAAATTGTTTTTTTTTTTTAAACATGTCCATATCTAAATACAAGGTAATCTTTATATAGCTTTTCTTGCATGTATGAATCGCCATACTTAATTGCGTGATAAATGCCAGTTTTCGCATGCACTGACTCCGAAGGCGTATGCGTAATGACCGTAATCAGACGTCATTTTTGTGCACGTAAACAAATTACGTAATACTACATCGTGAATTTTGGGAACATTTACAAAATACAGAAAGGCTTGCGTTCCTTGTATGTGACGGCTATAGGTAGAAAGATTTGAAATTGAGATTCCGGTCAAAGTCGTTTTTTAAGATAAACAATGAAGGAAAGAGACACCACTCAACATAGTGGGATAAATGATTGACACTTGAGCCCCATTTATAATGCGTTTTCTCAGAAGCCTTTTCCCGTGTTTATTATGAGATTTCTCTGATCTGCGTGTGCATATTAGTGTGTGTGTGTGTGTATGTGTGTGTGTGTGTGTGTGTATGTGTGTGTGTGTGTGTTTGTTTGTGTGTGTGTGCGTACCTGTGAGAGAGAAATTGTAAGGGAAGCGAGGAATCGTGTTGCGTAACTCTGTAAATAATTGTCCCAAGTACACTACATTTAAATAATCATGCCCCTAGTACATCATATTTTTAACTCCGTGAATGATTAACTCTATAAATAATTTGCACCTGGTATCTTTTTCTTTTAAGTCTGTAATAAACAATTATGACTATGAACACTATGTTTTAACATTGTAAATAACTAAGCCTCAGACACTCTATGTTTTAACACTGTAAAAAATTATGCCCTAAGAACACTATGTTTTAACTCTGTAAAATATTATACTCTAAGAACACTTTGTTTTAACTCTGTAAATAATTATGCCCCTAAGAACACTAATGTTTATAACTGTGCAAATAATTATGTCCCATACTACACCATTTTAAACTCTGTAAATAATTATTTTCCATAGTGTTTAACCTATCATACCCTTGTCAATATATTATTGGTAATTACACTCATGATATTGCATCTATTTAAGTAAATACACCTTTTTTTTATCATTGTTGCCTATCCACTCAACTTCTCATGATTTCATTAAACTTAATTAAATGAAAAGCAATCTTAATTCCTAATAATATTTTGAATGTAGTAATAAAAGTTCAAATAGTAATAATAGTACTGACTTTATTACTTTAAACCACCCTGAAAGTATTGATTTTAAATTTGTTCCAAACTCTGACATTTAAAATTAAACTTAGCCTCAAGTTTCCCATCTACCATATAATCTCTGGTTGAACTTGTTGCACTTTGGCCATTGCAAGTGTGACTAAAGTATTAGTGTCTGTACATTCTCTCAGCTGACAGAAGCTCAGACTGGATCCAAAAAGCTTCACCCATGTTAGGTTAAAATCTGGGCAATGGATGTCAGAAAGCTTAAATATGTGAGTTAGAGAAATCTAACATTAGAAAGGCTTTTGGATCCAGCCACCCACACCAACCATCTCATATTATTAGTAATGGTCTTTAGATTTATTTCCCAGACTGAATAATTATGAGTTTGTGGACTTGTGGGAATAACGGGATTTTATAATTCAGTGATTAATTGCCAGCAAAGGTCAGTGTTGTAGTTTCTCCAGCCAATTATTAAAACTAATCTTTTCTTTAATTTTGCAGCTTTTACATGCCTATCATTTTGTTTTCATAAATGTTAGTTAAGATTTCTGAGCGAGAGTGAGTGATAAAGTTTTGTCCAACTTTTCTCTATACAATTGTATAAATAAGTGAACATGACATCACTTAAACGCATGATGGTAAGCAATGCATGAAAAAGTAGTACAATATTCTCTCCAGTCGGGCACCTTGTGGAGGGGACACCAGCCAAGAAAGACTTGTGGCCTCCCAAATGAATTGCCATATCTACCTATCACGTGGTCCACATTAAGATGCCAAACCACTCCTTCCTTCACGTGAACCAGACAAGACTTTGACGCTTGTAAATACCTGAAGGTTCAGGTTTTCTTCCGGTCATTGAAGTGAAAGATAAGTCAGAAAAAGGAAATACTCAATAGGACATTGCTCGTTCTATTGGCACTAACATTGTTCACACTTACATAAGCCAGTGCACTAAAATCTTTCATTAATAATGAAGACACGAAGCTAAGTGTTCTAATCCATCAGGACATTTTTCTTGTTTTATTTCGACTTCACTTCATTTTGGATTTTGTTATTAAATTCCGCTAAAATTATAAATATTGACTCCGTTTTTCGTCCCATCACGTTCATATGTCATAGTGTCCTCACTCACA
The DNA here is from genome assembly GCA_028829895.1 of Sinotaia quadrata. Classification (NCBI taxonomy): domain Eukaryota; kingdom Metazoa; phylum Mollusca; class Gastropoda; order Architaenioglossa; family Viviparidae; genus Sinotaia; species Sinotaia quadrata. The sequence goes on along the minus strand of CM054181.1, from coordinate 48,395,974 downwards.
AAGGGAGTCTGGGGGCTAGATTAATTATTATGTTAGTATAAGGGATAGACGTATGTGGCTAGAGGTAAATTAATTATTATGTGTTAGTATAAGGGATAGACATATGTGGCTAGAGGTAGATTAATTATTATGTGTTAGTATAAGGGATAGACGTGTGTGGCTAGATAGATTAATTATTATGTTAGATCCATAATCACATCACGCTAAATATAACACCTACAGTGTTGATATCTTCAGCTATTACACACCAAGTAATTACACTATAAATAATTCTTTCTCGACAATTGCTCGAGAAAGACAAATATTAAGGAACAAATGGAAAGAAATGGATAGAAATAGATGACCAAACGAATGTAAGTAAATAATTATAGCAGATAATACACAGCTATGTGTGAGAAAGAGAGAGAAAGTGAATAGATTACCGTTTTGATTATCAGTTTCCAGGCCAAGTAGATATTTTGCCAAGAAACTATATCAATCTGCCTCTTGACTATGAATGCGTAGCCAATCACAATGTATCGTCAAATTGGAATATTTTTTTAAATCGCTTCTTTCCTTACACATTATTCCAGCATTATAATCCTCACCCTACAACATCCACTCCATACCTTCTTTTTAAAAAAAAAGCAGAAAGAATTAGCAAGACCCTTTTCCCTTAAAGATGAATTTAGTCTGAAACGGATGGCTATAAGTTATCCTTTGCAGACAACAACTAGATATAAAAATAAAAATAATAAAATAGCACTCTTCTTTGCTGAATTGATTACACGTTAAAAAGGGTTCCTTTTCGACAGTAATAAGCGCTTGAATCTATCCGCTCATCACACGCTAATCTTCACTCCGAGCCCGGGGGTAACGGATTCTCCACTGCTCAAACTGAAAGCAGTGAGAGAGAAGTGACTAACAGGATTCCAATTTGCACGACACCCAGCCTGGGGATAAAAAGGTTTAGAGACACCTTTCGGGAATGACTCTCCTCATAATTAGGTGCAATCAAATTCATTTTGATATTATTACGTTTTTTACCGGTACAAATCGCAATCGTGAGTTCTAAAATTGTCGAATACAATTACATTCAATTTATACGTTACTGTCTTATGCAGCTGTTTAAAAAAAATGTTACAAATCAATTTATTTATTTTTTATGTTACTTTCGTGCAAACAGGAAATCCAGATGGCTGAACGTACAACTTGATCTCTGCAAATAATTAGACAATAATTTAATGTAATTTTCGTGTTGGGATTTTACCACTGAGAAAGATTCAAGAACAATGTAGGTTATAAACTGCTAATAAAATAAATCTTCAGTTTAGGAAGCATTGCTATCTATCTATCTATCTATCTATCTATCTATCTATCTATCTATCTATCTATCTATCTATCTATCTATCTATCTATCTATCTATCTATCTATCTATCTATCTATCTATCTATCTATCTATCTATCTATCTATCTGTCTGTCTGTCTGTCTGTCTGTCTATCTATCTATCTATCTGTCTGTCTGTCTGTCTGTCTGTCTGTCTGTCTATCTGTCTGTCTGTCTGTCTGTCTGTCAGTAGAAGCTCATATCAAACTCCGCACGAGAGCAAGAACGAAGGGTACACACTAAAAATAATAACACTCCTACAGGGCCTTCAAGTTACATTTTTTCAACGAGCATTTTTTTTTGGTGGGGACGGGCACTATTGGAAATAGTTGCCATTGTTTTCCTGAACGTTTTCTAATTGCTTTTTTTAAAAAGATCAAACAGATGACTGAGTGCCATTACATTGTTTATACTGTTTACCCTGGCAGAGTGAGAGTGGAAAACAATATAATCAATAATGTTTGTCGACATTAATCTATTTCAGCCTAAATTTTATCGCCAAAGCTTTGTTTGTGCTTAAAATCCTGGAGTGTAGACAGGTACAAACATCTGCCATTAAATTTTGTTGGACGTATTCGAGAAACCACTGCTTTGTTATGTAGTCAATGGTTGTGTAAGACTTCCTATGTTCGCTTGTGCGTGCATAGAACTGGGATCCTAAAGTCATCTATACCTGCTAGTTTCTCAGAAGGTGCTTGATCCAGTTTTTATTCAATCCAATTAGAGAAGAAAAAGTACAGGAAAAAATAAGTGGAAGAATCGAAAATGAAAAAAAAATAGTAAATACTACTACAGTAGTAGTAGAAGTAGTTATAGTAGAGTAGTATTAGCAGAAGCAGCGGTAGTAGTATAGTAGTAGTTATAGTAGTAGTAGAAATAGTAGCAGCAGCAGAAGTAGTGGTAGTAGTAATAGTAGTAGTAGGGGTAGTAGTAATAGTAGTAGTAGTAGTAGTAGTAGTAGCGGTAGTAGTAGTAGTAGCAATAGTAGTAGTAGTAGTTATAGCGTAGTAGTAGTAGTAGTAGTAGCGGTAGTAATATAGTAGTAGTAGCAATAGTAGTAGTAGTAGTTATAGCGGTAGTAGAGTAGTAGTAGTAGTAGTAGCGGTAATAATATAGTAGTAGTAATAGTAGTACGGGTCGTAGTATAGTAGTTGTAGTGGTAGTAGTAGCACCTAAATAAAATAGCTGAAAGAAGAGCACGAATAAGACCTAGAAGAAAATCAGAATATAAGAAAATGGAAGACAGAAAGATAAAATATAACAGAAGACAAACAAATAATATAGAGAGCATTAGCCATAAAGCCATAGATATTCTCAAACCAACATCACCGCCACTATTTGTCCATCTGATTCACGACTTAAACAAATTGGTTTCTCTACTACTAATGAAATCTTAACTAAAACATAATCTCCTGTACATAACAAACTATAAAATAGCATTTAATAAAGTCAAATATACTCAAAGAAGTCTTTTAAAATATTTGATACACACAGATAATCTTTTTTGTATTAATAAATGTCACATAAAATATTTCCTTGCACACAACACAGTTTTACAAAATAAACGACACACAAAATATCGTGCTGTGTACAAGTTACTCACAAATTATCCTATATAAAATATAAAACACACAATAATAACTTTAAATATAACACTCAAAATTATGTTTGGAGAAAATGAAAGACTCAAAATATTTTTGATACAATATGACACAATCAATATTATCTTAGAAAACGACACACAAAATAAAGACTTTCAATAGAAATCATGAAATATGACGTCAAGTAAAAATATGACATTCATTTTAGCGTCTTACGAAATATGACACACAAATTACTCTTATGAAATATGACACACAATATACTCTTATGAAATATGACACACAAAATACTCTTATGAAATATGACACAGAAAATAGTCTTATGAAATATGACACACAAAATACTCTTATGAAATATGACACACAAAATACTCTTATGAAATATGACACAGAAAATAGTCTTATGAAATATGACACACAAAATACTCTTAAGAAATATGACACACAAAATACTCTTAAGAAATATGACACACAAAATACTCTGATGAACTATGACACACAATATACTCTTACGAAATATGACACACAAAATACTCTTAAGGAATATGACACACAAAATACTCTTAAGAAATATGACACACAAAATACTCTTAAGGAATATGACACACAAAATACTCTGATGAAATATGACACACAAAATACTCTGATGAAATATGACACACAAAATACTGTCTTACGTAGTAAATGTTTCTTCCGTGCTCTAGGTTCATGCGTCATGGCAAGAAAGTCCGAGGCAGAATGTATTGCAGCCCCCTGCACGTGACAAGCTCAACTTGCACACTTTCATTAGGCGATTCCCCCAAAAATCTCTCCCATCTCCTACCCCACAAGTTTATTGATTGCAAGTATGTGATCCTTTTCTGCGGTGTCACTGCTGGACAGTTTATTGGATGTACGCCAGTGGAAGGGACAGGCTGTAGCTGTGCCTTTTCCTGACATTATGGTTTTATGTGCATTTTATTATGTGATGAAATGTCTCAAGATGTATTTATAAGTTTCAACAGTTTTAAACGTGCTTTGGAAAACTGTAAATGGCTCTTCTGATGTAAGTGTCACTCACGAACAAAGCGTAAAGTAGGAGTGCTTAAAGGTTTTTAAAAAATTAACAGCAATAATTTCAGATAACGTTTCATACGAGAAAATGAGCACTTAAATCAAATGAGATAACACGTGTATCGAAATAAACATAGTGTCGGTCATCTAGCGCTATAAGTACTTATAAAGGACAAATTTATATATCTAGCGCTATAACTCAGAAATACTTATAAAGGACAAATTTATATATCTAGCGCTATAACTCAGAAGTACTTATAAAGGATAAATTTATATATCTAGCACTATAACTCAGAAATACTTACAAAGGGCAAATTTATGTATGCACTTCAGGAATATAGAAACAACTGAGTATGGATTTAAGCATAAAACTTTAAACAATTCACCACTTTAGGTAGGCCACAAAAATTGAAACAATGGACCATTAAAGGAAGCTACCAGACTGTTAACATTTTTATATAACTTAACATGAATTTGAAACAGGTAACCATTGATATATAAATCGGAAGAGCGTGAAATAATTGGCCATTTAAGAAAATCACAAGGACTTCATGTTTCATCGTTTCAATGCTAGGATATAAGACTGTAGAGATATTAAAATTAAATTATTCAAACATGGTTTCATGGAAATACTGATGTCAAGTAATCTTTTTCATTGTACATGTTATGTCTGTATTTGATTGTTGATTAATACATTTATTGTTAAATTTATTTACCTTCTTACACAAATTGATAACCGTATGTTGAAGAAGAAAGTGGGTGGACGGGGGTTCGCTAAATATAGATTAAGGACAGATTTATCTTCTTTACTAAGACGTTTTCCACCTACTGAAATATTGTGTGATGGCATATGTTTGTCTTTAATATTTAGAAGAAAGAAAACTTTTACATATCGCCAAGTGAGAGAGAGAGAGAGAGACGTAATCAGTATATAAATAGGTGAGGCAGTGAGTTAGTGAGTGCTGAGTAAAACGTAGGCCAAATAAAAAATTGAAAGCAGGTTTGTCGTCCAATCAGTCACGATCTTCGCAATCCGTTTCAAATAAGAACAAACTATAAAAAAAATAAATTATTAAAAAATTTGCACATAGAAAGTATTAATATTTCCAAAATTTGACTGCAATTAGTCTACAACATATTGTGAGCACCGGAAAGGGAAGTAAATCTATAAAGATAAAGCGTAGACCTGGTTTCAAGAAATGTTTGAATTTATAATGAATGAGTACACATTACAATGTTCGTAAATGTATAACGTTTGATAACTCTCACCAATGTGACATCACCGACATGGCTGATTCGACAAGAAACTAATCAACCAGCCAGCCAACCAATCAGCCACATATAACCAACCAAAATGACAACCAGTCAATAAACCGTCTATTTAAGGCTTGAGCATCATAGTCAAGAGTGGTGTCATTTTACATATGCATTAATAACTAGGCTTGTAAGTGCTGTGTGCGTGTGGTATATATATAGATATATATGTAGCGATGAGTGATTACTGTTTAAGTGTGCGTCATGCTGTTTTTTTTACACCCGCCCTACATTTATATCAGTTAGATAACTTCAGAAACGGCAATAAATTTCTTATGTAAGGAAGGCGAGCGATGTTAATAAAAAGCCGGCAAGTTATTTACCCATTTCTTGATTCAAACCTATGTTTTATAACAGTGTGCCACTTTGAATAAATGAAAATCATTCAGTCATTTATTGCAGTCTGCCATTTGAACAAAGCATAAATAGAGAGAAAGTATGCAATACAATATGGGAAAATAAACTTTATTTATTAACTAAACATCTTTATTAGTAAACAGGTCCAATTTTTATAAGTGACACGTGAGTTTTGGGCAATAGATATATATTATGAAATAGTGCCATTCAGACAATGCATAACGTGAGAGAGTGTAGTTATACTATATCGCCGCCCCCCCTCCCACCTGCCCAATTCCTAAGTAGCATATTTGCAATATGGGATTTTCAAAGTAATAATATAAAGAATTAACTCAAAGTAGAAAAGTTTTAAATAAACAAAATCGAATTATAAATGAAAAAAATATTCAAAACTTACCGAAATATTTACACTTCTCTCCGGTGTTCCGTACGCTTCTTGTATTTTTCGCAGTCTGAACAAAATGTTAATATATGTATTGTTTAGTAAAATAAAACCCACATATTCGTTCAAAGAATGGTTTTATAAACGGGTCAGATTTCGTTCGTCCTTTTTGTACATTATTTTCACTTCAGTTCACAGTGTCCACGCTGCTCTGACCCCCTTGCTGAGAAATAAATCGCCACAAATTTAAATTAGCACTGACTTGTGTCCACCACTGCATTGGCCGGAGGCCAGTCTCGAGACTACAGGCTGGATGTAGCGTGTTCTACACTGGCCAAGAGGCCAGTCACGATTTCTGAGACTAGCGTGAGGTAACTTTCGTCTGTTGAGAAAAGCACCGTGCAGTAGATAAAACCGTTACTCTTCCTTGACTCCGGCAAATCCATTCATTGAGAAAAAAAAATGTTATCATTAGATTTAATATGAGACAGTTTACATCTTCCACTTCTCGTCGCGAGAGAAACAGCTACGATTTCTTTCCAATATCATTTGAGCGATTGCAAACAGCCCAGCCACATGTTTTCTTAAAATACCTACAATCTATAAATAATTATATATATAATGCGCGCGCATATGTGTATTTTGTGTGTGTGTTTGTATGTGTGCTCTTTTGTAAAGAAAGAAAGACCGAGAGAATGGTTACCAAATTGTCACAGAGCCAGCCAGCATGCATAGTTTTTGTCACAAAGCACCATGCCACACTGCAATAGCTGTTTCTTCTGAGGCTGGCAGCGGTATTTTTGGTGATGAAATTTTAGGATTAAAAATTATCAGAGCCAAAGTCTTGGTACTTGCCCAAATTAAGTGTTGATTTTAAAAGTAAATAAATAAAAATGAAATTAGTCATAAATATATAAATTAATGTCGGCCTAACTAAACTGAATAAAGCAAAGTTAATGTTAAATTAAATTAAATTTATTTCAGTTTATATGATAATGTAGACCTGCTCTTTCACCAAAACCCCACCCCTTGGGACTAGCAGTATAAAACCATGCAGAGAGAAGTACGTTTAATCTTTATATGCACAAAACTTTTATCTTGTGACATTGAAGTCCCACAGAATAAAGGCTGCCATTTAATTACTGGTAATGATTCTTTCTTAAATGTCTTTTAATGTCATTTATTTTAGCCGATTTATTCACTACAGTCTATGTACAGTCTTTTAGTGGTCTTATTGCAAATGATGTTTGTTACATCCCAAATATACTACTCTTTACCTCCTGATATCAAAATATATAGAGTGCCTTAGTTAACCGAGTACAAAATCTCTTTTGTTGTACTTGTAGACAAAAAATGGTACTGAATGCTATTTCAGCATGACTTGCATATTGTGCATCTGTTACTTCTTGTACTATCACCATTTCTGCTTCTATAATTAGTACTCCCATTTCAACCATTACTACAAATATCGCCACCACTGTTGTTACAACTACTACAGTAATACTACTACATCTACAACTATTATCACTATCACTACTACAGTTAGTATTACTATTACAACTACCACTACTACTATTACAGTTATTATTAATACAACTACCACTACTACTATTTACAAATACTATTACAACTACATTAATATAATTACCACTATAATTACTACAGTTAATATTACTATTATAATTATTATTATTACAACTACCACCACTACTACTGCAATTTTTATTAGTATTTTAACGACAGCTATCACTACTACTATTTACAAATACTATTACAACTACATTAATATAACTACCATTATAATTACTACAGTTAATATTACTATTACAACTTCCACAACTACTACTGCAGTTTGTATTAGTTTTTTAACTACAACTGCCACTATTACTACTACAGTTTAGTAATAGTATTAAAACTACATTTATATAACTACCACTATTATTACTACAGTTAGTATTACTATTACACCTACCACTAATTCTATTACTACTACTACAGTTTAATACTACTATTACGATTACATTCATATAACTACCACTAAAAATTATACAATAGTATTACTATTACAATTACAACTATGACAACTACTTCACTACTACTACTACTACTACAGTTTAGTAATACTATTACTAGTGTATTTATATAATTGCCACTACTATTACTAAAGTTAAATGCAACTACCACCACTACTACTACAATTAGTACTACTATTACAAGTACAATAACTACAACTGTCATTAGCACTACCACTAAAACTACCACTATTACTAATAGCACTACTACTACAATTAGTACTACTATTACCAGTACAATAACTACAAACTGTCATTAGCTCTACCAATAAAACAACCACTATTACTAAAACCACTACTACTACAACTACTTTAGCATTAGTATTATGACTGTAAATATCGCCGCTAATACAACTATTATTACAACATGACACTGGACAACTACCAGTACTACTAGTAAGATGGTACGACTATTGTTTCTACAACTAACAAGTCTAATACCGTAACTATTTGTGCTATTGCGTTAGAGTTACTATTGATACAGCCACTACCTCTATTTCTGCTGCCACAGCTACTGCCACTAGTACCTTGAGTGCTAATATTGATACTCCAACTACCACTAATGCTAGTACTACTAGTACATTTCTGTTAATGTTACAATTAATACTACAACAACCATATCCACTACTGCTACTACCACTTTTATTAGCACTACCTTTACTACATTTACTAATTACAACTACCACTACTACTAGTATGTTAGTATTAATATAACTATTGCAACTATTACTACCACCTCTATTACTACTTTCAATACTACTACTACTAATTCAATGCATGCATTGTGCAACGGATGAGTTTTGTGGTCTGACAAATGGACCTCCTGATTCGCATGCATTTTTACTGAGCAAAGTCCAATCTTGATTAGAAACTAGGAGATTTGGCCAAAGAATGTTAGTGTACACTATCCGAACTATGATTTGTTTAGTCATTAATCTCTAATCTTGAACATTCCAGCTGAAGTCTTTACCATCCAGCCAATCTTTGCATATCCAACTGCAGTATTTTGTATCCAACAAAAATCGTTGCAGATTCAACTGTGTATCCATTTTCAGTCTCAACTATCTAGATCCTGATCTACGCCAATCAAACTGCAGATCGTCTACAGTAAAATATTTGCCAATACTCAGTTGAATGCGATGGTGTCCCATGAAAATCTACTCATAGCCAATCTAACATCAGTCTTGACACTCTAATACCGCTCTTAGCTAATCGATCTTTAGTCATTTGTAAGTGAACACTGCTCTTGGATGGGTGTCACTCCAGAATGCACACCGACTGCCGCCTTTATTTATCATCAGTCCTGAAAATGAATTTCTTGAAATATTAAAAGAAAGTTGGAGAACAAGAATGGTAACTAGTTTTTGAAAGCTACGTTGAAAACAGACTTAGAGTAGCACTGAAGATCGCAGCTTGAAAATGAAACCATTTTTGTGCTACTCCTGCGTCACACTCTGAATACCAACTCTGCACAATCGCACGCACGCACGAATGCACACGCATCTCTGAACAAAGAACAGTGCCATTCACATTGACATCAAATTAAAAAAACAAAAAAACATTTTATCTATCCGAAAATGTTTGTACAAAATATACTAAATACATAATTATTCACAAGAAACAAACAAACACTCAAGAGTGCACACATGTCGCTGAATAAAAACATTGATTCACGCACGCACGCATACACACACGCACGCACGCACACGCACCCCGCACATAAGCACACAAACACGCACACCCCGTGTAATTAGTCAGTCGAAAAGCAAGCAGTTATCTGATATTTCTAATACACATTCCTATTAACAAAATAAAATGGAAGTAGTAGTTCTGAGTTACACGCAATAGCTCAATAAATCTTAAATTCTCATAATATAATTTTAACTTTTGACAATATAATCTTAACTTCTCATAATAAAATTTTAACATATGATCATACAATCTTAATTTCTCATATCATTTTAACTTCTCATAATGTAATCTTAATTTTTAATAATATCATTTTAACTTTTAATAACATTTTAACTTCTCATATTATCTCAACTTCTCATATTATCTTAACTTATCATAATACAATTTTAACTGTTCACAAGCAAATCGTAACTTGTAATGTTAATTTCTCATAATAAAATCCTAACTTTTCTTAATATAATTTTAACTTCTCATTATGTAATCTTAACTTCTTATAATGTAACCTTAACTTCTTATAATGTAATCTTAACTTCTCATAATATATTCTGAACTTCTCATAATACAATCTTAACTTTTCATAATATAATTTCAGCTTCTCATAATATAATATTAACTTCTTATAATAAAATTTTAACTTCTCAAAAATAATCTTAGCTTCTTATAATTTTAATTTATCATAATATAATCTTAACCTTTCTTAATATAATTTTAACTTCTCATTATATAATCTTAAATTAGTGTAATATAATCTTAACTTCTCACAATATAATATTAACTTCTTATAATATAAACTTAACCTCTCTTAAAATAAACTTAAATTCTTATAATATAATCTAAATTTCTTGTAATATAATCTTAACTTCTTGTCATAATATAATCTTAACTTTTCATAATATAATCTTAATTTCTCTTAATATAATGTTAACTTCTTAACTTTTCATAATATAATTTTAACTTTTTATAATGTAATCTTAACTTCTTATAATCTATTCTTAACTTTTCATAATTTTAAATCACGAGCATTCTTCACATCAAGCAACAAATAAACCAGTCAGTTTAAAAAAATGTTCTATCTAGACTCACAGACTCTACCTAAACCTGACTTAAGCAAGATCTACCCAGAAAAACTCTAACCAAACTCTAATTAAGCATGATCCACCCAGACAAACTCTGTCTCAATAAGCCCTACCCCAATAAACACTGCAGCACCACAAGAAATATATAAAGCAGAATAGCGGCGTGACTACAATAAACTTACTTTGAGTGCTCGTAAATAAAGAGTACGTCACGAAAACACTCAGACGAATACCACCACACTAATGCATATCTTTACTTCATAAAACACATTGTCACACCACATCGAACACGCTGAACAGTGAGCTGAAACCAGCGCAAAGGTTTTCAATAAATATTTATGCAGCAAGAGGCGCAGTGATTCCCCTTGCTAAAAATAGCACAACCACAGAATAAGGAAACGTGATACTAATGTAGAGGACGCCTCTTTGGTCACCATATTATCACGAATTCAGAGAAGTGGAATAGTTTTGATAAAATGCTCCTTCCTGGCCCATTACATGTCAAAGGAGATATAGATTTCCTCTACATATTTTGAACTGCAAAAACCCTAGAATAATGCTGACAGTTCTGTCTCATATCATGGTTAGCTGGGTAATGATATGAACGAGAATTCTTGATCACTCTGATGATCTATCAAGTGAATGTAATTTTCTTTGTGAAGTGGTAAGCTCGAAATAAGATCGTCATCAATGTCATCACACTATGCAATAAGGGAGCATTTTATTTGCTAATGTTTGTTGCATTAAAGACTTGCATACTGGTAAAAATAATAGGACAGTGGCAATTTACTTTTTGTTTTGCTTCGTTAACTTTTAAAGTTTCTCTCTTTGAACTTTGCAAAAGTTTCCCAATAAAACAACAAATCAAGAAAATTCTAACCGTTGACGAAAGTATTTGTTTTTCTCTCCAAAGGTAACTAGCCGAATTGTGATCGATTCAATTCAAGGTTTAAAGCAATATAATTGAAAACCCACCACGTTCGCTGTCAGTCATCAATTCACGGCGTCTCAGATTTGAGCTTTGAAACATTCGTCCAAGCACGTCAGTCCCTTACTTGTCTCCCCCACCTATCCCCATCCTCCAGTAAATAAGTTTAGTTCGAAAAGGACAGCACTCTATGTACACATTAATCTTTATTGTATTTATCATCATAATTTAAGTTTATGATTGTAAGAAAATAGCAAACATTATTATTTAAAATTAATATAATTCTTGTGTTAATTTGAATTCCATCTTCGAAATTTGCTAATGACTTTTCTTAATATTTTAAAACATTAGATAATGTAGTAAATATTATTATTTCTATTCTTACTTTATCATCATCATCATCATCGTCATCATCATCATCACTACCGCCACAACCAACATCATCATTATTATTTCATTTATTCCTCTTCCTCCTCCTACTACTACCACCACCACATTATATTTTCATCATGCATTACAAGTATCAATATAAAGAATAAAAGAATAAATGAATAATTTAAAGAAATAACTCCTCCTTTATATTTGTGTAAAACCTTATTCCAGAAATTGTTGCTTCACTGATCCCTCCCTTCCTTTCTTTAACTTATTCACTAGAATGATGTTCATATACAGCGTGTTCACTCTTCTTGTTTCTTAAATGTCTGGTCTTTGTACACTAAAAAGAACTCTTAGAATTAAACTTTCATTCGAAAAACTGTTTGGTTTTCATTCTCTTACCACACAATTGTCATATTGTCAGGATCAAGCAAGCAGGCTGACATCAAATTTAATAACATAAGCGGAAACATAAGTTTCTAAAAGACTGTGTATGCGTTTCCGATGGTGACAGAAGCAAGAGAGACAGAACAATCGGACAGGGAGAGAAAGAGAGATCCTTTCTGGATGTCGATCAGGGGTAAGGGTGCAAGGTTTCGGATGTGCAATGGAGAAGTGTTAGTATACAAGATCACATGACATCTGACGTTCTCTGGGAGGTTTATAATTTGCTTTCATATGTGGCTTCAAAGTGAGTGCGTGTGTGTGTGTGTGTGTGTGTGTGTGTGGTGATTAGCTGTTCTTTTTTACTGCAGCTTCTCAGCGTTGGAAGATTTTAAACTTGTGCCATGAATGTTGTATGCATGTGTCTGAAGCTAAGTTCAGCTGTCTAAGTCTCACACTGTATTGAAAAATGTTTAAATCCTACACTATGATGGGAAGAGTTTGTCTACACGTAGGATAGGAAAAGTCTAAGTCCCGCACTATGATGGGAAGAGTTACGTCCCACAATGTGATGAAGAAGGTCTAAGTCCAGCAATGTTATGGTCTACGTCGCATTCTATAAAAGAAAGAGCCTAAGCTCCACGCTGTGATGTGAAGGTCTATGTCTCACTCTATGAAGGAAAAAGCCTAAGCTCTACGCTGTGACGGTGAAAATCTATGTCTCACACGGAAGGGAAGCGTCTAATCCATACTTTAATGGAAAAAAATCGAAGTCCCACACTAGAAGGGAAGGGTCTTACACTAGGGTTGAAAGGATTAAAAGATCTAAGTTCCGCATAGAAGGGTTTTACACTAGGGTTGAAATGGTCACAGTTAGACAGGTGAATAGGGTGCTGAATGCGAGGATGGAGAATGAGGCTTGTGAAATGTGCCATTACCTCTGTCTTCCTTTTAAGTGAGAAGAGCTTGCGCGCTGACTGCGAGCTTAAAGAGAAACTCTAAGAGACTTTCATACAGTGCTGTGAGTAATTAAAATAACGGCGATTGAAACAAAGACGACGTATTATTGCTGTCAGTGAGGAATATCAAACGAGTAGCGACATTGAAGAGTGAGTCGTGTTCGATTGATATATTATCTGCGGGAATTGTAACTGGACCTGAATGCGTCTACTCTGTTCGAAATTGAACTAGTAAAGAGAGTAGTATTGTTGCACACACTTACACACACAAACACACTTACACACACACACACACACACACACACACACACACACACACACACACACACACACACACACACACACGTATTTATATTCAGACACGCGCTCAAAGGCTGGTGATACTGCTTAGAGTAAGGTCATTAACCATAAACATTGAAGCACGATCCCATGTCTAAGCGGAAACCTACAGTCGAGTCAGTATCGAATTGGAAAAATAAATGGCTTAGTATCTAGTTCATCAGACAATGTGATGAACGGAGTCTCGTTTGGTATCGGTTTGCATGCGCCTAAGATCATGACTGAACTGAAAAGAAAAATTGAAAAGAGTAATCATTCGACCGTTTCTTCGGGCCAACTTGCTTAGAACACTTCCAGGCATGAAGTTCAGTTTCTATCTTTTCTGAGAGAGAGAGAGAGAGAGAGAGAGAGAGAGAGAGAGAGAGAGAGAGAGAGAGAGAGAGAGAGAGAGAGAGAGAGAGAGAGAGAGAGAGAGAGAGAGAGAGAGAGAGAGAGAGAGAGAGAGAGAGAGAGAGAGAGAGAGAGAGAGAGAGAGAGACTGCCTATCTCGCAGCTCGGGACATTATATTTTTCTCTACCCACGACACTGTCTACATTACAGTTCTCACGACACTAATATCCATCTGTATGACAATCTTTCTCCCCAGACTCATGAAAGACACTGTCTCTACTTTTTGCCCACTGCATGTTTCCATGACTATGACACTCTGTGTCTACTTATCCATGACATTCTGTGTCTATCTATCCATGACACTCTGTGTCTACCTATCTATGACACTCTGTGTCTGTGACACTCTGTGACACTCTGTGTCTACCTATCTATGAAACTGTCTACCTATCCATGACACTCAATGTCTACCTATCCATGACACTCAATGTCTACCTATCTATGACACTCTGTGTCTACCTATCCATGGCACTGTTTACCTATCCATGGCACTCTGTGTCTACCTATCTATGGCACTCTGTGTCTACCTATCCATGGCACACTATCTACCTATCCATGGACTCTAGATGTGCATACCATTGACACAATATCTTTCTACTTCCTCATGGCATTTTATGTCTCCTTACCCATGACAAGGGATTTCTTCATTCCAGAATTAAACTCACCCCATATGTGTGAAAGACATCACCACTGAGAAAAATTGGAATGCGAACAGAAACCCCAACACTTTACAAATAAAAACAAAACACCCCCAAACACACATTAGAAAGGGATTTACTCTCGTAATACTAAAACGTTTCACAAATCCACCAATTGCAATGACGACAATGTAGCAAGTAATGCACCAATCTATCCAGTCGATGGAGATCATTAACACTGTAGTGAGATCATTAACACTGTAGTGAGATCATTAACACTGTAGTGAGATCAACACCAGCGCAGCCATTCTAACAACACTCGCTTTACCAGACCATTCCACTGATGTCAATGTTGCCATTTTTACAGCAACATTGCAACTAGCGCATGTTGCTACAAAGACAATAGTTTAGTCTTGTTGCAATTTAACATAGCTGTCATTAAGGTACTCAAAGGCAGATTGGTAAAAAATAATAAAACAAAATAAAAGTGTCAGAACATGAACATAATTTTACAGAAATCAGGACATTAGGCAGTCTCTCTTCAACCTTTCTCAGCCTGTCCTGTAATGCTACACAACACACAACCCACGATGTTACTATCGATAGTCTGGACATGTATTTTTTTGCAAGATCACAAGAAGACTTCGGTGAAAACCGTTCACTCTTGTGATGTGTCGACCCCTCGTCGGTGACTCCGCGGCACAACAGGAGTGGTAGCAGCTTACACATTTGTGTCAGTATAAATCACTAACTAACATAACATTGACCCTGATACCGAAACAAGTTGTAAAAAAATAAATAGGACAATGCGCAAAGAAACAGAATTTTGAAAACAAAATGATCACACAAGTATATACAAACTAAATTTTGAATAAACAGAACTTTGGTTACTATGATCGCACTATTTGAAAAAAAAAGAGTTCTGGGGAAAATGATAACACATTTGCACACAAAATGAATGCTATAATAGGATCATACAATTACACACATTGAATGCTGAATAATCAGATCATACAATCACACACACATTGAATGCTGAGTACAAAAATACAAAATTAAATTGAAAGCTGAGTAGAATTATCACGCGGATAGACACACTTACATGATATGCTAAAAACTAAATATTACATATAATTGTAATTCATAACGAATTAAATAAAAAAAAACCCACACAAATAAATAATTCTTTACTCCTTGACAGATTTCAAACTTATTTGACGTTGAATACATTTCGAGATTGCATTCTCCATACAAACAATATGCACAAGTAACAAACATACAAACAATACGCACAAGTAACAAACATACAAACAATACGCACAAGTAACAAACATACAAACAATATGCACAAGTAACAAACATACAAACAATATGCACAAGTAACAAACATACAAACAATATGCACAAGTAACAAACATACAAACAATATGCACAAGTAACAAACATACAAACAATATGCACAAGTAACAAACATACAAACAATATGCACAAGTAACAAACATACAAACAATATGCACAAGTAACAAACATACAAACAATATGCACAAGTAACAAACATACAAACAATATGCACAAGTAACAAACATACAAACAATATGCACAAGTAACAAACATACAAACAATATGCACAAGTAACAAACATACAAAATAAAACTGCATTTTGTAAAACGTTAAATGAATTCAAGTTGATGTTGCAACATTAAGTAAGCATTTAGTGTAATATGTATAGTATAGAATGGCTCTCTATTGTCAGAATTCGCAAGAAGCTTCTTGAAAATGAGCTGCCACATCACAATGATAGTTGCGCAGTGCAAAACAGTATGCTGCAACATGTTCGAACTACACTGTCAACACAAACACCTTAAGAGAACCTTCAAGAACACCCCATTCACTTATATCATGAAATAGAATGCTCATGAAAGCTATGCAAGAGGTTGCAAGTAAAAGTAAATAATTCATTTCACGAAAAAAAATGTATTGCTAATAAATAAATAATTAAATTCACAAAATGTGTGTTATAAAAATATTAAAACTGCAAGTTGCCCTAGCCAGATTAATTAGAATCCTTAATGGTTGCCCCACAAGCGGTTGGATTTTTCTCTTATCAGACAAAATGAGTTTGATGAATTATGCACGCGTTATCATTATGTAGTGGTCCAGACTCTGTGGAATATTATTTTCTTGTTGTAAACAATTTCTTTTCATTTTAAATAATGCATTTTAAAGCGCAGCATATTACAAATCTCCCATCCATTTCAGCGAGAAATATTCAGCTCACTGACTCGTTCTGGAAAGAAATTTAAATTTACGTCTGTTATAAGCAAGCGTGCAGAGAAAAGTATTTCAAAGTGAATGAGATTGTGATAATCCATTTAACTCATACTCATATGGTGATAATCCATTTAACTCATAATCATATGGTGATAATCCATTTAACTCATAATCTTATGGTGATAATCCATTTAACTCATAATCATATTTCTATTTGTAGGAAAAAATAAGATGACGATGACGACAGGGTGATAATCGGAGTGTTTATTGCCCGCTTTCAAAGTTCGTTCATTTTGTAGACAGAATTAAAACTAGAATATATTTTACTCCTAAATTGCATGTATCATTATAGCAACATTAGAAAGAAAGATAAACAGCTTTTGTCCACTATTATCAGTCACGTACAAAGTGTTGAATCATGATTCACTAAGAGAGGTAGACCAGACGCTCTGGAAATAAGTCAAAGATTACCTCCAACAAAGAAAACATGAACATTGATTAAAAGAGAAAAACATCCTCTCCATTATTCAGTGATTAATTTGCAGTAACGCGCCCATTAAAGCTCAAATAAGTAAAAATACGAGACACTTAATTATCACTTGGAACATTTACTCTACTAGGCTAAGATGGATTCATTCTGCGAATCTAAGGGGAACACTCTAATGACCTAAGGGTACATCACTCTTTAAGCCTAAGGGTCATATCTCTTCTAACATAACGGGACATCACGCTGCTGGCCTAAGTGTGTATGTGGGTCATTCTGCCTGCATAAGGGAGATCACTCTCCTAATTCAAGGGAGTTTCTGGTCTGGTGAAGGTTTTCTGCATGGGGCTGAGACAAATAGTTAACGTTTCTGTTCAGACCTACCTCTTCAAACTGAATTCTACAGATTCGAAGGTCGCATTCCCCGCTAGTGGCACATTTGTTTCGCAGCCCTCCCTCCGGTGTACGCTAATTTCACCTTAGCTACAGAATCAGTTATGTATACAACATTTGCAAACATTGTTCTATCTGTTTCCTTCAGAGTCAGTATATGCATACAGCATTTGCAAACTGAAGAGTCAGTATATGTATACAACATTTATAAGTATTTTTCTCTTGCAGAATCAGTGTATGATACAACGTGTATAAGCATTGTTCTCGAACAGAGTCATTATATGTATACAGCATTGTTCCTTCTGTCTCCTACAGAATCATTATATCTACACAATATTTATAAATATATTTCAAATATATCTGAAGTCTTTCTTCTTCTCATTCCTTGTGCATACCTAGATAGGAAGGAAGGAAAGAAAATTGAATAAACGAAAGAAATGAGAAAGAAAGAGATCAAGAGAATAAGATGAATGGATAGATAGACAGACATACAGACAGATAGATAGATAGGTAGGTAGGTAAATAGGTAAGTAGTAAGATATATAGATATATAGATAGATAGACAGATAGGTAGGTAGGTAGGTAGATAGATATGCAAAAAAATGAATGAAAAAGAAGACTGAAAGAAAAAGACGGAGAAAGAGGGAGAAAGAAGAAAGTGATACTGGGATAAAGGGAAAATGATACTGAAGTAAAGAAAAGAAGAAAGGGAGCGAGAGAAAGAGAGAAGAAAAGAAATAAAGATAGATAAAATAACACAGGAGAAAGAAAGACAGCAGACAGCATACATGTTTCTGAGAGTATGTAATTGTATGCAGTGAATTAAGCCCTCTGGAACATAATGCATGTTAGTCTATAATGAACTCATAATGAGAACGGAATGGACTTTGCATTTATAATAACAAAATATTTTTCTTCTCCCTCATAAATCGATAAAAATTGCCTAGCAATAAAATGAAATGTGCCTGATGTGCTAGTTATCTATAAATTTGCACAAAGAATAACTGACGAATGAAAGATAAACATGGAAGATTGAAAAGACATTAAAGTAGCAAGGTGATGTAAGTATTCAATTTACGTCAAGGGAAGGATGACGTCACAAAATTGGATTACGTAATATTATCTGGACCGTCATCTCGAATTCTGTGCTACCCTCTTTTGCGTGTGACAATTAATTTTTGTTCCTTTTATTTCACCACCATGTAGTCTTAACCAGTCACCTTTGCAAATTGTAATTTTCTTGTCTGTCGAAAACCCTGTATTGTCAACTAAGAAAAACAAACGCTTTCAATTTGTTTGTCACTCTGGACAATTCACACTTTCACTATGCATTTGTTGATTGTTGTCTGGTGTTTGCAAAGTAAACGTCGCACAAAATAAAAACGAAATATAATTCTACCGCTATTATTCACCTCTTTAACACCCCTTTATGTGTGAATTTTCTTCTAGCATACCAAACTACATTTCACTTCATTTACACGCACGATCTCTAAGTCGACCACACTTTACGATAAGAAGTGATTCCAGCACAGATCAGATTTCGCCCACATTAGCAACATATGCACTAGACAATTATGTTTCAGGGTGTTCTAGTGGAAAATGGGTTACTGGAACACTAGAAAAACCTCGGAGGATTTGGATTAAAGAGAAAAATATACAAGTAATGGCCTCTTATTATGAAAGTCAAACAATACATTGCAAAGGTGCATCTCCACAAAAGATGTTACAGAAGCCAGTAGCCCAATCCTCCACACATTTATACGCGCACACGTGCTTACAGTCACGCATACATGCCTACATATACGCACACGCTTACAAACAAACATGCTAATTGGAAACAACACAGTTTTATTTACACAGTTTTATATCTTGGTAAAGCGACACTGAACTTTCGCTTTGGGAAACTGGATGTTACGTTTCACAAAATTGCAGCAAAGACTTCACGACAACAGTACAAAAATGATAATCGGACATTTCACCACAAGGAAATCTGTCTTTATAGAATGAAGTTAATCGAACCCAAATACTAGGGAAAACGAAAAGCAAAGAGACGAATTAATATACCTTGTTAATTTAATTCTATTATTTAAATAATATTCTCCATATTTTTAATAGAAAATGGCTCGCCCCAACACTTTCTATTAACTTACATTATGACGCAGATGATGGGAAACAATTTGAGGCTCGCAGAAGACCATTCTTGTGACATGATTATGATGATGCGTATACATGCGACAAGAAATAACAGCTCAATATTTCTGTCAAAATTGCCTCAGACTTAATGAACACCAACAGAGTAAAGTGTGCAAAGGTATTAATGTTTTTTAATGTGGTTAATAAACTCAGGAATACGGATGTGCGGGCACTGCAGGTCTGGTCAGCAAGTACTTCTCTACTTAGAGCTGCCTTATTGCGTGGTGTGTTTCTGAATTAAAACATTACACTTTCTGCATCAGTGCTTACGTGTCAGTACTAATGCTTCGAGCGTTTGTTAAATGCTATATTTATTTTTAAAATAATTAAAATCAATCTATGCATTAAAATAGTATTCTTATAAAAGCTAATTCAAAAATTGAAAAGAAACCCAAATATTTTTACAAACGAACCACATCTCAAAGCATGCACACACAAGCGTCACCAACAACCTCATCAACATCACAAGAGCTTTTGTTTCGTTCATCTTCTAATTGCCTTCTTGAGCAGACAGACAACGTTCGGTTAATCGACTTCTTAAACGATGTGGACCCCACGCCTTTGTGTTATTTTAAGACATCCATCGGTCTCTTAGTATGAAATGTCCGTTTCTTAACTCTGACTTTTCAATGGAAACGTCATAGAAAAAGTAAATTAATCTTCGGGAAAATTCAGGTTCGTGCACTTTTCCCACCTTTAATTCCCTGCTTTAAAAAAAGGAAAACCAATCTATTTTAATGTTCTGTTGGGTTTACTTGTATATTTCCATTTATATTATAGTCGTGCTTCCTCATTTTATGTTAAATTTATTTTATAGACCTTTTCACATTTAAGAAGAGTTGATGCAAAGTCATTTCGTTTAAAAATAGAAACAGGAACTTTGAAAGACTCTTTGAGCAAGATACCAGTCAACTGATCAAGGAAACAGTCAAAGGCCAAGTGAGATGTACGGATTTCACAATGCAGGGTGCAATTATAAGACCTCCCTCCCCATTTGTCTGCCGGCAAATCGAGACTGTATTTGTGACAGCCCGTGGTCTTGAATCTGAACATTGTTGTTCAGCGAAGCGCGCCCAACTGTATCGATGAATGGCATCGGTTTCTATGAGATTGTATGCTGACCATTATCTCAGGATGTGCAGTCTGATTCACCAAAACTTTATTCAATCATCATCCTTGTTCACAAAGGAATGTTGTGAAACACTATCGCTATTTTCTTTAATTTCAAAATCAACAGTTAAGTCATGTGAGCGAGTCTATTATATCAAAACCATATGAATTTCTTCAAGCGGATCAGATTAGTTTTCTGTTCGCTTATTTGCAGTTTCATATAAGCTGTCACAAGAATAAATCCACAGCACCTTTGCAATTTCTTCATTGATTCATTTATTAAAGGACTGTAGTTATTGGTCCTTTTTGCTAAGATTTCTATTTCAAGTGTTACCTTTTTAATAATTCATTTATTTCACATTTGCTTGATTTTTCTTTATTTAATTTCTACACTTTAAGTTATACATATAATACTGTGCAACACATTATCATAAGCTTCAAAAGAATAACCGTTATGATCGTAATTGTCATCTTCATCATCGTCATAGTGATCAAAATAATAATGGAACTGCTATATAGTGCTATTACTTTTATTAATGTATATCTCTATTTATAATAATAACATGCATATTATGAATATTCTTCTTTTTCTTCTTCCTCGTAATATTATTTATTTATTTTTATTATCTTGAAACTTTTTCCAAATGCAAAGTTGTGAGTTTTGTGTTTGTTTTCTTTGTTTGTAAAATGGTTGGTTTGTGTTTAGATAAGTTGTACGTTGACCCATATCGGCAAAATCTGAATTACCAAATGACCTCAAACGGAAGCCCTAAACTATGTGCGGGAGTATTTTTTTCCATGTACTTGGCTGAAAATATTCTTCTTTCAAAATATAAAGATTAGAAAAGACTCCATGAAATACAGTGACCCTTTGTACTAGCAGGACATGTTAACGCTTCAGAACCCTTTCCGTGCAAAAGGCCAAGTGACAACTGCAACGCCGGAATATTGTCAATGATCTTCAACTGAAACATTATCCTGTCTGTACGATATTTTATACTATTACGAGAAGGCCTCTTTAATTACAAGAAAATTATCATCCCCACACTTGTGATAATTTGCACCTCTCAGCTTTTCTGGGTGACGGACTGAAAGAGTACCCCTCGCACTCTCCCAAGAGTAATTCCTGGTATTTTCATGAACGCTACCGAATAACTCTGAACTGGCACACTTCCAAACAGAATAGTGAACACCTCTAAAATGGCGTATACCACCAATCTTATTAATTATTAAGCCCCCACAATACTCTAATCTTTTTACTTAGTTATAATATAACACAGGTTGAGGGTTTTGACAAATAAAGAAATTGAATTTAGTAGCAAAACAAATAACTACACATACACAACAACCCAAATTTGTTCCAATACATATAATGACATATACAATACAATGAAGACACAAAAATGCACAACAAATACTTATGGATAGTTCATTATAGCTTCAGGCCTGATGCGACTCTCTTATTGAACATTTATTCTAGTGTTCTTGGAAACAACAACAGTATCTGTTAACAAAGTTAGTTCAAATGATTTAAGATCAGAGGACATGAACAAGTTACATAGGGAGAAAGAAAGAATAAAATAGTCTCGTGAAAAAGGGTCAATGCGACCCGTCTAAAGTCTGCTTCCCTTTCCCCTGTGGTAGATGAACTCACAATTCCATAGCTAGTATTTGGGCTAGCAAACAACGCATGCTGGCTAGCTTCACAGGTTCCAAAATGGCGTACTGTGTCCAGTTTACAGGCAGAAACAGATGCATAACGGTAGATGCAATCTACCTATTAGTGTAATGGTGCCCAAAGATACCAAAGGAAGGTGTAAAGTACTAAAGGTACCAAGGGGAATTTGCCAATGTGGTGATGCCTTTTGTATGTAACTCCCCAGTGGGGGGGTGGGGGTGGAGACCAGATTGAGTGAAGACAATTTATTTTGCATGAGTTTCTTGGCAATAACTGATTCAGGCAATAAGCCGTTTATTCATAAAAAGAATTAGGGTGGCTCATGCATTAATAGTAATTTACACCGTAGAGTTCCAATAGTTCTTCAAGCAGTGTCTAATAATCTGTTTTAGGAGGTCTTATTATTTTCTACTTTGCAGATCTACTCAAAGTACAGTGCACGACGTCTACCTAAACATACCAAATGAATGTTGTCAATACAAGAAATTACTTCACAATTATCACAAAATGTATAAACATACATATATAGATATTAATTCTAAGATAAGTGCCCATCCAGAAGTGACTCCAGTGTAGCAAAATTGTCGTTGATGACTTTATTCTTAAAATTTTATCTTGTTAACTTTTCTTTATTAAATTTCTTGTTATTATTTTAAACGCGTATTTGTTAGTGAAATACTTTCTATCGTTTGTTTTTGTAGTCCGAAGGGATAATCTAATGATTACGTCTTGTCCTCTATTCGTCTATTTATAATCGTCATATATATTTATTCATAATTCTCAGATATGAGTGGGGGCGTAACAGTTGCAGATATACATGTCTAACCAGTGACCCATACTCTGCATCGGCACTTGTAGATGTCTTGTATCATAACTAATTACCCATATTTGATATACTTCATTATTACAAAGTCACCCCAGCGTATAGCGGCGACAGTATTTCCTATTGATTGTTAAGGGGTTGTAATGATGGTTGTGATTAAGTGGTGGTTGTGTTTCCTATTGATTGTTAAGGGGTTGTAATGATGTTTGTGATTAAGTGGTGGTTGTATTTCCTATTGATTGTTAAGGGGTTGTAATGATGGTTTTTATTAAGTGGTGGTTGCATTTCCTATTGATTGTCAAGGGGTTGTAATGATGGTTTTGATTAAGTGGTGGTTGCATTTCCTATTGATTGTCAAGGGGTTGTAATGATGGTTTTGATTAAGTGGTGGTTTTATTTCCTATTGATTGTTAAGGGTTTGTAATGATGTTAGATGAGAAGAACCGGTTGTGTCTCTACTTCCCGACTTTTTAATTTTCTAAATTTAATACTCGCTTTGAAGAAAATATCTCTTCAACTATTTGTTAATTAATCCCACCCTATACCTCGCCGGTCTGGCAGACGCTGCCGTCAGTTGCTCCCCTTCTTGGAATCCTTAAGACTTTTAAGGGTTTCTGACCTACACTTGACACAGGCATACTTTGCAGCTCTGAAGTATTGGCGGGCCATTGACATTTTGGGGAGCCCGCCATTCTGCAGATCGAACACAGGATGTTTGCCAGTCAATGGGGTTTTCACTTTTCAAGCAACGCATTTAACCTTCAATTGTGTCACAGTAAATTGAGAGAGAGACTCCTCAGGACAGACACAGTTATAGAAACAGGCACGCATAAAGATGGACACACACAGACTTACATTATGAAAGAGACACATAACAATAATTGCAGAATCATACAGAAAGACAGAAAAATGAAGAAAGATACTATCAGAAAGTAATAAGACAGGGACAAAGGGAAGAGAGATAGACAAGACATTGAATCAGATTAAGAGGGGGGGGGGGAGGGAGAGAAAGAGAGAGGAGACAAAAATAGAGGATTACGCCTTTTACTTCAGCGATTGCATCCACAACACAGTTAGTTATTGTAGAAAATACAACGTAACTTCTAAATATGTATTTGTTTGTTTTAATTAATAAATAATTCTTTTGGAATCAAACAATAATAAAAGTGATGATGATGATGATGATGATTAAGAAGAAGACATCAAATTTATTACTTTCCTTATTCTAACAATAACTAAGCGCTTTCCGATATTTATTTATACGAAATACACAATAAATAATTCATTCAGAGTGGTTCGGGTACATAGGAAAATTAAAATCAATCTAACAAAGGAAATTTATGACAACGTGCACAATCAAATCATAAACAAATAAATAACTTTACAAAAAAAAGGAAACATATGGACAAGACAGATGCACATAAAAGCTTTTTTCACTAAACAGAAGCACAGAACAGACAGCACTATATTTGGTGATGATAAAAGTGTCTTTGAAAGCTCTTTTGAAAATGGTCATGGTCTCTCTGTGTGAGCAACACAATATTTTAGCAGAATGCAGACGGACGGACCTGTATGAAGGAAACGTTGACTAGGCAACTTATTTTTGTTTCACAGTGCTAAAACAAGCGTGTTGGAGTATGAACACAAACAGAAGCGTCACGCATGAGTGAAATTTCAAAGGTACTTAGGACTGGCGGCAGGTAGTGAAGTACAACAAAGAGAAAATAATTTACTGCATTTTGTAGCGAACAGATAGATTAGTGGAATGATTTGACCGCTTCGAGACATTCTCGGTTGTTCTGTCCGTTTCGTGCTGTCTATTCATAATTCAGTTATGAGTACATTCTTAATAATACAAGCAACTGCACTAAAAAAAAAAAAGAAGAAAGATTATCAGAAAAACAAATTAAAGTGAAGTAATTTTGGATCCTATTTGATGACATTTAAACCTTGATTAACGCAT
Organism: Sinotaia quadrata; assembly: GCA_028829895.1. Classification (NCBI taxonomy): domain Eukaryota; kingdom Metazoa; phylum Mollusca; class Gastropoda; order Architaenioglossa; family Viviparidae; genus Sinotaia; species Sinotaia quadrata. Next base: position 48,370,134 of record CM054181.1, on the reverse strand, counting down.
CCTGGTGAACTCTTTGACGCTGTCGTGTATGAATTAGCTTTCCATAACACAAAAATAATTGTGTCGAAAGATGGAAAACAACAACTTGTACACACACAACACACACACAGACACACACATACGCACACACACAGACACACACACACACTCGCACGTACGCACAGACACAGACACACACACACACTCGCACGTACGCACAGACACACTCTCACACACACACACACACACACACACACACACACACACACACACACACATCTTTTACAATCAGACATTTGATATTACTCATGAGACTCCCGCACACCTACGCAAATATACACTCTAACATACACTTGGATATAATCAAATAAACTCGTCCACGTGCACATAACACACAGTCACGCACACACGCGCGCGCCTCTGATACACACCATCATATTCACACAAACACTCACGTCTTGTGACACTTGTTTACAAACGCTCGCAATAACCCATATTATCAAGCACCCTAACGCAAACTCCCAATCATAGAATCTTGCTTAACCTACTCTTAACACTAACATTCTGGGCGTACTCACGTTTACAAACACTCACATATCCTAATGTTCACACATGCAAATACACAAACTCTCTCACATACACACAGGCGTACATACTAGTATCAAATGACAAAACAAGAAGTGTAATCAGAAACGGTTTGACGATATTATTATACTCGTTTAAATACACTCCAGGGGAGAGCAGCCCGCCGATCTGCTAACGAAACTAATCATTGAACTAGAATATTTCGCGCAGATGGGTCACATCCATTTCTTGTCGGTGAAGTAGTGGTCAAGTACTTAAAATAGAAAGAGGCGAAACATGACCTTGCCATTGTTAGTAAAGAGAATATTTTATCTGGATAAAGAAAAATTCTCCCTTCCCATTCCCGCACAAGCACACACACCACCACTAGGCCTGAGAATTAATAACAGTGGTCTTGCTCTTTAGACATGAATCACTTTCGACTACAGTCCTTGGAGAATCAAATCGGCCATTGATTTGTACTGTTTAATTCATCGAATTCTTGATGAAAATCTTTGACGTGAATGCGTAGAAAGTTGCTAGTGAGCAAACATCAGTAGATACAAGAGCGCAAGTTTGGGTTTTTAATGAGTGATTTCACACACACACACACACACACAACGAAATAACACTAATATTATTTATGATATATCTGAAATATGTCATATATAATTAAAATTAATTGTATTTTTATCATGAAAATAAACTATACCATACGAATCCTATGTTTAATAAACTTTATAAATTATGTATTCCAAATGGCAAGGTCTATCCTTATTCTGAAATCTATGATTTGAGTTTTGGGTGCCTGATTCTGATGTTATTCATGACATATCCTACAGAACGTCGACAAGCGTGACGTGGTTTGTGCCAGCACATTGAAACTCCAGTTCTGACTGTGAACAGTGACTCCAGTTCTGACTGTGAACAGTGGCTCCAGTTCTGACTGTGAACAGTGGCTACAGTTCTGACTGTGAACAGTGACTACAGTTCTGACTGTGAACAGTGACTACAGTTCTGACTGTGAACAGTGACTACAGTTCTGACTGTGAACAGTGGCTACAGTTCTGACTGTGAACAGTGACTACACTGCGGCTTGAACTTGATCAGACTATTCGTGTTTATGATTAGAAACTAGGACAGATTTGTTTGCTTATTCATTTTAAATATTGTTAAACATTTCTTTTCATTATTCTTTTTATTAATTGTTCAGTCTCGCTTATCTGTTAGTGTAACGTATCTTCTTTGTTGTCATCATCAATTGTAGCAATAGTCGATTATTAATTACATCTTGTTCTGTCCTTCTATATATCTATTTATGTATCAATTGTATGAAATCTATTTCTAAGTTTAAATAACTGAGTGGGGCCGTGAGTCAAATTGGCGGTATTACCAGCATATCAGTGTAAAGATGCAGATATGTATATTTAACCAGTGGTCCATACTCTTCACCGGCACTTGTAGATGTTTTATATCATTAACTATTTGGTACAGCAGTGACATATGCTAATTCATACATTAGAAATCTTTAATCGCTATTCATAATCATTTGATACATTAATACTTAAGTGTGATATCTTTTATCATCACTCATCATCAACCTGATATCTCACTACAAAATTCTGAAGTCTATTTTTATGTTGTGGCTTCAACCTTATGTCTTAATGTATAATTTGAACTCTATTATTATTCTACATTTCATGCATCAACCCGAAGTCTTATAACACGTATTTGAAGCCTATTATAGTGTAATGCTCGCTAAGATAATCTAAGCATGTACCTAAAAATAATATTATATGTGTGCAGAATACATAAATCTGAAGTCTGTTTTCTTTGACCATTTCATGCATCAACTTAATGTTTAAATATACTTATCTGAAATCAATTTAAGTAACATGTTTCTGCATCTTTATGTTGACTTAAAACATAAAGATGCTAAAATAATTTATCTTTGGACGCTTGATTCACCAACTTTTCAAGCATATCACTGGATATAAATATCATGATAACAAAATAATCTGTCAATCTGCTCATAGATAGATAGATAGATAGTGTGGGTGGTGCAAACGATTAGTTTTCCAACCCGCCATTCTATCGAATTCCACCCATAATGGGTGTTTGTAAGATTGCAGAGAAGAAAACTCGGTCAAACCTCCGAGATGTATCCATTATCTACTTATTCTATCAGCCTCTGAATGTTACTGATTTTAGAACTCCTAAAACCCTTGCTAAAGTACGAACACTTCTAGAAATGTATAGGAATTCTGGCCCTCACACACTATCCTTCACCTTACATGGACACTTCCTAAGATATGCTATTTTCTGACTTATTACAAATTAAATTTAGCCCCACCCCCTAAGCATGCATATCGCCTTATTTATCTAAACACAGAAGTGGGAGTAGTGTAATTTAACAATAACACATTTATTCAATGTGATGAATAAAAAAGTAAGTTATATACACAAGCAAGATATAGTAATCACAAGGAAGGCAACATAAAAAAGGAAATAGTCTCTTCAACAAAAGTTTAGATTCAAATAAAGATCTGCTACTAAAACTGTTTAGTTAATTTTGACTGGTTTATAATTTCTGGAAATGTTTACGACAATATCTAGTTCGCTATACAGTCTCCAGAGTCTCTACAGTTCACGGATTTCAAAATTTTACGTGGTATGCTATACAGTCTCCAGAGTCTCTACTGTTCAAGGATTTCAAATGTTTACGTGGTATGTTAAATTGAACTTCTGTATCTTTATGACTATGAATAAGAGTAATAAATCATAGGAGACACACAGAAAGGTTATAGATTGAGAAGACAATCATATGATGCAAGTTGCATAGTTATCTCATTTGACATGTCAGAAGTATCATAGGTCAAGCAGCTCTCTATGTACTGATGCATTTTAAAGTTGACTAAAGTGTTTCATCAGAAACTACTATCTCTTGGCTGGCAGCAAAATGTTATATTTATTTCAAGTATTTAAGGAAGTTCTTTTCATAACACAACTGACAAAATACAGAATGTATGTTGCAATCTATGGAAGTACACCAGATGAATATGTGACAGTTAATTTAAGTTGAGATAGCTGAAAATTAGGTCGGTATGTTCTGACTGAAGATCGTTATCATAGACCAGCCTGGAATGAAGTCACAGAATGAAGTCACAGAATGAAGTCACAGAATGAAGTCACAGAATGAAGTCACAGAATGAAGTCACAGAATGAAGTCACAGAATGACTCCAGTTGCAGGGCTGATACACAAATGACTGGCTGGATGAGACGTGGCTTGAAACAACTTTCAAGAATAATTTACAAAGGTGTCAGTCCATTTATAAGAAATAATTCGGTTTCTCACCCTTTCATCTCTCTCTCAGACATCCACCCACATATCTAAACTAATACTTTTTTTCCAGCCACAACAAATAGGCGAATATATATATAATTGCTAGATTACTTTTAAAAATGAGAAAAGAATATACTTAAAATCTTTCACATGTATCAAAAATGGAAACATCTATACATGCTAAATATACAATACTATTAAGGGAAGTTTCTCTTTCCAAATGTACAGGGCTAAAGGGTTTCCTGACAAATGGAAAATGCAATTATACACCTTCTCAATAAATTTTTAATTACAATAAGATCCTTAAGAAAAGTTTAGTTCTTTAAAAATATTAACTATTAACATACATATTAATAATATTAACATATCCAAATGTACCTTTAACCACACATTCAGGACATGTATTTCTCAAACAATTTCCATTCACAAATTTAGACTGGTTTGTATACTTTCATATGCTAATTGGCTTGACTGGTAGATGAAAAGGCCATCAAGACATGTTTCTCTCATTTTAGATTTTAAGTGGGGAAACATCTGTTCTTTTAAAAGGATAACCTTTCATATTAACGGTCTTAGGAATTCTCATAACAATGTTAGTTAGCACTGGCCTGTGTTCTTAAGAGTAATTTATTTATGAGAATTTACTTCTGTTTACAAAAACTGAGCGACATGGCTGCAGGAGATTAGTGTCCGCTCGTGCGTGACTAAGGCGCACATCAGGTGGCCTGCTAAATAATATGGTTAGACAATTGTCTAGATGCCATTAGACTGGAACACTCAACCTTTGATCAATACTCTAACGGTTATTTTGCGTCAAGAAAGATCTCCAAAAGAGAGTATAGAATTTAAAATGTTAAATAAATTTAAGAAAATTATAATAAGTATTTATCACTTATGCCAATTACATTTCGGGTGCTACAGATAGACAGACATAAAGACACAATAGATAGATAGATAGATAGATAGATAGATAGATAGATAGATAGATAGGTAGATAGATAGATAGATAGATAGATAGATAGGTAGATAGATAGGTAGATAGTGTGATGGTTGCACCACTTAATGAAAGTTATTATTATTAATTAATCTTTCATAACTAATTAAAGTGATGATAATCTTAATTTATTTTATTAATGATTCTCCAACAGACAACACTCGTCTATCACTTGGCAGACATGCGGGCGTTGTAAATGTTTTCTCTCTTCCACAAACATTAACAATGTTTACATTTACATAACCTTTACTTACTAAAGGAGAAGAGAAATCCGACTTTTAATCTATATTTAGCGAACCCCCATCCACCCACATTCTTCTCCAACATAAGATTATCAATATGCATAAGAAGGTCAATACATTTATTCAATCAACAATCAAACATACATATGACAATTGCAATGAAATATATTACTTGACATCAATATTCCACGAACTCACTTTTGGATACTTTTTATACTCTCTCTCTCTCTCTCTCTCTCTCTCTCTCTCTCTCTCTCTCTCTATATATATATATATATATATAAAATATAATTACAGTTCACAATAGAGTCGATATAAATTGCAGTTAAGTCCTATCAGTGAATAATATTAGAGGTAAGTTATTGTAATTTTTTACATGACCTGGATTAAGCATTGCTTCGACAGTCTTCACTGGCCTTTGCAACAATGTCACAATGTTACAATGTCCATTAACACATTTCTCTCGCCACATGCATGGAAACCACTGACACTCTGTTCTATTCTCGATGAACTTGAGTGCTCTCCTCACCACATCCATTCCTTTAAACACAACACCGTGATTACAGTAATTCTAGCAACTTCAATATACTAGAATTCTCCCAATGTGTCCAGCATATATAAAGGTTTATATCATACTTCCTCATGCTTACACACACCACAACAGATGTTCCCATGCCTTCCCAGTTGTACAGGCTTATGATTGTTGAACACCTTAAGGGTAACTGGGAACTCGAACCTTGAAACTCAAACTCAAAGTCAAAAGGCCACTTGTTCATTGCAAAATACAATCAAGAAGCAAACCTAAGTTTCCCATTTATCACAATATAACTCCATTCTCAACTGACAGTCACCTACAGCAAGTATTTATTAGCCCGATACACACACATGGTAAAATAAACACAGCCTATCAAACAAAGTGTTAAAATACTACATGTGTGCAGCTTTGTTCAAACATTTGTAGAAATAAAAGTCAACTCACACAGTACATCTCTACTTAAACGCAAGTATAACATGTCAATTGCGAAAATGCATGAAACATTCCTAACTCAATTCTCTCTCATTCAGTCAGTTTTAACTTACCCTCAAACTAAGGATTGCCTTTCAAAGCTGCACTTTCCTCTTCCACACCAAATGCAAAAGTGATTAGAGAGCAGAATGTTCTAGAGCAAAAGAACTTAATCGCAGCCCATTTGTTAGTCTCGTAAATTATGATCATTGGATACTAGAAAACTACTCACTCAGTTTGCATTACGTCTGCAATTTAGAATGTTTTTGCCTGGAACTGTTTACTTCAACTCAGATACTTTCAAAGATAACACTATAAGGAGTGTCCAAGGTTGGGTTATTCTGACAATTTAGCAATTTATATAACAAATTTAAAAATAGAGAGGCAAATTTATTTTGTCACAGATATGTAGATAGATAGTAGATAGATAGATAGATAGATAGATAGATAGATAGATAGATAGATAGATAGATAGATAGATAGATAGATAGATAGATAAATAGATAGACAGACAAACGTATTTGATAAAAAAGAGAAAATGCAAAAATTGTTGTTCGTATAATCCAAAAGGAATTTGTTTATATGATGAAAAGCTGAAACAAGATTAACAGTTGTTCAAAATATTCGTAACAGATATTTTCTCCGCTTATATTCGATCCATCTACTTCATATCATGACTCTTTAGGATGAAAATGAATGTCAGCAAAACAATACAGAAATAGAGTAAAGGATAAATAACATCAGCAAAACAATACATAGTGATCTTATTATTTTGCATTCAACTGAAGAGTTTTCTTATTATTAACGACTGTAGGAGTTTCATCCCCGCACTGGTAATGTTATTATAATCGGATTTGAAAACCAAAGCAAGCACAAGGCTTTTGGCGAAGATGAATTAGCAACACTGGTCTCCCTTTGCTCCCGTTTCTGACTGGTGTGCAAAGGGTTGGATCGTCTCAGTTAAAACAAACGAAGTTATAAAAATACAACAACTGAGCACGGAAAAGCTTTGGTGTTGCATGAACGCAAACTTCAAATCGTTTTTTGGATGGGTGCGTTTTCTACTGACAGTTTACGACACGTAATCAAGGCACAAAACACATAGAACAGCATCCGTTATGATATGCACGCTATTCATAAAATTGACTGGAAGCGACCACCCTGCAGGAAATCCGTGGCGCAAACAATGACAGTTATTGGAGTCTATTTGACCTTGACACTCACATCTGCTTCCAGACAGCAATCATCAGTGAAATGCATTACTGCACGGCAGTCATCCGTGTCCAGACAATGACAATTAGGTGAGTGCATTGAGTGCGTTTGTCCCTTGCTCACGTCCTTGGCTCACACAGCAAAATTAGTGGGATGGATCTGCAATGTATCAGTGGTTGAATGCAACTATAGATGTTGGTGTCGTGTGTCAAACTCGTTCCACGTGCACTTGCAGTTTCGGCGCGTACACATTGTGCTTGGCCACACACCAGAGAGAAATAAACGGATAAATGCTTACCCCAGTCACAATCAGACAGGTGCAATTAGCTGATAAAATAAAAGGAAAAGTCTGATGAATGAGTTCTTGACACTCAGTATGTAACACAAGGAAGGACTGGATACACTGACTACTGAACACAAAGGTTAATCAGTCTCACAGCTGGGGACAGAGACATGTAGAGTGTATATAAATAATACTAGAAAGTTATATAATAAAAGTTCACTCTTTTAGTTGAAGAGATTAAATAAATGTGCACAGTATAATTATAATTTGCAGAATATTATCTGCACGAACGATGATGCTTTTTAAAAGGCTGTAGTCACACAAAGGGTGTTCCTAGGCACATTATTTTTTAATTGAGAATGAGCAGCTGACAAATTCATCTAGGATGAGGAAGATTGACATTGTTTAATATTAGCACGGGTGTGTCGGTCGCCCGTAAATTATTTAAAATCTAGAACAACACAACTCAGGGTGATGCACCAGTCCAGCGACTCGTTTGAGTCCCGAAGTGGAGTGGTCACCTGTTAAAATATAACAATAAGAAAGACAATACGTACATTACGAGAAGAATTTTACCAAAAAAATAATGAAGACGATAAAGTGAATAAAAATTAAATAAAAGATTTATAAAAAGAGAAAAAATATATACATCAATTTCAAAAATAAATCCTAAATGTTTTCTGAAATGTCACACTTCCCAGAGATAGCACAAACTGGGGGACATAACTTTGGATACACAAGACACCATTTGGCTAAGCGCTAGTAGCGTGCGGTACACCACCATTCTCTGGCTACGACCTCTGCTCCACACACACACGGAATACCTAGTCTATAGGAGTCTCTCCATGACAACCAAATCACGAAGAAGTTTTCCACCTCAGTTCCAAACCAAAGAACGAACTACAGGTATAAAAGGATAACAAAGAAACCCTGCAAACCAATGGATGCAGTATTAAATATATTGCAATGATTAATTAATTGGGACATGTTCCAGAGGCTAATTCTCTAGTTGCACACAGTGTTCGCCTCCAAATGAAAGCCATTGATTCTCTGAAAGAGATGCCAGCGCCGTCTTGAGGGACTCTGGCTTCCGGGGAAGTAATTCAGAACCGGTTCCGGGTAAGTGAATAAAATACACACGAAAACAGTGTGTGCATCTCTAACGTACCGCTTAAATAAGTTTTTCGAAGTCGCCAGACACCCTTTCTACGGCTTAAGCGAAGGGGGAGAGGGTCAGTGGAACGATTCATTCAGGAGAGAAAATTGTATTTTATGCAATCGCAAACGCCACAGCAGCGAGTTTGTCTTAGAGATTTTTATGTCATCAATCAATTTACCATTTTTTACGTCAACATTTTTTCCAGGGGTATATTAATGGTATCATCGTATTTACGTCATCAGTTTGAAAATGATAACCCCATGAATTACATTATATATGTTGATGCAAAAGTTATGACGTTCCGATGTCTTCATTTAATGACGCAGAGATTTAAGTGAAATTTGCACTGAACATAACATGAACATAAACAGAAAGAAACCTAAAGGCACTCCATGAAACCAACACTTTCAAACAGTGACGTAGGTCGCGTACCGTATACGTGCTGGCATTCATTTTTACCCTCCTACATTATTTATCCCACCTAGTATTAATGTTCTAACCTCCTGTACAATTAATTTTCTGCCTTAATATAATATTCATTTTCTCCCTTCCTGTGTTATTAATTTTCTGATTTCCCATATCAAGCCTGCATGGACTGATTTCTTGGCTGAGGAGACCGATCTGAATACCAATAAATCTTCCAACTCTGACACACTACAAAAGACACTGTGCTAAAATTACTGTGTCATAGATTAGGACTGCTGAAGATACCGAATTCTGAAGGGCATAGTAGGACTGCTGAAGACACAGCAAAACTACTGAAGATATAGTAGGACTGCTGAAGACACAGCAAAACTACTGAAGATATAGTAGGACTGCTGAAGACACAGCAAAACTACTGAAGATATAGTAGGACTGCTGAAGACACAGCAAAACTACTGAAGATATAGTAGGACTGCTGAAGACACAGCAAAACTACTGAAGATATAGTAAGACTGTTGAAGACACAGCAAAACTACTGAAGATATAGTAGGACTGCTGAAGACAGCAAAACTACTGAAGATATAGTAAGACTGTTGAAGACACATTAAGACTGCTGAAGATTCGGAAATACTGCTGAAGACACTTTAAGACTGTTGAAGACACAGAAGGGCTGCTGGAGACACAGGAAGACTGCTGAGGCAGTTGGAAGCTGAAGATACAATAAGACTGCTGAACCCCCTGACATTTATGAAACAGAAACGCGTGAAATAAAGACAAAAATAGAGAGATAACTTCTGCTTGTGCATACCACACTACGTTTTTCTTTCTATATCTGCTGTTTCATGTCAGCAACACTGGGTAGCTTTTCAATTTTAATTGTCATTCTTTGCTAATCTGTTAAACCTCACCTACATATTTTACAATTTCACTATTTTCTCAAGTATTTCTTTGTGGTTAATTATGACAAGGGGTGAGCCAGATTAAGGGGATTTTACTGGACATTAAAATAAAACATATCACTGACTTTATATCAGTTCCAAGAAATATTTGAGTCGATTTTATGGTACTGGTGGGTGAAGTGCGGTGGAGTGGACAGAAAGTAATCATGAGACTAATTGGACAACTTTTGCAAAGCTCTGTCGGCCACTAACGATGTATCGTGTTCACACAGCAAGAAATATAAAAGGAAATTGAGCCCATATATCTACTATGAATGCGCAGCTTCAGACAAATTTTTGTTGTTGTTGATATTTTTACCTTGTCCTAAAATGTCAGCATAATAATGATAATACACAAAATAATAACACAAATGAAAAAAATAACAATGTGAGATGTACTTAAAAAAATTAGATACAAACGTTTATAGCTTTATATGCTGTATATTCTCTTAGTACAATGTTCTAAGTATTGTAATATGGCGAATGCTGATAAAATAATAATCTCGATGTTCTAAGTATTACAATATCACGAATGTTGATAAGATATTAATTCCGATATCTGATCCACTCCGAAATGTGCAGATGTGCATATGGTTATTCTATTTTTAAAGAAATTGTTTTCACTTACTTTATTTTTCTTTGTAATGTTATTTTAACTGTTCTAGAGGTAAACACAATTATTGATGTGCATTTAATTTCACTTTGCAGAACACGAAGCCCAAGCAATAAACATTGATGTACAATCCCATTGGTACCATAAATGATGCATTCACTAGCAGACAAGCATGAAATTATGCACTGAACATATCGACACACAAGACGACGCACAAGAGAACAAAATTTGTCGTGAAGTTTATGGTGAGAGTACTTTCATTTTCACCCCCCTCCCCTACTAGACCTATACCACTCATTCAATATCTTAATCATACAACTTTATTTTGTTTAATTCCCCCCCCCAAAAAAAAAAAAATGAATGAACGAACAAACGAATATATTAATAAACGAATGAATGAACAAATGAATGAATGCACGAACGAACGAACGAACGAACGAATGAATGAACGAATGAATGAACGAATGAATGGGGACCATTACTGTAAGTTGAAATGATGATTTATTTAATTATTTGAGAAGCTGATATGAATGTTGTCTTTGTATGACAACCGACACTGATGATGTTGTAATCTATAATAATGAAAGATTATTTTGACATTAAAAAGGGCTAATTATAATATGCTAACACTTGTTAAATTGAAGTAATGATGATACATAATCTATATAAAGGTTATCACTGTTTTTGGAGTAGTGATACTGTAAGACCGCATATAGCGCTCACTGTTGCCACAAAGCATTTAAGTACCAGATGATAAAGACTACAAATGTATTTTTCTGTCTAAGTGAGGGTATGGGACCCAGATAATTAGTCTAGGTGTAATGTGGCCTGGAGCTAGAAGGAGACAACCCTGGACCATGACGTCGGAAAAATGCTGGCTCAAAATCGACTTGATACGACACTATCCTACTACAACATCGCTATCTTCGACGATGATTCAGTTGAGTCAAAAGAAAAAGACTCGGAACCTTTGTGCACTTAACTGACAAGCTACATCGGGAGTAGAGTGAGTGTTATAGTGTGTGTTAACGTGTGTTCATTTCTAACTCACTGTAACTTGTAATTTTCATCTTGTTATTTTTTTCATTAAATTCCTTTCATCTTTCTCCGCATCATAATTAATTACTTCTCAGAACGATCACTAATTAGGATCGCATGGAGCTAGCCATGTATTGGATGACTGAAGATCAGGTTAATCAAGAGGAGGAGATAATTTTGCAAACCCGAATGCAACGTTAACTAGTCTGCTCGTCATTTTGTTAAGCTGATAATTTTCCCCATTAGATTATTTCATCATCAGTGATATGAGGTGTAGGCTAGGCCATGGGCTGTTATTAGTATTGATATTGAATTTAAAAAATTAAAATTTCGATAATTAAAACTATGACAGAGTCGTATACAGACCCCGCACACACACACAACACAACACCCAAACACACACACACACACACACACACACACACACACAACACAACACCCAAACACACACACACACACACACAAACACACACACACACACACACACACCCACACCCAAACACACACACACACACACACACACACACACACACACACACACACACACACACAGTAACACATGACTGGTATATTATTTAGAAAGCTTTGATGTGAGATTATGAGACACACACACACACACACACACACACACACACACAAACACACACACACACACACACACACATACATACTCACACATGACTGGTATATTATTTAGAAAGCTTTGATGTGAGATTATGAGACATCCACTGTCCATCGATGAACAGATTTATAGCGCTCTGTTCACTTTTGGATTCTTAATTAGGATTCCAATTTCCGTTTCTAACGACCTTTGATTTCCCAGACACTCTGGTTAATAAAGAGTAGGTGCGGACTAACGAGACGTAATGCCGATAGCACGAGTTGGACAAGAGGAGATAAATATTGCGTCTTGGCGTGGCATAAAGGGATTCAAAGCTTACAGAACTTTCAATCAGACAAACTTTGACACCATTTTGTTAAAGTTTGGTCTTCTTGCAGAGCGAAGATTTGGAAGATGTGACAGGACAGTCGGTTAAAATGATGAAATGTGAAACAGAAACTACCAATCTGGTTTGGTGTACGAAGGATTCCTTTTACTGATGGAACACTTGCAAATTGGGTCTAATATTCCGGGGGCGGTGGGTGAAAGATAAACATTTTGTGCCAGGAAGGAGAGTAATTTAAATCTAGCTTTACAATGGCAAAGTAGTTCATAAAGAACACGCACATATACTCTAGAATATTTTACAAAGCACAAAGATTTTCGAGTACAATAAGACACACAGACACTCTAAGCAATTAAGATACAAAAAAGACACTAGGTTATTAAGATACACAATGATACTCTACGTCATACGATATGCACATATACTCTTGGACAGTCGATACACAGATATACTCTAGGCCATTAAGACACACAAATATACTCTAGGCCAGGGGTCACCAACCTTTTTGATACTGAGAGCTACTTCATGGGTACTGAGTCATACGAAGGGCTACCAGTTTGATACACTCTTCTAGTTTGCCTTTATACATTATTAATAATGTGAAGACTTAGAAAAGGCCTGCGGGCGACTTATGTGATCTTTGCGGGCGACCTGGTGCCCGCGGGCACCGTGTTGGTGACCCCTGCTCTAGGCCATTAAGATACACAAATATACTCTTGGACAGTACGATACACAAATATATTCTAGGCCATTGAGATACAAATATATTCCAGGCAACTAAGACACACAAATATATTCCAGGCCACTAAGACACACAAATATATTTCAGGTCATTAAGAAACACAAATATATTCCAGATCATTAAGGTACACAAAAATACTCTAGGAGTATAGGTCATTGAGAAAGTTTAGGTCATTAAGAAGCACAAATGTACTCTAAATCATTAAGAAGCAGAAATATACCGTAAGTCATTAAGATACACAAGTGCTCTCTAACTCATTAAGATACACAAGTGCTCTCTAAGTCATTAAGATACACAAGTGCTCTCTAACTCATTAAGATACACAAGTGCTCTCTAACTCATTAAGATACACAAGTGCTCTCTAACTCATTAAGATACACAAATTAGGTCGGTCAGGTTAACTTTCAAAGAACCTCTAATTCGGTGAATAAGAAAGCCCCGTACACAAATCTTGTATTTGTAGTAAACATAAATCTTTGTTGTTAATGATTTGTTCTTATATTTATTTTCTTGAAGAGAGATTTGAAAGTATTTCATTGCACGTTTCCTCACCATCATAATTTTATTCCATCTCCTCTAAAACCAGTATTCCGATCCTGCATGTGAAGTTTCCAAGCTGGTGACGAAGAACATAGTGGGTGGGTGAACTTCCGGTTTGTGTTGGCCAGTCAATGATCGTCTCAATGAACAAAATCCCATTTAGATCAAACAAATCTCAGTAATTTACTTTTGATATTATTGTTAGTAATGATATTGTAGTAGTAGTATTTGCAATAACAATAGAGCTAATACTAGAAGTTTCTTTAGTAATAGTAGTGAAAGCAGTAATGGTAACACAGAGGTGGTGTATCGCAGTTGGGGGGGGGGGTAGTAATAGTGTACTGGTAGTAATAGTGTACTGGTAGTAATAGTGTACTGGTAGTAATTGTGTACTGGTAGTAATAGTGTACTGGTAGTAATTGTACTGCAATAATAGTGGAATTGTAACAGTTATTAGAAAAGATCAGGTAGTAGTGACAGATGTGGTATTACTTGTTTTAATGTTAGTTGTGGTAGAAGTGCTAATAAGAAGAATAGAAATGTAACAATGGTAATAGCTGCAACATGAGAAGTAGCAGTAGAAGTAGTAAGAATATTAACAACATGAGAAAGTTTAACGACACGATGATGAAGTTAAAGATGATGACGACGACGGCGATGTTGTTGTTGCTGCTGCTGATAATAAAAAAGAGAAAGAGAAAAAATAAGAGTACTTATGTGTGCTAATTCTCAAAAAACCTCCATGTGCTTTTAACCACCGGTGCTAATCTCTCTATTCCAGGGCTAGTAAGGGGATGACGATCGATAATTAAGATGCCAGTCACTAAGGCCTTTGTGTTTGCGAGATCGATAATTAAGATGCCAATGACTAAGGCCTTTGTGTTTGCGCGATCGATAATTAAGATGCCAGTGATTAAGGCCTTTGAATTTGCAGAACACGAATTTCTTATTGCTTTAATAAAGGCTGAAAATAAATAATCTTATACATTTTCAAAAATAAATAAACAAATACACTGATAATTTTCAAAAACGAATGAAAACGTGTATTATTGCCAGGAACTTGGAACTTATTGTCTTACAGTCACATGAGCGTTAAAGCTGCATACCTAACATACATCACATATTTCTTAGTTTTGATTCAACTCTCCAAAGATAATTAGTTAGATAGACAGACCCACCGACAGTGTGTGAGAGAGAGAGAGAGAGAGAGAGAGAGAGAGAGAGAGAGAGAGAGAGAGAGAGAGAGAGAGAGAGAGAGAGAGAGAGAGAGAGAGAGAGAGAAGAAGTATATTATACTTTATTACATTTTGAAATTTGGTAGTATGGTGAGAATAAACATTGTGATTATGAGGCCAGACTAGACAGACTTACTATTGAAATGCTTATACTATATTGCAAATAAGTTTTTATATTTTTTCTGAACTATTTTATGGAGTTTCTTAACGAACAATAAACATTATGAACATGTAATAATATATCTTATAAATAAAGAATACGCGATCTGATGAAGCACGTTATTCTTAAACTTTTTCGAATACACGTCATCGAAATGTGAAAAGACGAATTGTTTTAATAACAGTTAATTAATTAAAGTTTATGTCACTAAAGCAAAGATATTTAATCCGTATTGAATTGTTTAACCCTTCGCTGGTAAAGAATATTGACTTCCGAAAGTATCGAGTATGACATTCCCCAAGCGCTGTGCCTTCTGAACAGAATTTCCTTCGCGCGTTACGCAAAGTGCAAGTTTCAAACAAAAGTAAAAGAGTAAACAGTGGCGATCAATTCATCATCAAAGATAGTGCTGCGTGACAACCCAGATTATTGCCTGATAAAGCGATAGCGTTTATGCAAATGTCATGCAATACCAGTTGTCAAACGGAAGTAGCAGGCGGAGATGAAAACACGTGCCCTTTTTGGAAGTGATTTGAGTGCGATTTTCTTATATATATATATATATATCTACACCTGTATCAATATAAATACAAAGCATACAGACAGACAAAATGACATGTTGAGTAAGAGAAGGCAGTCTGACAAAGAGAAGTGACTGACTGACAGACGAATTAAGACAATATTCAAACGGAATGAAAGATAGAAGAGAATGACGGATTGTCAGACAAAAATATAAAAGAACGGACTGGCAGACAGCAGAAAAATGAATTGAGATAGAGAACGGATAAATCAATTAATGGCAGCAACGAGCAGATACGGATTGAGGGATATACAGACGGACTGATATGCAAACATACCTGACAGACAGACAAAAGGGAAAACTGACAGACTGATATACAAACATACCTGACAGACAAAAGGGAAAACTGACGGACTGATATACAAACATACCTGACAGACAAAAGGGAAAACTGACGGACTGATATACAAACATACCTGACAGACAAAGGGAAAACTGACGGACTGATATACAAACATACCTGACAGACAGACAAAAGGGAAAACAGACTGAGAAAGAGAACAAATCAATTAAAGAAAGAACAGACTGAAAACCATATGGAATGATAGTTTTAGAGAACAATTAAAAAACCGAGAAAGACTAACGGACAGGCAGACAAAAAGAGAACCGGTGGCAAAATGAAAGACAAAGATAACCGAATGAAATACCGAGGAGAACAATTAAAAGTAACAAGGACAGAGAAAGACAGACAAATAAAAGGAACCGACTAAAAGACTGGTGAGGAAAGACATCATAAGACAGATACATAGATAATAACAGATTGATAGGCTACAGTCCAAGACTGAATGAGAAAGAACACGAAAAACAAAGATAAGTAAAACAGACGAGAAACGAAAATAAAGAATAGCTTAAAAGCGAACAAACCGCATGATAGAGAGATCCACAGAAAGAAGAGTATGATCAGATGTCTAAACGAACAAGTTGTATGACAGACAGACTTACAGAGAAGACAGACTAATGAAAAAAACATACTGATAACAGAGAGTTTGACTGACAGACAGACAAAGAAAATATGGCAATTGAATGACAGAGACACAGAGACGGTCACGGGTTTCTGTGATTTAAAATGAGTCTCCTAGTCGAATAAATATCTAATCTGTTTTATAAGTTGTTCGGCAGCCATTATGTATGTACTGTATCGACCTATATACTTTCTGGTGCGCATGCTCGTTCATTTAAGATTTCCTGTTGTATTTCATCGCATGTTGACTCCACAGACATTAATGCAGATCTGTTCCACGATGTATGCATATAATGAACGCCTAGCAACAAGACAAAAAGAGAGAGTTGTTAAGAAAATCGAAGGAAAGTCGCTAAACAAGTGCACATCTTATAGTCTGGGGTTCGATAGCGGGTTTAAGGGTGTTGGTTTTGCCAACTGATTCATGATCGCGTAGCTTTCACTGATTTCGCAGATGGACGTAAATATTTAAGGATGGATTAGGTTTGGGAAAGGACATTATTAGAGTTGAACACGGAAAGAGGAAGTCACCACGCCAGCGCGCAAATCATAAGCCAATGGGAGGGGGGCGTATGATGCTAGACTTACAGGCGTCGATCTGATAAATCTATTTTTAGCTAATTTTTTTTGTTCCCAAATTTCGCAGACAAGCATATGAGCTTAGAAAGAATTTAAGTTCTTGAAAGGACAGATTGCATCCATGAAAGATGAGCGGAAATGTGTCAGGTTTTCTGTGTGGATGTGTGGGAAGACTATACATGCTGTTTTGCCATTTTGCCATGGCTGCCACGGACTGCCTACTGTTACCGATTGTCAACTACCATGGAATCCTTAGACTTGAACCATACACAGAACAAGCTTGACTAACCAGTCTAAACGACGAGGCCATTATCTGAGAGTAGAGGAGTGCTGAAGAGATAATAGAAGGTTTATCGTCTCCCAAAGGTGAAGTAGATCCTGAGTCTTTGAATTCAAGTCTAGTCCTCTAATCATGCTGCCCGTCTGCCATCGTCACTGGCTTGTGTCACCTACGTCTGCGCTGACGTAAGAGGGTGGAGGATTCAGCAAACGATTTGAAGGCGTGGCTCGCTGCACGCTTAAAGGTGAAATAACTTCTTGGCAAATTCGTTATGAAATGAATATTGTGACACAACACCACATAATTCTCCAGAAGACAGCATTTGTCTCTGTCACTTGGTGGAAATGCGGTCACTGTAAACGTTCTCTCTCTTCCACAACATTAAAGACAAACAATTACTATCACTCTGTATTTACGTAGGTGGAAAATGGCTTACCAAAAGAGAAGATAAATCAGTCTTTAATCTATATTTTGCGAGCCTCTATCCACCTACTATCTCTTCAACATATAGTCATCAATATTTGTAAGAAGGTCAATAAATTTAATAATAAATTTATTAAATAAAAAATCAAATGTACTGCATACGAGTATAATAAAAAGAGAGTTGACTTTCCTATCATTTCGCTAAAATATTCATTTAGCGCTAGTCAGTCATTCAGTATATCTTAAAGTAGACACGAGCAGTCATATTAACACACACACACACACACACACACACACACACACACACACACACACACACACACACACACACACACACACATACACACAACACAGTTCATGGATATAATTCATCAGAGAAATGAGAGTGAAGTTTAGAGAAATAATTATAGACAATGTAAATAATCTTTTCAATGATGGCCACTATCACTAGCACTTATTCACAATCGCGTCCAATGTACCCCTTCTAGGCACATTACACAACAGTTTCACATTCTTTGAAGTGCTCACAAAGCACACCATGGAGAATCACCCAGATGGGAGCAGTCTTCTGCTATTAGATTGAATGTTAATGGGTTCACTCCTTTGAGATTAAACACAATACATGAGCAATACATGTTCAGAGACAACTGTATCTAACAAAACAAACTCATACTAACAAGGTTACACAGTGATGGAATATTACTTGTTAGTGGTCTGCGATATAATGAAAACATATTATTTGTAAGTGGCCTGGGATACAGTGGTGGAATATTACTTGTAAGTGTTCTTGGATATTGCGATGACATTACTTGTAGGTGATCTGGGATACAATGATGACATATTATTTGTAAGTGGTCTGAGATACCACGGATAATTAATTAAGAAGAAAAACTGTTACTGTTGCAGTGTGGTATCCCAGATACCCATATGGCTGCGTGGAGCGCCAATGGATATTAGTATGTACTTGTGCCGCTAAACAACGTGATAACTTCCCTTCTGAAGCGTTGTGCCGCTAAACAACGTGATAACGTCCCTTCTGAAGCGTTGTGCCGCCAAAGAACGTGATAACTTCCCTTCTGAAGCGTTGTGTCGCTAAACAACGTGATAACGTCCCTTCTGAAGCGTTGTGCCGCCAAAGAACGTGATAACGTCCCTTCTGAAGCGTTGTGCCAAGCTGCAAGTTAGTGTATGCCTGTGTTCCGCTTTCACAAGCCTTTAGTACCGTGCTGCTATCGACGTTGTGCGATTCTCGACAATGCATGAGCAACGTCTCGAACTGTGACGGCAGACGTGAATGAAAAGCATGTGTAAATCACGTTTTGTATCAAGCGTTGAAAAACCACTCGTAGATGTACAAAATGCTTCCGTGGGTGTTTGGCAACAACTCTATGGGCGGAAACCAGACTTTTGCGTGGTTCTCACATTCACACTTTGGGCAAACTTCGATTAAAATTGCGAACTTTCTGTTCGGCCGCCAAGAAGCAGAGCGGCTGTAAGATGTGAAAGCAGTGCAAAAGACCAATCTCACAAGCATCGTCGGCACATCATCCACAGTATCTGCATCCTGTCATTCAATGCATGCTAACGAACTATCGCAGACTACCACAAGAAGTGGCGGATCGCTCATATTTCTTCCCCGCTTGCTGCTTTATGGCCATCGGGCTGTGTGCACGGAACTCCAGGAGCAGGTCAGAAACGATCAAAACTACTTTCCCATGTCATGACTGGTAATAAAAGCTGACCTTTAGGCTATGACCCTGAAAGGAAGTAGCAGTAACCCGACTTCATGAGTCCATCTTCACTATACCAAAAGGAAGTGAGGCCAATGGCAGTGTCAAGAGCGTACTAATGTGCGTATTTGACATGTAGGGATTATCCACAAGTAGTTCGTTTCTCTAGGTCACATGGTAAAAGAACACTTCTACGATAGCGATCTTAATGCGTTTGGTGAAGGACGCGAGGCGGAAGCATTTGAAAAAGTGGCATATACATGACTGGCCTCGGCATCACAATTATGCATGCGTCGCTCTGTTTGTGCAGCAGCCAGAAACAACATAACCCACGTGACTTCCATCAAATCGAGATTCAGTTGAAGGGACGAAGATGCGAGAACATCAAAGAGATCCAAGTGGACTCGCTGGAGGTGCTGAACATCCCCCCTACCCAAAGGAATTCCAGAGGTTTTTACAGTAATGTAATGGGCGCTGAGTTTGTCGACTATACTTTAAAGGGAGAATCTTGGAAGGTGAGAACAGAGCTTGGAATCTCCAACAAATCTCCAGTTGTTATGGCAACATTCCACGAACGAACTTTTGGATAGCGCATCGAACAGCTTATAATTACAATTGTGAGTAAAGCGCCCATTTCTGATATATTCATTTGTATTTTAAGTTTACAGAATAAAGCAATATTTCACATAGAGTGTTGTTATAACAGCATATCAGATGGACTGCTGTTATGAAAGTATGTGTAAAAATCATAATATCACACAGACCGCTGTTATGACAGTATGTGTAAAAATCATAATATCACACAGACCGTTGTTATGACAGTATGTGTAAAAATCATAATATCACACGGACTGCTGTTATGACAGTATGTGCAAAGCAAAATACCACGTACACTGCTGTTAGCACTGCAAGACAAAACTCTTCTCTGTCGCATAAGTAACCGGGGTTCAAATCTGGCTCAAGGCGAGAAAGGCTATCTTAGCCACTCCCAAGCATACAATGTTAGGCTTAGTGTTGGGCATATCTGATGGGACAATAAATTGAGTCTCGTGTGTTACAGTCAGCAAATAACTGCCATTGCCAAGAAAATACATTAACATCCCACTCATCCTTTACTGCCCCAATCTAAGGCGGAGACAAAATATATATTTCTCTCTAAAGCATTTAATCTCTTTCTCATTTGTTGGACTCATTTGCAAAATCAACTAGTGTTGGAAGCAAAATCCAAATTAAAATCGAAAATAGAAAACTATGAAGTTTGGCTTATATGGCTGTAGGATTCATTACAATTGTTACCGAATAAACCGTGGCAAAATGTCAAACAAATAGGTCAGTATAGATTAAATAATATTAGAATCTTGATAACCGGAAATTGGCGTGACAAATCTTATTACTCTTACAGGAAATGAAGCACTCAAAGTCCTAAACTCTCAATGGATTTATTATAAACCCACTCCATATGACA
This sequence comes from Sinotaia quadrata, assembly GCA_028829895.1. Taxonomy (NCBI): domain Eukaryota; kingdom Metazoa; phylum Mollusca; class Gastropoda; order Architaenioglossa; family Viviparidae; genus Sinotaia; species Sinotaia quadrata. Next base: position 48,348,697 of record CM054181.1, on the reverse strand, counting down.
GACGGTCGATGTGTTTGTGATGATAAAGGTAATTACATAGATACACTGAAAATTGAATACGAATTTTCTGAACAAGGCTATTGTCGTCCCTGGCCTTGTAAAGCCCTATACCCACACTATCTCATTTAGAGCCCTATACCAACACTATCTCATTTAGAGCCCTATACCCACACTATCTCATTCAGAGCCCTATACCCACACTATCTCCTTTAGCCTTATACCCACACCCTCTCTTTGTAGAGCCCTATACCCGCACTCTCTCCTTTACAGCCATATACTTAACACTCTCCTTTAGATCACCAAACCCATAACATCTCCCTGTAGAGCCCTACACCCCCACTCTCTCCGTTAGAGTCATATTCCCCCGCTCACTCTCCTTTAGAGCCTTTTGCCCCAACTCTCTCTCCTTTAGAGATAAATACCTACACTTTCTCTACCCACTAATTCAGCGTTCCCTTATGAAAAATAAAAAAAATGCTCTAAAGGTAGACAATTGTACCCCGTCCTGTGATTACAGATTTATCGTTGCGACTATTTCCGGTATTAAAGAATAAACGCCTCACGAGAAAAGAAATTGCAATTAGTCTAATGTGGGCTTCTTTTTGCTTTGTTCTTTTGCCGCTCATTGGCGTCAGCTGGAGATAAATAGACTGGACTTTGGTTTTCTAAAATCCACCTTAGTCTTCGCGGAATAGTCAAAATGTCCAGAGGCCTGGCCATTGCCCCATTTAAAAATTTTCACACTTGGGCCCGACTTCTGGGGTGACCGCTTTAGTGCTGCAATAGACCAGGTGGAAAATAAATATATCTTTGAAATGAAATTGTAATATTAATAACAGTGACTTGTAGATTAATATTATTTCTTCATTGACTCTTCCCTTTAGGAATCTGTCAATATACATCAAAAGAAATTGAAACCGAGGCTAAATGTGCATGTTATTTGTATTTAACTCATATTTTTCGTACGTGGGTAATGTACATTAAGAACGCGTTCGGCAAAGTTGTAAGCTGCCAGAAGTCTCTAATTTATCTTCAGCAATGATTACTGTGAAATTACTCTTGACCTATTGTGAAAATACTCTTGACCTTTATTGAAATACTCTTGACCTATTGTGAAATTATTCTTGACCTATTGTGATATTGCTCTTGACCTATTGTGAAATTATTCTTGACCTATTGTGATATTACTCTTGACCTATTGTGATATTATTCTTGACCTATTGTGAAATTACTCTTGACCTATTATGAAATTACTCTAGACCTAGCACCTAGTAGAGAAATAGTGTGTGTATTGTACATTTTAGCGAGTGCGATTACAGTCATCAATGAAGTAAACGAATGCAATGCACATTATAGCCAGTATTATGAAACTGATAAATGAATGTGACCCTCTTATTGTCTGTATCACAGCCATGTTATGTAATTGCAAGTGTCACGCTGTAGCAGATTACAAACAATAAGAGGGTCCAGTGCATGTTAAAATGATGTTGGTCACAATAAACAGATTCCATGTTATGCTCGAACAATTGTAGGGAAGGGGGTTTGTTGTTCAAACCCAATGCTGATAATCTTGCTTGACAGAGTTTCCAGCCTATGATTCAAAGATGTGCCTAAATAGAGTGAGACCAGATTGTGAAATTATTCATGAAGGAGACTTTGCCTAAATTTACAGAGCTACACTATTTCTGTGAATCGAAGATAAACCTGATAAATATTCAGACAAGGTAGCACATCAATTTCTTAATATTTGTTAACTATATTTCATTAAGAATGATGTAGCACGAGTCTGTGTATTTTATTGTGATTGATTATGAATTGTTTTCTCCTGACATTGTGGCCAGATAATAGAGTGACCACAGTTAATATGTGTTCCATAACTTTATTAATTTATTAAGATGTGTAATGATGTTGTGAAATGTTATTTTATATCCACTAAAGTAAATATTAATTTGACAAATGTAAAATGCTGTGCACGTTCATAAATTTTGTAGATGTAATAATTATAACCCACATGTGCATGACATACTTTCATTCTAATTGTAACATGCATGTGCATGGTTTAAAATATTTTTATCTCTCTTGTAAAAATTACGAATTGAGGTCAATTATAATAGGACACCTATTTATCTGTTGCAACTATGTACAGATGGGTAAACTGTAGGTTCATCACTCATGGAAATAATTGCTATTCTTTCAGAAAGGGTTGTTTTTGATGTTTTGGTTCCGTTTTGGTTCCATTTCTTGTTTGGAGATCAGTTGGAAATTCCAGGTTGGCATTTTGACTAGTGCTGAGTTCTATGAATATTGAGCAGAGAACCTGATGTCAAGGGCACTATTCATGCAGGGCGAGTTGTGTGAAGTACAAGGTCGGTCAAGGTTTTCAATGATAGGCTGTTGATGTGTATTGTTGAAGGACCCCTCCACCAACTGATGTTGCAGATAAGTGGGCATCTGACAGGCTCTGAGATCAGAAATTTGTGTTATGATCCATATAAACATTTAAAGAAAGAATAGGTAACGACCTTTGTATTTGTATGCATTGATTTATTGATTCACTATTTTGTTTAAATATTAATTTTTTACATTTTTGTTATCCAAATAATGGAACTTGACTAATTATTAGCAAGAGGAAGACAAAAAGGAATTTGACTGACGGCGGAGTCAAATGTGAATGTTAAGTATGCAGAATTAGTCGTTATTATGATAACATACCCAATTCGTGCAATATTACACAGATTCATATGTCACTATAATTAATATCTAAACTGAGAGAATTAATTAAGGAACCTGAAGGATGAGTCTGGCAACCAGTCTGTCATCAGCATACGTGTAATGTTAAAAATTAACAATCTTTAAATTATCATGCTGAGACATGGTCTCTAAATAAATGCTGGAATGTAACAACACCTTTAGCAAAATTATACATTGCACTTCGTAGACTTCATAGTAACTAGTTACTGAACAGAATCCAAAACAGACCTAATGCTCTGAGTATTTATGAAACTAAAGGCAGGAAGTCAAATTACAAAATTAAAGGGTTTAACATTTGAAACTATAAGAAACATAGGTTAATTTAAAGTATTTAAATGTTCAGCAGCAACTCCAAACACTTGTACCGTTGCAAACAGGGGCAACAGAATAATATTTGTATGATGAGACTAGCATTATTTCTTAACATTCAACCGCAATCCATACAATCCCGCTAAGCTTCAATTATAAATGAACTTTATCTTCTCGGTGAAGCACTAAAAAAAAACGAATGAGTCATGGTAGACCCATCAAAGTCATGTAATGTCTAAGCCATCCTCTAGGGTTTGCATGTCCAAGAAGCTTTGTATAGACGAGACACAGCAAGTATAAACTGCTTTCTGTTAGATCGCCTAGCATCAGAAAATTCTCGTAATTTGAGTTCAGATTGCAATCCCCCCCCCGGCAAGTATAGACTGTACATCTATGTAAACAATTTTTTTGCGACTCTAATGTACTATGTCGTATTATAATAAATATAAAATATATAAATTATTGCTCTGCTGTCTTGTTTTGCTAAAGTCTTTGATTCATCAATCGAGTTTTGAAAATAAATATGAATGTTTTACTATGCTTAGCTTGAGTCTTAGTGGTTGACCTATTCGCGGAATGATTTGATTGGTCACTTGGATTCACTGCCACTTCAGGAGAGCTTTGATTACTTTGGGTGAAATTTGCTAAATTTTGGTTAGTCCAAAGGTATCATCCCTGTATTTCCAAGCCGACTTGATTTAGCAGACACTAGATTTGTACAGTGATGATACGTTGATGTTGTGAGTCATTATATTTCAGTGATCGATGGTTGTGCAAACACTAATGGCAGTTTAAAAATAAATATCGTTGACAACGCATAGCGCTAGGTGACACGGACTATGCAGACATTTTTTTCTTCCTCTCGTGAATTACTGAATATGCACTTTGTGTTTCCTTTCTTCAATAATAAGAATCTATATTCTGTAGTGGGAAAATTGTATACATAAAACACTCCATTTTAAACAAAGTAAGGGTTAAGGAGCGAAAAAGGTGTTAACGCGCGAATACGTTTGTTTGTGTTTTTGAGAGGGAGAGATAGATAATGTTTGTAGGTCCGTACGTGCGAGAAGAGCATGTGTATTTGTATGTATGTGTGTATACGTGTATGTGTATAGGTGTGTGTGTGTACGTGTATGTGTGTTACGTGTATGTGTTTATACGTGTATGTGTATAGGTGTGTGTCAGAGTCTGCGTGTTTTGGGGGTAAACTAGAAGTTATGAAGCAAATTTATATGGAGGTGTGTGTGTGTGTGTGTGCGTATTTTTGGTGGAACTAGAAGTTTTGAAGCAAACTGATATGGATGTGTCTTTGGAATAAATTTGCCTGTCCCTATTTCTAAACTTCCTAATTATATATTTGGTGCCAATGTTAACGTGACCTGACCATGGGTATTGCTTATGATGGAATTAGTTTATAAGTGTCAGAGTTGGAGTAAACAACTCAGGTAAATAAATCATATCACTTGCTGATGCAATTCAAACCAGTTCCAAGCGGATGAGTAGTTTTCCTAAAAGTCTCACACTTCTTCCAAGCTTCATCCAATATCGATAGACTGAACGTTACTTTGTTGAAGAAAGTCCTATATTATAATCACTTTGATTTTTGACATAACTCGAGACTAGTAATAAAGGCGATTACTAGCTTATGGTCGGTTAACTGCCTGATAAAGAAACGATGGAATTATTTTTGTACATGTTTGCTATTGATCTTTGATTTGAATTGGAGAATGCTTTATGTAATTGAACCATTATTTCGATGTTCATTAATTTGATTACGTTGTGCATGATACTTGTGAATTTTGATTGATGCTATATTTCTTATACTGCGTGTGTATCGGGTTAACGAATACCGTTGCAGGAGTTTTAAGTTGAGAATATGTGAAGGAGAAAGGAGTTTAGGATAAAACATGCCTGAAATTTAGCGCTACCTTAATTTGACTTTTGCATGAAGGGGCGTGGGTTTTTTTCTTTGATGCTTTTGATCTGCTTCAGAATACTGTGTCTACTGTACTCTACCGGATCACTTTGGTGTGTGAATCTAGCTTTGTTGTCGAACTTATCGGTAAACCTGTTGTTGTAAGTTGATTCCTGTGAATTCCATTCAATTTTGCTTTGTGAGTTCATTGAAGATTCTGGAACAGTTGTGTAACGTGCCTAGAAGGGTTACATTGTCACCTAATCAATAAAGAAAGTGACTTGTTGCAAACTACTGATTGTGAATGCATGCCAGCGACAGCTGCTATCATTGTAAAGGTAATATACATTGATAATAATTATCTCTCTGAAACTCCACTCTCATTTCTGTGACGAATCATATCTATCCATACATTCCTAAGTCTCTGTCGAAATATTCCTAAGTCTCTGGCCTGTCAAAATGTAGTGAAGTCTCTGGTCTGTCTAAACATTCCTAAATCTCTGACTGTCCAAACATTCCTAAATCTCTGGTGTGACCAAACATTCCTAAATCTATGGTCCGTCTAAACATTCTAAGGTCTCTATCTCTCCAAACATTCTTATGTCTCTGGTCTTTTTAAACATTCCTAAATCTCTAGTCTGCCGAAACATTCCTAAGTCTCTGTCTGTGCAAATATTTTAAGTCTCGCCCCGGTCCTTACAAGCTTCTTATACACCACGTCTCTCAAGAGAAATGTATGTAAATATGCATGCAACAAGCGCCTGAGTCACGGAGATCTTAGATCCGACCCGGGTGACCGGCATTTTGAACCAGCTAGAGCCATGGGGAATATCATGATAATCAATCATGAATCTTTGATCGATGACATCTGGGAATCTCATGACAATTAATTTTGAGTCATTTAACTGATATTTTTCAGAACACTCTCGAAGAACCAAAGATTGACGAATCCCTGATTAACCTAGAAGCTAATCCTCCAGTCTGAATGTGCAATGAAGTTCTGGTGAAATCACTATCCCCAAGCTAGGAAAAGCTTAATAATAAAACCCTATTTCCGAATTCAAATAATGCCCTCGAACTGTTGATTAAATGCGAATCTTATTAACTCGATATAAATGGATTTTCTTGGGACACACTCGCATAGACACACACTCCCTCTCTCTCAATATATTGATAGATAGATAGATAGATAGATAGGCAGACAGACAGACAGACAGATAGATAGATAGATAGATAGATAACGACCCTCTATGCTGTCAATGTTTCAATGAGCCTTTGATATGTGAAGCCACTGGTTTATACCAAAGTAGCTACGAAAGGCGAAGAAATGAAAATAATGAAAAACAAACAAATACAATAAAAAGAATATAATTTTAAGAAAGTAAAAGCAACATGCGTTTTGCATGTCAAAATTCTAGTGCTAGAAAAATAAAGCTCCGTGCCAATAATTATTAACTCTGTGGCTTGAGTAACTGAACGGTTTGGGAACAGCGGTGAAACGCGAGCGCTAAAATAGTTGGAAAGATCTAAGAAATAGGTAACCTTGAACCTTGACATCTCTCCCTAGCTAAACGAAAATATGCAGGGGCTGTTCCTCTTCAACAGCATCATCAACATCGACGAGAACAAAAAAAAAAAAAAGAAACAAAAGTAAAACAAAAATTCGGCGAAAATAACATGATGTACGTTCTTTCAAGACACTGAACCGTCTCTTAGCGTATGGGAAAGCAGTACGCAGTAGCAAGAAATAGAATGAAATTGTTCCCCTAATATGAGATGCAAATACGATTCTTATTTTCGTGGAAAATGTCATACATGGTGGAGAGGGAAGCAGGGTTGGGGAGTGGGAGGGAGATGAGGATGAGATTAATCGGAATAAATAAATAATTTACACGAATAAAGGAGAAAGTATTCATGTTATTCCTACGCACATTCTATTGGAGACGAAATATAATTTCAAGAAAATACGACGCGCTGGAAATTAAATTGTACTGTTTGTGATATTCACGTTGTGGTCGGATACGGTTACCAGAGCGTGTTGCCAGTGCAAGATTCCAAAGTTGATTTTTATTTTAAAGCATTATACACAAATGTTAATATTAATGTTCAATTGTGTATAGCGTGCGTACAGAAAACACTGACTGTATTTCTGTACCGAAAAGTATAATGTGTGTGGGCACTGGCTGTGTTCCTGTAACGATAAGTAATGTGTGTGTGTGGGCACTGGCTATGTTCCTGTATCGAAAAGTATGTGTGTGGGCACTGGCTGTGTTCCTTTATCGAAAGGTATGTGTGAGTCGGCACTGGCTGTGTTCCTTTATCGAAAGGTGTGTGTGTGGGCTCTGGCTGTTTTCCTGTATCGAAAGGTATAATGTGTGTGAGCACTGGCTGTGTTCCTGTATCGAAAAGTATGTGTGTGTGGGCACTGGCTGTGTTCCTGTATCGAAAAGTATGTGTGTGGACACTTGCTATTTCCTGTACCGAAAAGTATAATGTGTGTGGGAATGCATGTGAACATGAGTACAAATGTCATTCACGATTCACATTCTCCTTATGAGTCTTTGCATTAAATAGTAATTATAAGCGTACTTCAATATTACAGCTGTCGCCAAAAGTCACCACCGCCACTGTCATCGCCGTAATTGTCACGATCATCATCAATAACAAAAACAAAACAAAACATTTCATTATCATCATTGTCATAGTGTTCATTAACTTTCAACATCATTCATCATCATTATCGTCGTCATAATCAAAATCATCAAACTAACAAATACTTCTTCGTCATCATCATACTAACAGTATTTTCATTATCATCGTCGTCATCATCATCATCAAAGTATCATTTTTGTCATCACTGTTGTGATCATCTCCATGATCGTCATTATCATCGTCGGAGGCTTCCTGGTGATCATAGTCTGTCTTTGATATCATCAATTCATCACCATCAGTAATATATGTAGTGCATACAATTCATGTAGTCATCATAGTACATGAATAGAGTAAAGATCTCGAGTCATCAGCATTATAATCATAATAATAATGCACTCTCGAGTTGTTGTTTTTTCAATGAGCTTTTCAATCGCAGACATAATGCAATTGCTCTAACTAAAATAAGAGTTAACATTTCCATCTTTTATACTATTTTTACCTATAAATCCCAATATGTAAACATAAAAATCATTAAAAAAACCAAAGATGCTATATGTAAACTTTGAAACGAAATGAGAGCTAATTAAAGTGATGAGAAAACAAATGTGAATAAAAAACAGAACGCTGTCCACAAGGATAATAAAGATAAATGAGATGTAAAACACAGTCCAGTGTTAATTAGAATAATTTTATTTATTTATTGATTTGTTTTTTTAAAAGTTCTTTTACCATTTTAAATTCCAGTAGCAGAGTGATTTTCTTAATTGTTTGTAGTTATGCACGCACAATTCATAGCAAAAGCATACATACTTCCAGAACTTGAAAAGCCAAAAAGACACACAATTCATAGCAAAAGCATACATACTTCCAGAACTTGAAAAGCCAAAATGACACAATTCATAGCAAAAGCATACATCCAGAACTTGAAAAGCCAAAAAGACACACAATTCATAGCAAAAACATACATACTTCCAGAACTTGAAAAGCCAAAATGACACACAATTCATAGCAAAAACATACATACTTCCAGAACTTGAAAAGCCAAAAGACACACAATTCATAGCAAAAACATACATACTTCCAGAACTTGAAAAGCCAAAATGACACACAATCAAAGCTCGATCATTTTCTAGAACCATGAAGATGATTAAAATAGGAGATAATACCTTAACAAATTCAAATGCAATAGAGCAAAATCTTTATTTTAATTTAACCGAGTATTAAAGAAAGTCGTAATTTGGATTCAAGAATGTGTCATTGTTAGTGTTTGTGGATGATAATAATATTTACGACATTGCTAAATATCGATATTTTTAAATTTCCATTTTCTTTCTTTATTCCATTGTTTGCTTGCTCTTTTATTCGTCACTTTTATTTCTTTTTGTTTTATTTCTTTTTCTTTTTTGAAAAGCATGTGTCTGTATGATTAAGATTTTATTTTTATTTTTATTTTATTCTCTCTCTCTCTCTCTCTCTCTCTCTCTCTCTCTCTCTCTCTCTCTCTCTCTCTCTCTCTCGTATTCTCATAACATCCCTTTATATATTTCCATTCATGCTTACCACAACCTACGGCTCTCTGTACTCAGAATTCACTTGCTGTGGTGTTCAAAAGAACCATTTCAGCGCGTGCGTACTCAGTTGTTGGTTCGATCGGCACACCAGAAAAGCCCGAAAGCTTACAGACTGAAAATGACTCAAGGTCGACAGCTCTACGTCTTAACGAACAAAAACTACTATGGCTGCACCTTGGCTTCTCTGGTGCTATTGACTGAGTGTTTGGCCCTGATGCTTTCAGGAGGCAGTACCCCCGTGTAACACAGACTGAATTATTGTACAAAGTAAATCCACTTTCCCCTAGTGCTGTTTTTGAGCGGTGAAGCAACGCTACTGAAGGACTGAGTTAATAATAACATCGTCCGCCTACGGCCATTACTGGGACGGCAAACGCAGCAACGTCGTGGTTTTCTGCTTCACAACTTCTGTATATCGATGTAACATGTTTTCATTCAATTCCTTCCCAAACACGCACACTTACGCACATTACATATATATAAGCACAACATTCTCCAACTGACCATCTGTAAATGACAGGCTAAGATGTTAAATATTAGTGTGAAAGAGTAAATTTGCCCATCCCTGTTTTAAATTTAAATTGTTATATAAATTGCTAAATTGTCAGAGTAACCCAACCTTGGGCACTCCTTATGGTGTTATTTTTGAAATTGTCTAATTGAAGTAAACAGCTCCAGGCAATAACATGCTAGATTACTGATGTAATGCAAACGGAGTTAGTAGTTTTCTATTATCCAATAATTATGATTTATGAGAACGAGACTAGCCAATGGGCTGTTTAAGGAGTTCTCATGCTATAGAAAATTCTGCTCTCTAATTACTTTTGAATTTGGTGTGGAAGAAGAAAGTCCAGTTTTGAAAGGCAGCTTGATGGTGAATTAAACTGATTGATTGAGAGAGAATGGACTTAGAAACATTTCATGCATTTTACTATTGATATGCTATACTTGTGTTTATGTACAGATGTATTATGTAAATTGACTTTTATTACTACAAGTGTTGAACTAGTCTATTCACATGGAATCTGCTAAGAAAATGTGACACTGTTTGAAATGCTTTACTTATTGTGCCATGTGTGTTAATTAGGCTAATGAATACTGTTGCAGGAAATTGAAAGTTGAGGATGGATTTAAGAGAGAATTGAGTTATATTGTTATAAACAGGAAACTTAGGTTTGCTCCCTAATCATATGTTGCAGTTCAACAAGTGGCCTTTCAATGTCAAGTTTCACCTTTTGATTCTTGTGTGTTGAGTTTCAAGTCCATGTGTTCACCGGTTATAAACCTGAGTAACCAGGGAGACATGTGAGACATCTGTTGTGGCATGTGTAAATGTAAGAGAGTATGCTACACACTTTTGATATATCAGAGCAAAGTACGCTGGGTACATACTGGAGAATTTTGGTACATTGAAGGTACCAGAATTATTGTGATTGTATTCTGCTTGAAGGAATGGATGTGGTGATATGAGCACTCAAGCAGTTCCAGAGGAAGAGTACATTAATGGTTTCCACGCTGTGGTGGGAGACACATGGAGACACACAGACATTGTGACATTGTTGCAAGGCCAGTGAACAACTGTTGAAGCAGTGCTTAATCCACGTTATGTAAAAGATTACAATAACCTACCTCTAATAACTCAATTTCTGTTCTCTGATGAGACTAGCCTGTGATTTGTACTGTATCTATTGTTGTAGTGTAATTTTATTTCTTTATATAGAGAGACTGTGTAATGTAAAATTATCTGAATGTGAGTTCGTGGAATATTGATATCAATTTATCTATTTCATTGTAATTGTCATATGTATATTTGATTGTTCATTTAATTTAAATGTATTGCTAAATTTACTGACCTTCTTATACATATTCATAATCTTATGTTGGATACGAAAGTGGGTGGATGGGGGCTCACGAAATATAGATTAAAATCGGATTTGTCTTTTCATTTAGTAAGACTTTTTCCAGTCACAAAAACATTATGTCACTGTAAATGCTGTTTTATGTTGTGGAGGAGAGAAAACGTTTACAGCACCTGCATATCCACTAAATGAGAGATGAGTGGTGTCTGTTGGAGAATCAATAAAGAAATAAAGATTATCATCACTTGTAATTGGTTATGAAAGATTAATTAATAATAATCATTTTAATGAACTAAGAAGTGTGCCTGTCACATAAAGTGGGTAGGCTTTGTCTGGGATGAGTACAAATTTGTTCAAATTGTTAAACTGTCAATTGTTGAAATTATTAAATGTGGAAAACAATTTCTTAAATTTGTGGAACTTAGAACTTAATGGGAAATCCTATACTAAATAAAATAGAGCTAGAAATAGATACATTTGACTAGTGAAATAGACATTTAGAAGCAGTCTTATTTCACTCATTATTTTTATAACACTGTCTAGAACTATCTTGCTTTGTCTATCCTTTTTCTCTTTTGAAACTTTTTTAACCTTTTGACTTTTATATTATTGATTGCATAGTGTGTTGACACGTGCATTACCATATTGTTCATTATTGATGTGTGATAACTATATTGTTTACATTGATTGTACTTTTTAAGTAACTAGATTTAAAGTTTATCAGTTACTTGAGTGTGTGTGTGTGAAGAGTTTGCAAAAACAGTCAGTTGGCTCATCTATCCACTAGTCATGTTACTGAGGTAGAGTTATTTTGTAATTTCAAATGGAAATTACACTCGAAGAAAAAAAGAGATGGGCGGACAAAGGCAAGGAAATGGCCGAAATAGTTGGCACCCCAGGAGATAAAGTGTCAGATTGTGTTACAAGCTATGTAGATAAGAAAGAAATATTGAAGATTGAAATGGAAATGAAAAAGGAGCACGAAAAAGAAGAACTAGAAAGAAAAAAGACTGAAAGCAAAGAACTAGAAAGAAAAGCAACTGAGAATCAGAAAAGATTACAGATCGAAAGTGAAGAGAAAGAGAAAAGATTACAGACTGAAAGGGAGGTTGCATTTACCAACTTAGAAGCAAATGATCACAGAAATAGAGTTTGGCTTAAACCAACTTAAGATACAATAAGATAGCCTAAAGATAAGCGAGAGATAATCTAAGGTTCAAGAAGAAGCTAGTACACAATTTCGTTTCCGTTCTTTTAATAATAAAGAGGAAAGTATTGAATATAATGTACAAAGCTTTAAACAGTATGATGTAAGATTAGGCCTTCCAAACGGTTTATGGCTCTCCCAGTTACTTGCATGTATGAAAGGTCAGGATAGTATGGTCTTTAATTGGTTCCCAGAGGAAGCTCTGACATATGTGACCTATAAGGCCGTTCTTTTAACAATAAAAAGGAAGATACTGATGTTAATGTATTAAGCTTTAAACAGTGTGCTAAAGTTTCAAATTGACTCCTAATAGTGTAGATATTAACAGGATAGTTAACATCTCAAAAGGAAGGGGGGTATGTGACAGAATAAATTTAAAGTTCAATTGTTATATAAATTGCTAAATTGTCAGAGTAACCCGACTTTGGGCACTCCTTATGGTGTTATTTTTGAAAGTGTTGGAGTTGAAGTAAACAGCTCAAGGCAAGATTATTCTAGATTGCTGATGTAATGCAAGCTGGGTGAGTAGTTTTCTGTTATCCAATGATTATGATTTATGAGAATGAGACCAGCTAATGGGCTGAGATGAAAGAATTACCTTGTTGTAGAAATTTCTACTCTCTAATCACTTTTGAATTTTGAGTGGAAGGAAGAAGTCCGGCTTGAAAGGCTTGATGGTGATTTAAAACTGACTGATTGAGAGAGAACGGGCATAGGAATAGTTCATGCATTTTTATAGATATGTTATACTTGTGTAGATATATACTATGTGAGTTGACTTTTATTTCTACAAATATTTCAAGTAAGATGTTCGAGTATAGTATGCTGACACTTGACATTGTTGATAACATGTATTTATCTTGCCATGAGCATATATTGAACTAATAAATACCGTTGCAGGAAATTGTAATTTGAGAATAGAGTGTAAGATAGAGTTATATTGTGAGGAACAGGAAACTTAAGTTTTCTCCTTAATTTTATGTTGCAGTGAACTTTTGACTTTCGAGTTTTGACATTGATTCTGGAGTGTTGAGTTTCGAGCTTCAAGTTTCAAGGTTACAGTTACCCTCCAAGTGTTCACGTTCCATATGATAATAAGTCTATGGCCTCTCTCTATGACTAAATTTCTCTTTGCAAGAGAAAGATATGTATCGTATGTTTATCTCTCCTTAACTCTCTTTTATCTTGTACTAGGTAATGTTACGTTACATTATGCCAGGTTATATCATGTCACTTTACATTACGTTATGTTATATTACGTCGTCATGTCACGTCACGTTACATTATGTTATGTATGACATGACATGGTACGGTATGTCATGATATCTTATCTTATCTTAAGCTATCTTATTGATTAATGATTCTTTTGCTGAAGACAATATGACTAACCAAGCAATGCAGACAAAAGGTGTTCATCGTTACACTTAATGACATTTAGCGAAACAACAAAAAACAATAATGATATGAACAACACAAACTGATTTAATAAACGCAACTAGTAAAGCGCAGAATACATAACATACTTCGATCAAATAGAAAACTAACTCTTGTTTATCTTTTGAGTGATTGCTATTTTTAGTCCACAGAAGCAGCAAGTGAGAGCATTAAAAGCTCTAATTATACACAGAGCGCCATTAACAAAGCGCCTTAGTTGTAACATTTTTATTATTTTTCCCTGTAAGTGAGCAATCGAGATTGGGAAAAAATATCCATGGTAAAATAGAGAAGGTTACTTCTTTAATGTATAAGGAAAAAAATACTGACCTACATGGTGAAATAACTGAAATTGACATTGAAGAAACCATCAGCTTTGGAGGAATGGTAAGGCTACAGACACTGATGTAGAGCAAGGAGAGCTTAACTGGCGCTTCCAGGTTAACGTGACCATTTTCCTGAACAAATACTTTATTTACTGCTCAGAAAACACAAGTCCATTCCGCCAGAATTGGTCCCAGACAAACGTTCACGACTAGCACAAGTAAGTGGCGCAAATTTTTGTTTTGCTGCTTTTAGAAAATACACAATGGAAAAAAACATGCTGACAATCAAGACAACATTTTGGACGCACTCGATTTTAAACAGAAAATTTTAGAAACTCTCAAGAAACATGCTGATAATCAAAACAGATATTATGCACTCGATTATAAATACAGATTATGGGAAACAAACGAAAAGCATAGCGATAATCGAGACAACACTTGGGAGGCCATCGATTATAAACAACAGTATTTGGGAAACAATGTGGAAAACCGAATGCCATTTTGGAAAAGACATTAAGGAGTCCGAAAGGATCTTTTCACAGTTTACAATATCCGTGTGTCTTATTATCACGATTTGACGGTACATGTTTCGTTGCGATCACAAACGCTGAGTGGGACCATGACGTGTCCAGGAAAGGAATTATACTATTAGGAGAGGAAAAAAATACGCAGCATTTTGCGAACTCTTCAATATTACGCAATTCTTTTTCCTTGTTGATGTTACTCGTCCTTTTGCGTTATCTTACTTTCTCAAGGATCGTTATAATCCAGTAGGATTGTTCTCATTACCATTCCTTAACTAATTATTTTAACTATTAAGAGTAGTGATACTAACAAAAGACGCAAGATAACATTAAGTATTCTTGTGAAGTGTCTTTAAACCTGAAATATTCAATGAGACTTCAAATGTTACTCCAGAACACGTGCTTTTTAAAGTATGTATTCTATCTGCCATCTTAACAAGACCTTAGAAATGAATATTACTGTCTATTTGAAAATAATTAAATCAATAACAATACAATAGAAATGAATATTACTGACTATTTGAAAATAATTAAATCAATAACAATACAATAGAAATGAATATTACTGACTATTTGAAAATAATTAAATCAATAACAATACAATAGAAATGAATATTACTGACTATTTGAAAATAATTAAATCAATAACAATACAATAGAAATGAATATTACTGTCAATTTGAAAATAATTAAATCAATAACAATACAATAGAAATGAATATTACTGACTATTTGAAAATAATTAAATCAATAACAATACAATAGAAATGAATATTACTGACTATTTGAAAATAATTAAATCAATAACAATACAATAGAAATGAATATTACTGACTATTTGAAAATAATTAAATCAATAACAATGCAGACGTTTGCTCGAGCCACTTATTTCTCGTCCATTCTCAATTAAAATTATATTTAATTTGGCAAAATATTTCGAAATATTGGAAGTTAGAAATATCAATTACGTTTATGGAGAGTGTATTACTAACTTCATTCCTCAGAGAAAGGTAAACGCTGTTAAGCGAATGAGATTTATTTATTTATTTATTTATTTACTTTTTTGGGGGGTGCAGTAAAATTCTTTAGTTAGTTGTCTGTCAGTATCAAACGTCATTTAGCTAGTACTTCCGTTTGCTTCTATAGTTTTTAATGTCATGTAAATTCAAACATTTTCAAAACTAAAGTGATACATTGATAGATACAGATTCAGAACATACACTCATAAAGTCAAGAAAGTATTATAGAAGGGATGAAAACAGACAATTAGAAAGAACAATCAAGAGAGAGAGAGAGAGAGAGAGAGAGAGAGAGAGAGAGAGAGAGAGAGAGAGAGAAATTTAACTTTATTTCGTAGCATTTGGCGAACCATCCTTTTATAAAGATAATTATTTATGTAATTAAAATACATTTATTGAGAAGTTCTTGTCAATACGATTGAGATACAAAATAAACGAAAGGAAAAAGTCTTAAATTTGAAATAGTGAACGTTGGTATGTAGATGAAGAAGACGAATGCGAAGAAGACGAATTTTGATGCTTAATTAAGCTTAATAATCTCCAGCGATTTCATAACGCATTATTACAGAGAATATATACACTAAAGAATCAGAATTTACGAGTGCAAGAAATATGTTTGAGTCCATACCACGGAAAGATATGTCTTTACTATAGTTGTGGCAGGTAAAGATCATTGTGATGAGTTGTGACTGTTATGAATTAGAACAATCGTGAGAAGAGAAAAAACACAATCAATATGACCAGTGAAAACAACGTGACGAGAGTGAAGTCCATTAATTAGAATAACGACAATGCGACCAGTTAAGATCAGTGTGAAGAGCTACGGAAATATGAAGAATTAAAACTTTTCCATTGTGAACTGGTCGTGGCCCATCGTGACGAGATACAAACACGACAAATTCAAACCACTGCGACAAAGTCGTGGTATTGTGATAAGTCAGTACTAATGCTGAGATTTGAACCACCGTGATGAATGAGGACGCGAACCATCGTCGAGCGCCTGGTACAAGGACGGAAAGAGCACTGAAACTCTGCTTTATGAAAATATACAGACAAATGTAGCTTTGACAGTGGGGAGTGTTTCTCGTCACCAAGGCGTCAAGAATCTTGGATGGAATTCCTCACCGAGAGTGAGTAGCGACATTTTCAGGCAGAAGGAAGAATACAAGTTTAAGTGTTCCGTCCAAAAAGGCGAATCGAACTCTAACCGTTTAATACGTATGGCTTCGTGATGAACACGTATTGATTTATTGACTGATAGCGTCTGGTTCTTCAGTCACCATAGTGAAAAAACAAAGTAATGACATAGAGACTGAAAGTCAATACGCGCTTACGCTAGTCATTACTGAGCCTATTAACTTTCTGTGTAATTTATTATGGGAAGATGTGTTTCTCTTAATAAATGAAATATATAGCCACAGACGTGTTGTTCTCTGTTCGCCTTTACCTTTACATCTCAGATTTCGGATGATACATGTCAGGTGTTGCGGTGCAGGGTGGGGATGGTGGATGAAAGAACGCAACAATATTGCTAGAGACATACAATCTTAATATTACCATCCGGGTTTTTCTCACCAAGAACAACTGCCCCACCGACCCGCGACGTTATTAGCTGACATTTTTATTTGTCCCCAAGGAGGAAATGGTCGTGGTGTCTGTGACGTCAGAAAGCTATTGGATACAAGCGCCGCATTAAATGACCACCTTTCTCTTCACGGCAAGACGATTCCCACCCCGCTAATCTATCTAATTCCACCTGTGATGTGCCATTGTGTACGTGTTTAACCGTCACTTATCATATTATATATTTATTTAATAAAGTTGATGTTTATGTATTCTAATAGTTAGTGGGATGTAGTTTATATTTATATAATTTTGTAAGTTAGTTTATATTGTTTTCTAAGTGTATTCTACGATTTATGTATGTGTACTTGCTTTTCCCCTGACACATGAATATAGTTAATTATTTTATTTGATAATTTATTTTGTGAATTATATTGTAAGGAAGTATTATATTTAAAAAGTATTTAGTGTACTACTTTTTGATAGTTAAAGTATTATATAACTCTAGGTAGTTTGGAAGGAATTTATGTTAGAACGAAAGTACGTTAACACAGAAGTACCCTTTTAGCATTAGTTTTAGTCTCAGTTCCAGAATTGTTTAGTGAAGTCCCCTTTGCCGCCCGGACTTTTTAGTTATATTGTGTGAGAGGGTCGTCTTTGGTTGGTCTTTTGGTGGTCGTCTTTTGGAAAGTGGTCTGAGAGTGGTCAAGAGAGGAGCGTGTGTGGCGGTGTGGCGCCTAAATAAAGATCAGATGGAAATGTAAACACGTGTTGCGTGTTCTGCCTCTTCTGCTGTGGCTGCCGTAGCCGTATTGTCTGATTGTCTCATCATCTTGATTGTTTCATCATCTCCTCGCATCCTGGGGTGACCCATAATAACAACAACACCACCACACCCCATCACATTTAGTTCACTAATTTAGTTCTGCAGTTCAAGGATTTCAAATGTTTACGTGGTAAATTTGGTTGAACTTCTTTATCTATATGACTATGAATAAGAGTAAGAATCATAGGAGACACATAGAAAGTTTATAGATTGAGAATCAAATCACCTGATGTAATTTGCGCAGTTGAAGTTGTCACACTTGACATGTCAGCAGAATCACAGGTTGAGGCGACACTCTGTGTACTGACGCATTGAAAAGTTGGACAACAGTGTTTCATCAGGAACCACGGTCACTTGACTGGTGGCGAAAATGTTATACTTGTTTGAAGTCTTTAAGGAAGTTTTTAACACAACTGTCAAATTGTAGAAGGTATGTTGCAGTCTGTGGAAGTGCACAAGAATATGCAACATTTCATTTGAGATAACTGTAAATGTAGTCAGCAGATTCAGACTGAAGATCATATCATAGAACCAGACTGGAATGAAGTCACAGAATGACTCCAGTTTCAGAGCGAATGAATAAAATGACTGGCTGGGTGAGTCATGGCTTGAAGCAACTATTTTTGAGAATAACTAACACAGGTGTCAGTCTGTCTGTAAGAAATAATTTGGCTTCCCACCCTTTCATCTCTCTCTCTCTCTCTCTCATACATCCTCACACATATCTTACCCATAAACTAATATATTTTTTTCCTGGTCACAACAAATAAACGAAAATATATCATTGCTAGATTATTAGAGGTTTCTCTTTCCAAATGTGCAGATTAAAAGTTTCCTGAAAAATGAAAAATACAATTATATTACTTAACAAATTTTAATTACAATAAAATCCTTAAAAAGTTTAGTTCTATAAAATAAATATTAACTATTCCAACATACCCAATGTGCCATTAACCGAATGAAACCCCAAATTCAGGACTTGTATTTCTCAGTGTCCGTTCACAAATTTGAACTAGTTTATATTCTTGCACATGCTAATTAATTTGACTGGCTGATGTAAGGCTCTTGACAAATATTTCTCTTAATTTAGATTTTTAAGTGGGGATATATCTGTTCTTTTAAAAAGGTAATCTTTCAGATTACAGTCTTAGGAATTCTCGTAACAATGCTGATTGGCTTCTGGCCCGTTGTTTAAGCCAGTCACTCACGAGAATTTATTTCTATTTATGAAGGCTGAGCAACAAGGTTGCAGGCAATTTGTCTGCTCAAGCATGACTAAGGCGCACATCTGGTGGCCTGCTAAATAAAGCAATTACACAATCGCGTAAATGTCCCTAGACTGGACTGTCCAAGCTTTGATCGATACATGTACTCTAACGGTTATATTTCTATCCTTACAAGAAAATCTTCAAAAACGAGACTAACAGACAATTATTTAAATTCCGGAAATTATATATTTTAAGAAATATATGAAAATTAATTATTATTTATGCTATTTGCATTTTTGGTGTCACAATATGTATAAGATTGTATGGGGAGAGAGAGAGAGAGAGAGAGAGAGAGAGAGAGAGAGAGAGAGAGAGAGAGAGAGAGAGAGAGCAGTTGAAGAATTTATAAATAATTCAGAAAGCCTGCTGATTTCTGAAAGAAAAATCCATTCCGTCCCTTTGTGAGAGTTTTCTTATCTTAACTGTACTGGATTCTACGCAATTATTTCGATAGCAAGAGACGAGATTGACTTCCCCTCTTCTTTGAAAAGCAGCCTACTCGCTGAAGACAAAAGCCCTTCCCCTAAAAAAAAAGAAAGAAAGAAAGAAATGTTTTCATTAAAGATTGGTTGACAATGAATAACATACTACTGCTATAATTAAAAGAAAAAATATTATTTGTGGACAGGGTGGTGGACATTTGATCTAATATTTACAAATAGACATTTTCTTAATGTCAACCAATCTAAGAGACTTTAGTTTCACATTCGACTAAGTGTAGTCTTGTATTCATGGAATGAAACGCTTGTCAGATGAGAAACACGAAACAACACAAAACAACATTACTGCTAATATCGGAAAGCCTGAGGCTAATACATCGATAGAGAGTCATTGCTGACATTAATATACTAATTAATCTTAATAGAAACGTTGAGTGCATCGTATCCAATTAATCAAGTCTTAATGAAATTAACACAGATACACTTACTTACACACACACACACACACACACACACACACACACACACACACACACACACACACACACACACACACACACACACACACACACACTCTCTCTCTCTCTCTCTCTCTCTCTCTCTCTCTCTCTCATTCTTAAACGAAATTTTAGAGAATAATGAATTAACACCCCAAGTAAGACAACACTAAAATTAATCATCAATGTACATTCGTCGCTAAAATGAATACCAATAAACAAATGCCACTATAAGTAATGCCTCAGTAGGAAGAGGTCACTAAAATTATAATACAATTATTAAATAAGCAGATGCCGCTAAACTTAAGACCCCAAATGCAATCGTCATAAAACATTAAGTCCTCATCGTGTTAGGCAATTACAATTAAGACCCAAATATATAGACGTCACTAAAGATGTCTCGTCAAACCAGTACAGGGTCATCATAGATCCACCGACCCGAAACCATATCTCATCATGTCACTGCGACGTTTGATATATTCTAAATACACTCATCAGCATGTTAATATTATTTTCTTCTTTTGTTCTAAAAGATCTTCTACATCACTCTACTGCGACCTTTGACATATTCTAAATACACTTACCAGCATACTAATGATACGTTCTTCTTTCCTGAAAGGCCTTCCACATCACTTTACTGAAGGTTATTTCTTACGATCTAAAATCCTCAGTATATATATATGTGTGTGTGTGTGTGTGTGTGTGTGTGTGTGTGTGTGTGTGTGTGTGTGTGTGTATGTGTGTGTGTGTGTGTTTGCGTGTGTGTGTATGTGTGTGTGCGTGTGTGTGTGTATGCGTGTGTGTGTGCGTGTGTGTATGTGTTTGTTCGTGTGTATGTATGTGTTCGTGTGGTGTGTGTATAAGGATGTATAATATGTGTGTGCATTTGAGAGCGCTTAGTAGTCGAAATTTACATTGACCAGTATCACTTAAGGCTCGTTTACACTTTTACTTAAGACTTCCACAGAGAATGCAATGAAAGAAGAATGACTCTTCTTAACTTCCGCCTAATCGAAGGTGTAAGTCTTACAGTTAGTGGGATCAAATTAACGACATATATCTCTGTAGACGATGGTTCATTCACTCAATAATTTAACAAAATAACTGCAACCTAATCTGTTACCAGCTACTGAAACATCCGATATTAAAATATCTGTTTACTCCCAGGCATCAGGCGACATAAAAGGAGAGTAATTCAGTTTCATATACCTTAACACTGATAAACAAGGAATCTAAATATATTTATTTAGTGTCTAAAGGAATGATGGATGTAACCAAAATACAGCTATCTCAAAATCAGATTTAGCAAAGCAGCTATAAGATACCTCAACATCAACCACTAGATGTCTATAAAGCAGACTACATGCCACATTTTCTACTGCAACTCCATCTTCTCAAACCAATAGTTTCCTCAATTACAGACTTTCGGACTGATGAATTTATTATTTTCTTACTTGCAAGTGACAAAATAAAAATAAACAAAAAAAAATGAAGACTCTGGACTTATTTAATATACATTCATGCATCACAGATGATCTTATTATGTAAATGTGATTGCTAAGTTCAGTATTAATTACATTAGGCCAAGGGCTTAAAAATTAGATGTGACACTCTGTACATGATGCTTCAGGAATGAA
This sequence comes from Sinotaia quadrata, assembly GCA_028829895.1. Classification (NCBI taxonomy): domain Eukaryota; kingdom Metazoa; phylum Mollusca; class Gastropoda; order Architaenioglossa; family Viviparidae; genus Sinotaia; species Sinotaia quadrata. The sequence continues at coordinate 48,326,899 of CM054181.1, read as the reverse complement.
AGTAGATGAATGTCTGTGTGTGCGTACAAACTCGCGCGTGTCTGTGTGTGCTTACAAACTCGCGCGTGTCTGTGTGTGCGTACAAACTCGCGCGTGTCTGTGTGTGCGTACAAACTCGCGCGTGTCTGCGTGTGCGTACAAGCCCGCGCGTGTCTGCGTGCTTGTCTGTGACTGTTATTTTAGGAGAAGATGCTTGCGGTGACAAAATATGTTCCGCATTTTACAAGTAAAACTCCAGCTGTTATTCAACACTTTAAAATGAACCATTATATCCTTTCACTACGGGTTGCTTCCACATGCAAAATAAGGAGCAATCAAAAAGACAAAATTCACTATATTTTTATTTTTGGAATTAGACATCCATTCTATTGCAAAGGAATTTTCGTTTCGTTTCGTTTCTATTTTTTCTTTTCTTTTCTTTTCTTTTCTTTTCGTTTCGTTTCTATTTCTTTTCTTTTCTTTTCTTTTCTTTTCTTTTCTTTTCTTTTCTTTTCTTTTCTTTTCTTTTCTTTTCTTTTCTTTTCTTTTCTTTTCTTTTTGTTTCTTTTCTTTTCGTTTCTTTTCGTTTCTTTTCGTTTCTTTTCTTTTCTCATAATCTTTCACTTTCTATATTTGTTTGTATTTCAGTCGTGTTTAATTGAATTTAATTTCCATGAATTTACTTTCAATTGGTTTAGTTATTTTTTTAAAATTTAAGTTAGATTGAATTAAATTTTATCACACAGGAGAAGTGAAAAAGCAAACACATGCAAATAACAAAAATATTCATTTAACATTCCGAGAGTCTACAATAAGCATAAACATAAAGTTTCTATGGTAACGAATGAATTGGTACAATACTCTCTTCATTACAATTACCCATCACAATAGTACAAAATCGAATTCTGGTATTATCCGATTTTAAAATATATATATTATTTAGATTTAGATTTATATATGATTAATGGTTTAAATATTTAGCCCTGTAATATCAATCTACACTAGACTACGTTTCAAACAAACATGGCGGTGTGCGCAAGATTAGTTGGAGAAGACTAATATAAAATAGCTTGAGAGAGGAGATGAGATGAGAAGATAGAACGGTCTCTAATGCTTAATTATTAAATTTAATCTCGCTGTTAATACATCAAGAATTGTGCATTTCTTCTTTATTCCTATCTTCACTTTTTTTCTTTCCGTTATTTTCCTGTTATTATTAATAAAATAAACTCAGGTTGTTTTTGGACAAAAGTGTTTACTTGTTTTCTTTTCTTTTTTAAAAAAAAAATCTATGTTATTTAACATGATGCCCTGCACGAACGAAGTTCTAGTTTGCAGTTAGAAACTGCAGAACAGAATGGTAAGCCGCCATATTTACGGTATAGAGAAAAACACTACTGGATTCTTTACAGTAGGATAGAACAGAATGCTACAAACGGGTAAGCCGTCATATTTACAGTATAGAGAAAAACACTACTGGATTCTTTACAATAGGATAAAGAAGTAATGCTATTGCACTAGACCAATGGATTAATTAAGCATTGCACAACATACTGTGAATAATGGATGACTGCAGTCAGCAACAAAGTATCTTTTGTACCTCGTGCAACAAATACCACTAATAAAATAAAGTATTGTTTGTAACTCGTGCCACAAATACTACTAATAAAACAAAGTATTGTTTGTAACTCGTGCCACAAATACTACTAATAAAACAAAGTATTGTTTGTAACTCGAGCCACAAATACTACTAATAAAATAAAGTATTTCTTGTTTCTTACACAACAAATATTTGTGATTAATTGAAGTCAGACATCTGCAATGCGCCAAGATAAGATTAATAGATTAAGCTGTAAGATTCCTGGGTTAACTGAGACAGACTTGGGACAACTGAGACAAAATATTGGCTTAAGCTAAGATAAAATTAATGGGGTAATCTAGATCGATCTATCGGGGGAAAACTGACAAAATAATTTAAATAAACAGGAAGAAAATAATTAACTTCAAGTGAGACAAAAGTAATCCAGTAATTTCAGATGGTATATTAGAAGAAGATGACGCAATGCTATTGCTAGTACCTATGACAAATTTACTCGTGTGAGCAAGTGCAAACTATTGATTCATATCCACGAATGTCTGTTGTGTTAAGAGTTAGTGCTTATCACTATCACGAATGTTAACAGTGTATTAAAATTCAATGCATATCATTATCAGGTATGCCAATTGTGTGTTAAAATTCAGTGAATCTCTGTCAGGTATGCCAATTGTACATTAAAATTTAGTGAATCTCTGTCAGGTATGCCAATAGTGTATTAAAATTCAGTGAATCTATGTCAGGTATGCCAATAGTGTATTAAAATTCAGTGAATCTCTGTCAGGTATGCCAATTGTGTGTTAAAATTCAACGTGTATCACTAAAATGTAGGTTAATTGCTTGAAAAATTTCGCTTATATCACTATCAGGAATGTTTTAATTGTACGTTGAAAATTCTGTTTTCATTGATGTCTAGGAAAGTTAATTGTACTTTGAAATTCAGTGTTCATTGATATCAAGGTATGTCAATTGTGCGTTGAAGTAAGTTAATGTACGTTGAAATTCAGTATGTGTCACTAGCAGATAAATTTAATGTACGTTGAAATTCAATGTGTCATTAACAGGTATGGTAAGAGTACGTTGAAATTCAATGTGTCATTAACAGGTATGGTAAGAGTACGTTGAAATTCAATGTGTCATTAACAGGTATGGTAAGAGTACGTTGAAATTCAATGTGTCATTAACAGGTATGGTAAGAGTACGTTGAAATTCAATGTGTCATTAACAGGTATGGTAAGAGTACGTTGAAATTCAACGTATATCACTATCAGGTATGGTAAATCTACTCTGAAATTCAATGTGTCATTAACAGGTATGGTAAGAGTACGTTGAAATTCAACGTATATCACTATTAATTGTACATCGATAATCCCAGCGCTCTTGCTTGACTCTCATTTTTTTTCATTCAGTACAAACAATTAATTTACTTGAATAATTTAAAGATTATGACCCAGCTTCAAAATAATCAAATATATAGGCGTCGCTGCAATTAAAATATTAAGTTCCTTGCAGAGGTAGTATCAGCATAATTACCCATCAGCCCCTCAATACTGAGTAAATGAACAATTGTCATTTACAACTCCGGCTGGAGACGAACACTGCCAATATTCAGTGAAGGAATACGTGACAAGAGAAAATCATTGCTGACATAAAAAATACAATCGTATGTACATACATATTTACATTATATACATACATACATCAGTACACATATGCATTCGCATGCATGGAATGGAACTTCAAAACAACACAAGATCAACTATCATTTTCTCCGCTCTAGCGAGAGTAAGCGCCTGTGGTAGGGTGAGGCATTCTTTCACTAGTACTCTTCGTAAGTCATTCGCCCTTCATTTTAGAGATAACCCATGTCAAATCGGCTTACAAAGTCCTTTGCCCTTCAGTTTAGAGATAACCCATGTCAAATCGGCCTACGGAAGTCCTTTGCCCTTCATTTTAGAGATACCCCAGGTCAAATCGGTCTACGGAAATAACTACAATCAAAGTAAAAACATGTTCACACACTCAGCTAGCACAGTAATTCTTAATAAACTTCAATTTCCCACTAAGAAAAAAAGAGGAAGATAAAAATAACACGGTTATGGAGGATGTCTGGGATAGGAGAAGAATGTAAACACACTGATCTTGGCGAATCACTCTCTGTACAGATTAATAATATTTTTTTAATATCAAGTTGACTTTCACGAAGAGATTTATTTTTCAACATCTATGTGACTTTTCTTCTCTACGCTCCATTTGTCAATTAATGAATGGCAGAATGTCTTACCAAGGCATGACTTAACATTAATCCTAAAAAGCTACCGGAAGATACTTTAGACCTACATTCGTCTTAAGGTTAGGTTCACATTAATGACAAACAAAAAAAATGTAAATGTATTATTAAGAAGGCCGATGTGCAAATTTCGAGATGCTTATGTGACTTGAGGACTGACAGAATGCATGAAACTCCCCGAAATTTTATTGCCATAAGTACGAAACGAAAAATCAGTTTCTGAAGATATAAGGAACTCTAACTCGAAAATACAAAGCTAAGTAGAGCTCTCTGTCAGCAGATTTGGTCTGCACGCAAACATTGATTAATAAAATTGTCACAAAAAGAGATGAGATAAACAATCATTTAACTGTGAATACATTTTTATAGCTTCGTCTGGTAGTCTGTTGACCACATCCTCATGTATATTACCCGTCCATTATTTTGAATATATCTTAATAATGCATTCCATTTACTACTTGCCTGATAATAACCTGATTTTTTGTATTAGACATGAATACACGTATATGTTCTCGGAAAAAAGTAAAATATTGTAAAGCCATACATTAATGCAGACCCAGTATTAATGTGATCCAATTTTATGGACCCCAATTATCATCTTATAGTGAAGTTTCTCTCTCTCTCTCTCTCTCTCTCTCTCTCTCTCTCTCTCTCTCTCTCTCTCTCTCTCTCTCTCTCTCTCTCTCTCTCTCTCTAGTGAATTCTAAAAACACTTTGATTACAGTTCGAGCGAATTTGATTGTATGTTCACTGAATCTGTGCGGTTGCTGGCTTTATAAATATCATCTAGGGTCCCAGTGAATGTTGAGGCAGATGCGCACAAATCTGATCTGGTGTTACTTCACAGTTCAACACTCATTAAATTCAACATCCAAGATATCGTGGTTCCATTATGTCATTGCTTCATGGCTCAGCACTCATCAAATCAACATCTTAGTTAAGGTGCCAATCAGCCAGTAAAATACACATGGACTAAGAATTCATCCTCACGTGTTCTCTGACAGAACACTCTTACTTACATAGTCATCATACATTTTAACATGGTAAGCACAATATAACAATGCAAAATTAACTTAATGTCAAGAGATAAACATTAGTATAATATTAGCTAGGTATGCAAAACCACATAACTTCAGCAGTAATATATACAGAGGATGGTTTCCTGCAGTGTTGATAACTGGCAATAAGAGTTAGTAATATGATTCCAACTTATTAATGCCAGGAGCCAAAATATGTGTTGCCTCAATGGTCAGCTGCATTTGACTGGTGATTTACAGGTGAGTTTCTGATATTTTTGTTCATGTGGCTGACCTACACATTGATTGGTTAGTTTTGAGTGTCTTGAACACTCAGGTATGTTTCCAGCCTGAGGATATGGGTCAGCCTTTCGAGAAGATAAGTTTACATGTAGTCTACCTTTAGAGGAGGGGTGGGTATAGGCTAAATAAGCCATTATAAAACAAATGGTATACTTTCATTTCGTTGTGATTTTAAGTAGATAATAAAGTCATTAGACATATGTATAAGGCATAAATCTTGTTGCATTGTTAGGGTAATAAAATATGGCCTTATTACCCATCATAATTAGCGTCACGAGTAGCTAATCTTATTCTATTAATACATCTTTTTTCTTTTTAAATGATAAAGGTAACGATGGAACATTTGAAATAAAATCTAAGGATATTTTCGTATAAAAAGCTATCTATTAATATTGAATTGTGTATTGATCTATCGCTTTGAAATAAATATGACGAAGGATGAAAAATGTTAAATAATATTCTGTAGAAATACGTGCATAGAAAAATGGAGAACATAATTTCATTCTGTGCACAAAATTATATTTTTCATTATTGACTTTCCGGTATCTGACTTTGTGCATACACTTTTATTTAGAGTTAAAATGATCACTATCAGAAAGAGAAAAATTAGAGAGAGAGAGAGAGAAGGGGGAGAGAGTGAGATGGACGGATTGAGAGAGGGTGGGGGGAGAAAGGGAGAGAGATTGTACTCGATGGACAAGAGAAAACAGAATACGAGAGAGAAGCCAAACAGACTAACTGCTGATTTTTCTTAAAGAGATAGAATAAATGAGAGACGAAAAAGAGAAATTAGATAAATACTCTATCCATAGATTTTACCAAGTGAAAAGAGAAAGGGGAAGAGATAGAGGTAGGGAGAGAAGGAAAAAGAGATGGGAAGAAAAATAGAGAGAGCCGACCGACATTTGTATTATTTTTTTTTCTGATAGACAAAGAGTTAAGTCCTTATGAATTTTAGAACAAAGTGAAATATAGCAGGCCGGAAACTTTCAGACGTACAAAGAGATAAGCATTTTTCTTCGACCTTTTATATTTCTTCTATTCATTACATCAATAAAAATTATAACTTTTCTTTTTATTTGTAAAGACTCGTTTTGTACAGGAAACTGCAGGCTTCATAATTATGTCCTTGATCCCAATTCTCGCTGACGACATGCGAGCACGCGAGACTTCACAGCATAGAGGCTGCAGACATCATTTGTATTCACATTTCTAATTAAATAAAAAAAATATATAGAATACTACATTCATGTGAACATCATTATAAAAATAAAAACAATATTATTACATGTCTTAGTAACATAAAGAGGCCTTTAAAAAATCCGTTTTGTATTCTCATGTTCCTTGAAATGATACTATTGTTTAAAAAACACGAGGTCTGTTAAGATCATCGGTCACGTGACAGATGTGCATGTTGTGAAGAAGAATACTTCATCATTTTTTTTGTATCAATACATTCTTCTCTCTCTCTCTCTTCCTTTTCTGTACCAATATATTCTTTTTCTCTTTCTATATCAATACATATTCTCTCTCTCTCTCTTCCTTTTCTGTACCAACATATTCTTTCTCTCTTTCTGTATCAATATATTCTTCTCTCTCTCTCTTTCTTTTCTGTACCAATATATTCTTTCTCTCTTTCTGTATCAATATATTCTTCTCTTTCTCTCTTTCTGTATCAATATATTCTTCTCTCTCTCTCTTTCTGTATCAATATATTCTTCTCTCTCTCTTACTTCCTTTTCTGTATCAATATATTCTCCTCTCTCTCTCTTTTCTGTATCAATATATTCTACTTTCTCTCTCTTTCTGTATCAATATATTCTTCTCTCTCTTCTCTTTCTTTTCTGTATCAATATATTCTTCTTCTCCCTCTCTTTCTTTTCTGTATCAATATATTCTTCTCTCTCTCTTTCTGTATCAATATATTCTTCTCTCTCTTCTCTTTCTTTTCTGTATCAACAAACCATCTGCTAACAAAAGTATTATAAGCTCACATATTGTTAATCAGTTAAATACAAACTGACTGTTGAGGCAACATGTATTTTAGCTCCCAGTGTTAATAAAGTAAAATAATACTACTAAACATATTGCCAGTTACCAACACATAAGGAACTATTCTCTGATATATATTACTGCCGAAGGCATGTCGTTTTGCTTGTGTAATTAAATATTATATCTTTGTTCATTGAAGAAAAATTATATTTTATATTGTTATATGATATTAAAATGATATGATTATGATGACCATATAAGGAAGAGTGTACTGTCAAGAGAAAATATGTGGACAAATTCTTAGCCATATGAATTTTACTGGCAGATCAGCACTTTTTCTGAGATGTTGAATTCAAAGGACATCAAGCCATGAATCATTGTATGATAAGGGTCAGCTGTTCTAGAAGGTAGGTTCTATGTAACCTAATTTTAGAGAAGGATGGGTGTGGGCTACATAAGCCATTATGTGACACCCCCAACTAAAATTAAAATTGAGGTTCCAAGTATATTAAAATCCACACTAACACCAAAGATAAAAATAGCTTCTCTACAAGGTATAGCAGTATATAAAACATTAGGTTCATTGATTTAAAATAGAAGAGATATGGTAGTATTCATACTAATTTCAATATGAGAATTTAATATGAAGTTACAATAGAATTGATATATATATATATATATATATATATATATATATATATATATATATATATCAAAATGCAAAATAGTAATGATAATATTGAATTCGATTAAGTAGGAAATATCAAAGCAATGGCATACAATTCTTATGAACATTCTTTTTACATGTGTTACAAGTTAAATTATTCTTCAGAAAATACTGTATTTACATGAATAGAGTTTCTTGTACATAGTTCAAAGAAGCAAAACATTTAACTTTAATGTAAAATAATTAAAGATATCAATGGAGTTAATGAATAGTTAAAGTCTGGGCAACAGTATGGTTGCGTTACGACATTCAAGTGTTGACTTTAAGAGGTCAGTAAGTGCAGTGGGTCAGCGGTCTGAATTCTGAGGCATCTGACCTTAGCTGACCAATGAGAGGAGATTCATACACCAGTGTGCATACATCCGTGCGTCCTTCAGAGGCCAATTGGCGACTAAAGAGGTCTGCATCATTGTTGTTTTTCCTGCAATTTGCTCTACACGACATGTATATTACTGCATTAAGAGTGACCAATGCATAATACGTACATTTGAATGTTTAGATCTGGATAAATAAATGAGCGATTGGTGATCTGTTTGCAGTATGAAATTGCGACCATACAAGTAGAGTTGAAATTTCTGTATGGCCCAAACCACTACAAAACATTCGATCTCTGATGTGTTATAGCACGTTTCTGCATCAGTATACGGCTAGCGTACACAATCATTACCGGATTTATCGCAGTCAGGGTACTCCAGCAACAGGACTGCTGCGATACCTACTCATGATGTGTCCGTATGGAAGATAAATGGTAAGGTGATTTCTGGAAGATGTAGGACTGGTGATGAAGTAAGTGCATCTGTGAGTGTTTTAAATGCAGATTCATACTCGTCCATCCATACTACCTTTTAAGGGCAGCCTTACGAGTCAAATTAGATAGTCGGGTCTCAACCTGATTAAAATCTGCAATAAACTTCTGATAATATCCAGCTATATCTAAGAAGGGCCGAATGTCTTTCTCGGTTACAGGGTGTGGTGCATCTGATAAATGACTTATTTTGTCTCTGGCTAAAGTTGACCATGGCCTAAAATGTAGCCTAGGCAATTGAGTGCCTATAATGCATACATAGACATGTGAAATGTTAAAAATGTTGGCTTCACGGCCTTAAATACATAGATATGTGAAATGTTAAAGTGTTGGCTTCACGGCCTTAAATACATAGATATGTGAAATGTTAAAAGTGATGGCTTCACGGCCTTAAATACATAGATATGTGAAATGTTAAAAGTGATGGTTTCACGGCCTTGAATACATAGATATGTGAAATATTAAAAGTGATGGCTTCACGGCCTTCAATACATAGATATGTGGAAGAATATATTCATCACTGCACTCAACTCGGAGCGTGGGAATATGGAGAATACACACGTCACAGTGATTGTAGGGAACTTATTAGACATCAATTAAAGATACGAACAATATGTGTACAGCTGCAATTATAAAATATAATTTGACACGTAAAAAGCGTAATTGGTTCAAGCCAGAAAAGGGTGGTGGTTCAAGCCAGGGGAGCTTTAGATAAAAGGTGGTGAAGATATTAAACCAGTCCTCAACCAACTTTGATGAATTTTAAATGAAAAGCTAAACAGGAAAGTGGAATGATTGTACGTGAAAGCAGAAATCTGAACACAGAGACAATACTTAAATAATGGTAAGACACATGTGGGAGAGGTCATGTATGAAGCCTAATATGTAGACAGTCATTATATGATATAATGCTAAGACACATGTGGGGAGGGGGTCATATATAAAGAGGCAGTCGCTACATGATATAATGGTAAGACACATGTGGGAGAAGTATGTACGAAGCCTAATATATAGGCGGTCATTACACGATATAATGGTGCGTAGATAGTGATGAGGAAAAAATAGCCATATGTCTACCAATATCGCAGATAGAATATGGATGTTGGTAGTGGTTACTATGTTGGATCGGGAACATGAAACAATTTAATTCATGAAAACAAATGGATGACAAGAAATGTTAGCTGCTCTGGAGAAAACTTAAATGACCGCTGCGATTCCCTTAACGCAGTGAGAGATGTTAGACGCAAACCCATTGCCATCAGATGTCGCTTACAACTAGAAGACTCTCATGGCTGTCGAACTCGAAACTATTTTAATTTCAACTTTTTAACATTTTCTAAATGAAATGTGTCACCGTCCGAAGACTGTACCGTGGGACTGGGTGGGTGGGGGGTCAGACACTTAGTACTCTGATGGAAGACTAGAGTAATGGAAATTTGCACCAGACACGATAATCGGTCTACAACTGCTCAACAAAAGTCATGCAAGTCTTTCTCAAGGGAGACCATTCTGGGAAAATAGTTACTTGATATACGTCATGACTAAAAGAGCTTGGCAGTCTTGTGACGTTGTGTGATCTGCGCTAAATGATTTGTGAATTGTGCCGTGTGTATATCTTAGTAACAGCAATCACACGCTTACATATAATATGCGAACAATTTTTAAAGCAACAATTATTTTATATCAATGCTCGCATGAGGATGTTTCGAGATGTTGTTGTAGAGCTATATGATGTGTGATTTTATGAGTGTATTATGCGTGTATGTGTGGTTGTTTGAGAGTATTATGCGTGTATGTGTGGTTGTTTGAGAGTATTATGTATGTATGATTGTATGCGTGTATTATGCGTGTATGTCTGGTAATTTACAATAACAAAATTGTTTGTACACATTTCTTTGATATCTTATCTAGATATATATTCATATAGGGATAAAAACTTCATTACCACAACTTATTATTTAAAACTTAAAGTTCTTAAAAATGAATCCTTAGGAGTCTGAGAGTATTTTTCATTTGCTCCACCCAGCACGACTAATCCAGTTTTGCTAAACCAATAACTCTGTTGCGGATTTGGCGTCGGACTGACACTGACGGGTTTGTACATATCTATTTTACATCATTACTTATTTGGATTAAAACTTTGGGTAATTGATTTCATCCGCACAATGTGCTTTCGAGGCATCACGTGATTTCTCTCAAATGAATTTTACTACGTGTTTTTGAAAGTGCAAATATAATCATAAAAAATAACATATATTTGAACTCGAACGAAACCTGGAAATCGTTGCAACATCATTGAAGGAATAATGATATTATTCAATGTAAATCTGACCTAAGATGTAAATCTGACCTAAGATGTAAATCTGACCTAAGATGGTAAAGAATGACTTCTTAGATGTTAATCATTTTCAGAAGTGAAGGGGTATCAGTATTAAAGTCACTATAATGTACCTTTACATTTAAGTTAGTGTCGAACGTAAACTGCCTTTCTGATGACAGTAAAATTCTATTGTAAAATTAGTGTAGGGATGTAGAGTTGCTCCCGGATGTTATGTTGCCTTCAAATATACAATTAAGTCGGATGTAAAGTTGCTCTCTAATGTACAATTAAGTCAGATAAAGTTGCTTTAATGTACAATTAAGTCAAATGTAAAGTTCTTTTCTGATATACAATTAATATGCTGTTACGTTACTCTCTAATGTACAATTAAGTCAGATGTAAAGTTGTTTCTAATGTACAATTGATACTGCTGTAACGATAATCTCTAATGTAGAATTGTCAGATGTGAAGTTGCTCTCTAATGTACAATTAATATTGCTGCAATGTTACTCTCTAATGTACAATTAAAGCGAGTGTACATTTAGTATAGGCTGTAAAGCTGCTTTCGGATTAATGCTAGTCTCTATAAGATTTAGTGCCGGATATGAAGTTATTTCAAATGCAGAACTGATCTCACAAATTACTTTTTTCTTAGACGTAACTTTGACCTTGGATATAAAGCTGATATTGTATGTAAGGCTGATCTCGGATATTAAGTCAGTCTCGGATATTTATTTTGTACAGTCAGTCTGAGATATTTAATAAAATTCATACATTAAGGTAACTTAAGACGTACAATTGTCTTCAACACGGAAATGTTCACACGGTTAGACTAAGATACGAATTAGGTCTCACTGTCTGTTTTAAAATAAAGTGTGACCTTGTAGATGGCGGCAGAAATTTTGTTACTTTGTCATTAAACTGCATGAACAAGAAATCCTTTTTCTCCGAAAATGTGTTGACAAAGGAGATGTTGAGCACACCCTAAATAATATTGTTTTTCTGCTGTCAGAGAAGCTGATTGACCCGCATCCTGTGGAGTGTGACTGGCATAAAGATTGTGATTTAAAAACTAATACATGCCATCTATAAGTAAATTATTGAAGGGTCATTGTTTTGAAAAAATAGACTGATTTTGATGTGAGAGAATTGTTCTTTATGAATTTATAACAAGGACAGAAACAATTTAAAAATTGCTTTTAGACTCAGTCAAACTCTCCTATAGGAAAGTGTTCTTTTTGCCCAGTTCACTGACGTCATAAATGAGTCATCCAATCCATTGCTAGTATAAATTTCATGCCATTTTTCCAGTGAAAATTGTTTTACTCATATTCCCAATGCATTAAATAAAAGTGATGTAAATGTGTCATTTAAATTCATTTACATTTAGATCTTCAGCAAGCATTCAAGACATTTAAAAACATTGTCGTGCACTTTTATTTTGAAATAAAGAATCAAGGAGTGGGGTTTTAAAGATGCCATCTCTTTAAGAAGCTATCTCAATGACTAGTTATGCGGCCAGATTTAGATGCAGAGTAAAAATAAATCTAATTTACTGAAAGTCCTAAATAATATAATGAAAGTTGAACAGTGTCGAATGTCCTCAATGCAGGAAGCACTCTAATGGGAGAATAATATGTCCTTTTAAAAGCAAAGCGTGGGCGAACATTAGACTACGAGTTACACCGCGTGTTTTTTTTTTAAATTTTAATCTATCCTAACCTAACACAGACTCTTTATGGAAATAATATTTATCAGGCGTTTACTTAGTAAGTTTATACAATAAGAGAAAACTGTAAAAGTAGACCAATATCACGTTTAAATGTTTCTACAAACTGCTATTGTTGGAATACATTATTTAATATACTTATTAATAACATAATGTGAGAAAGTGATTGATGATCGAAGATATATATATACACATATAAAATGTGTATATCACTTCGTCTCAGCATCTCACCTAAATCTCTTGAATCTTTTCACCCCACTTATTTCCACTATCGCAGTACTGACACTGACAATTAAAAGTCAGTTACATCTCTGCTTTGGACGATGGAAAGAAAATCAACTAATCACGTTTTGATTGATCAGCATCTATCGACACGATATTGAGCTTAACCATTTTCAGCACGCACTAGGCGTCCTTGACACTGCTTCGAGTTGCTAGGTCTCGTATCTGATTCCAGAATACAAATTATGTCCATAAATGGTGAACAGTGCAGCCCAGACAATCTTCGCTGCTTTCTTGTTGTATCGCACAGGGCTCTGTTCTCGGGCAACAGGGATTTTATTCTGGTTGTAGAGCTGTTAGACGTTGTTATATGTCTTCAATCACGTGACATTTTACGAAACTAGCTCTTAGAAAACACGTTGGTTTTATTTTAATACATTCACAGCCTGTCTCTGATTTCGATATTTCCTGTACTTATATTTGATTCACATCCCTTATTCACATTCACATAGCATGTTTTATTTTATGTCCGTTGATATGTATTTTTTGGTTATATGTTTATTTTGCATTCTTTGTTAATGTATGCTGATTACTGTTTGCAATTGCCACTGTACTTGTTTCAATGTACATATGTTATTATGAGTCGGTGTAAATGCATGTCTGTGTGCATGAGTAAATACGTACATTAAATGTTACTGTGTACATTATTGAATAATTATGTACATTGTATATGTTTAGTTTGTATTGTTGAAGATATGTTCGTTAAGAGAGGAAAAGAACTATGAAAAAATAACATTTACATTGTCACACACACCTTCCCGCTGGTCAGCCAGGCACAAACGATCGCTGTTTACATTTATTAAGTACAAACATTCATACACGTTAACACCATTCACATATTTATCAGACAAACTAACTCTTCAATTATCACACTATTCACTTAATTATGTATCAATCAGTCAATCAATCAATCAATCAATCAAAATCAATCAATCAATCAATCAATCAATCGGTCAATCAGTCAGTCAAGTCAATCAATCAATAAGTCAGTCAGTCTATCAATCAATCAATCAGTTAGTTAGTCAGTCAGTCAGTCACTCAATCAATAAATAAATAAATCATCTATCAGTCAGTCAGTCAATCAGTCCATCAATCAATTAATCAGTCAGCCAGTCAGTCAGCAGATCAACCAGTCAATCAATCAATCAATCGATCGATCAATCAGTCATTCATTCAGTCAGTCAGTTAGTCAGTCAATCGATCAATCAATCAATCAATCAGTCAGTCAGTCCATCAGTCACTTATTTACCAAAAATGTATTGCATACAGCGAACAATACAATGCCCACATTATAAAGTTCCACAAATTAAATATTCTACATTATTATATAGTGTTCAAGTGGGTTACCATTATATTAATTGGAACTATTTAATTAATAAATAGTTAGCGGAGTTTCGTCATGGTTTCAGGAATCATGAACGTTTATAGACTGTCGTGAATAAAACGTTCGACGATATGTCAGAGCGATGATATTTCGGTATTACGTTCGACGATATGTCAGAGCGAAGACGTGTTGAATTCTTCACTGTGTTTTGCATTATGAATGTCAAGGACAACGACAAATAGTACTTCAGTGGTCTGTAACAGTTGTTCTGTGTTTGTAATTATTTTACTCTCTTTCGAAATGACAGATGAATCGATGATCGACGACAGAATAAAGATGACTGGGCTTCATCTGACAGTATTAAGGGTTTACCACGCTTTTGTGCCTCGAAATTGAGAAATCCTTCACAATCTTTAACAAATATATACCGTTTGCTAAATGTAACATATTTCTTCATCTTTAATGGGTGAACTGGAATAAACATTTGCATTGGACACTCATTTTGTAGTGAGAAAATACAATGGTGCGCTGATTTCGATTGGAATACCTAAATTGCATTCCGACATTTGCAAAAGTGTTTTTCGTTTATTTAACATTTCTGCTACAAATGAAGACGCAAGCTAGTTTTGTTTTGCTCTTGAACGAAAGAATAAAACGAAAGAATAAAGTAGGAAAAATAACAGGAAGACTGACATTTATGAATGAATCCAACTCTCTTTGACACAGGAACGGTGTCTCCTGAAGGCTTAGCGGACGTTTCTGTTATTTGTGTTTTAAAGTGTCACCTTTCAGTCTTGGAATGGAAAAGGGGTGTACTAAGCTGGTGGTTACATTAACAAGTCGTGCTGGTGAAGAAAATGCGGCTTTCCTCTTTCATTAAGAATTTACTAAACCAAGATACCAAAGCGGCTGGAAAACATGACCGGCAGTAATAGAGATACACGGTTAAAGAAACATAAACGTTATTTAAACTGCACGTTTTTTTTTCTGGTAACTTCTCCCGTACAGCCTCTTAGACCACTGAGAGGTCTAGTTAGAAATACACCTCCAGATGGGTACCTGAAGTTCTGGAAAGCCATGGCCAGAAATACACCTCCAGTTGTATCTCTTATGTCAACGAAATACTTAACCGGAAGTACATCTCCAGTCAAATATCTGAGGTAATTGAAAGCCTTAACCAGAAATACATCTCCGGTCAAGTATTTTAAGTCATTGAAAATCTTGGCTGGAGGTATACCTGCAGTCAAATTTCTAGAATCTCTGAAAGCTACGGCCAGAAATACGTCTACAATTAGACATTTCAGCAGTAATCAGTGCAGAATATCACTTTTCATGGAATTATTCATGCATGGTAAAAGGTAATACCACTGCACGAAATGAAATAAATTATTTTTGAGTTTTCTTTCTTGAGTGAAAAATTCTTTATTTCGGGAAGTTGGGGAGCCTAAAATGCCAGTTCAGGCTTTTTACTATAGGTCTACGAGCTTTCTGTCATCCGGACAAATCAATTGATATATGAAATGTTGGACTTAAATAAAAATTCATAGGTTTATAACGGACAAACAGCGATTAAAATTATATGTACAGATGATAGTAGGTTTGGGGTTTTGTATGTGTGCGCGCGTTATGTATATATGAGAGGGTGTGTTGGACGCTTTCTTATTATTGAGGTGTAGTTCAGTGTTAAATGTGAGACTGTTCATTGAGTTGTATTTTCACATTACTACTGTTAAGAGTACGTGAGACAGTTCATTGAGTTGTATTTTCACATTACTACGGTTAAGAGTACGTGAATAAACATCAAGTATTAGAGACGGTCATTGTTGTGACATCTATCTTCATAATTCGTTTCATGGTTAGTTTACTTACTTAGCACAGATCGGTTTACTTGCAACACACGCACATTCAGTTATTAGGAGATACTGCAGACAACGTCATCTTAAATATATATTTTGTCTGTCGTATTTTCTAAGTGACTTTGAGTGGACTAAATCAGTTAAAAGATGGTCAGTCCTATCAGGATTATTATTGCATTTAAAACGTCTTATCATTGTTTATAATATGCTACTACTACTACTACTACTACTACTACTACTACTACTACCACCACTACTACTACTACTAATAATAATGTTGACGACGACAATAGTCATAAGGAGGAGATTTATATTATTATAACTATTATTATTTCTAAAACTTAAATTAAAATATTGAATACACCACACTAATAAATAAAAGAAAGTTGACAATTTGGAAGGCAATACAGAAATGTAAGAAACAATATAAAAGTAGTACGCTAAACATCTCTATGTAAAATATCCTACATAACATTGTATCAAGTAGTAATTTTTAGTCGTATCATGATTAAAAGGGATTAGAGATTTCTAACTTACATCTTAAAACTCTTTAATTCAAGCGGCGTCCTCTCTCTCTCTCTCTCTCTCTCTCTCTCTCTCTCTCTCTCTCTCTCTCTCTCTCTCTCTCTCTCTCTAATATATCCATTATACAATTTCCACTTTACTTTTTCATAAGATTGTCCTAACTAGGGCAGTGTCCTTTGGACATATTTGTAAAGAATTTTTATTGAAAATATATATATAGCTGGTGGATTTAAAGATAAATGAATGTAATGTCGAGAGACATAATCGCCTTCAAAATTCGGTTAATTGGTGGGCGATATGTAAAGGTAGAACTCTGTTCACTTGAAATCGAAACTTTTCTCGTTTATCTCCCATTTACTTATCTCTAGGGGATATAGAGGCTTAGGTTAGAGCGGGTGTCTCCCGGTATCGCCAGCCTGGGCAGAAAGTCTACAATTGTATAATAATAATAAACTGATGATGATTATGTGTTCATTGCTACATGTATCGTTTATTTTTATTCTCTGTTGCGGAATGTGGTGCTCGAATTTGAACAAGTGTATTTATGTGTGTGTGTGTGAGAGAGAGTACGTGTATGCATGTGTGTGTATGTGTGTGTGTGTATGTGTGTGTGTGTGTGTGTGTGTGTGTGTGTGTGTGTGTGTGTGTGTGTGTGTGTGTGTGTGTGTGTGTGTACGTTTATGTGAATGTATTGGATTATAACTATTGAATTAATTGTTCTGCTTAAAGTATAATGTTTACAATTGGATTAAAACGTACAACGAATGCCGTGTTGCCGTACTGATGTTACAGTTGTGAAAGAATGAGGTTTTATATTTAGTCATGCTTCTTACACCTTTATAAAGACTCCTTATCACGCATATACACTCACAAACATACAAACACCCACACCCACCCACAGACACACACACACACACACACACACACACGCACACACACATACAAAACCATATGTATATACTGTGGTGAAATCAAATGTATCCCAAAATAATGCTCGCTCTGGGACTTTATTATTAATATTAAAGTAATGCTGTCATAGCCTTTGTTGAAGAAAGGGCATTAACTATATTAGAAGAACTCACACTATAGCTGAAAAACTACAAATCTCTGCAGCATATTTAAGAAATTGGTTTTGGGTCAATTTAGTTATAGCTAATAAAAGAAAGTATATATCCGTGTGATGTAATAGAAAATCGCTGAATGACTTACGAATGCTCGAGTGCAATTAAAAGCAGTACTCACCACATGGATTTCTCCTACCTCGGGATAGCGCTCAATTTTTTTTTTTAGCATGAAGCTGTTCGCCAGAGGCAAAATATACTGTTCATCTTAACGCGTTTTGAGATACAACGCTTATACTTCTGTAGTACAGCGGCTATCCAAGGTCGACCTTATCTGATAGTACAGCGGCTATCCAAGGTCGACCTTATCTGATAGTACAGCGGCTATCCAAGGTCGACCTTATCTGATAGTACAGAGGCTATCCAAGGTCGACCTTATCTGATAGTTATGCCGCTATACAGAGGGAAGAAACATTCGCTGTTCACTTAATGGCGAGCAGGAAGGCTTGCTATTTCTCAACGAACTGCATGCCGCCATTCGCCGCTGTACTTTAAACTGCTGTAACCACCATCTTGAGCTGCCATCTTGCGAAGCTACCTGATTTTCACACTGATCGCAATAGCGCTTTAGTTTCGTATTTTGACATCAGATATCAATCGTCATGCCTACTTTCTACATCTATTTCATATCTATTGCTTTCTATATATAAATAAATTCTATTGTTCTATTTCTATTTCAAATCTATTTCTTTCTACATCTATTTCATATCTATTGCTTTCTATACAGACATCTAGCAGTATTATGCATGATAAGCTATAATACAGACATCTTGCAGTATTAAGCATTATAAGCTATAATGCTACACAGTTCCTGACGCCACAGCTAAACTCCGGTTGTTACATTCCAGTGTTTGTTTAGAGACCCTGTCTTAGCATGATGATATAAAAATTAATTTTTAACATTACACCTATGCTGATGACAGACTGGTTGCCAGACTCATCCTTCAGTCTCCTTAATTAATTCTCTCAGTTTAGATATTAATTATAGTGACAGATGAATCTGTGTAATATTGCGTGAATTGGGCACATTATCCTAATAACGACTAATGATGCATACAAACGTTTACATTGACTCCGGTCCCCAGCCCAATTCTTTTCGGTCTTCCTCTCGCTAATAATTAGTGAATAATTTCCAAAACCGGTCTCGCGCTATTTATGCACATCTATAAATTAATGGCAGGAACTCTGTCTGTCGAGCGTCGGGTTTGAACAACACCCTCTCCGCTATTGTTTGAGTGTATGACGTAATCTGCTTATTGTGATCAGCATTCCCTTTTTAACAAGCACACGCTCCCTAATTGCCCATAATCTGCTACAGCGTGACGTATGCCATTACATAACGTGGCTACAACCACTATCGCAAAGAAATGTATGATACAAAAGATGAAAAACATCAAAAGAGCTTAATACCATAATGAAAATAAATTTTAAATAGGAGGTCAGTCATAATGTGCCCTTGACTCCATAACACCGGTACTCTTTTCTTAAAACATTAAATTAATCTTTTACCTTCTTGTGCACTTTAATGTTAATTAACTTTATAACATTTATTATTATTGACTACATGTAATGTATTTATTTGATTTGTTGGAGGTGGGTGGGAGAAGTGGGATGTTGTGGATATTTTTACTGATTTAGACAATGAATGACTGATTGATAATTGCAGTTAATCGTGTGACTATTGTAGAGTGAGATGATTTGTAAGTTATATAAGTGAAAGGTAGTTGTGTATATGTTATGTCCTGCTCAGTAAGTGTAAATGTCCATGAACATTTGTTCAGTTTGTTTTGTGAGCGAGACCGGTCCTATCAGTCAAAACACCACTTATATCTTTCAGGTTTCTGTCTGGCTGACCAGCGGGAGGGCATTTGTGACATACATACGCACGCACATACAGATATACATATATCTTCGTTAAATTTAAGCATCCACGTATTGAGATCACTTAAGACACGTTGACGTATTGAGATCACTTAAGACACGTTGGCGTAGACCTATAGTGATACACTAAAAATGTCTCGAGGCATAAAAATCACTCCGATTAGTCAAACTGAAGAATGATGCAAACAAGTAACCGATATCCGATTTCAAATCGATAATAATTACATATATTGTTTCCAGGCAATACAGTGGTTTCCACTACCTATTAACTATCCCGCTACTTGGACAAAAATGATTTTCTTCATTTGCAATTGAAAGAAAAGATCGATAAAATACATTTTGATAAATGAGTACGACTGATTAAAATTGCATTCTATCACACACACACACACACACACACACACACACACACACACACACACACACACACAACCCACCCACACACACACACACTGCACGCACGCACGCACAAATACACACACAAAACACAGTTGCACACACATACAAACAAACCTCACACAAACACACACGCACATATACACATACGTACATAAACACAAACACATATGCACAAATATGCATACATTTGCACAGATACATATACATACATAGATACACATATAAGCACACATACACACACATACGCAAACTTTCACAGACACGTGCACACATACACATACATGCACATACATACATGCGCAAACATACATACGCATACGCACACATGCACACACATACGCACACATATATTCATACACTCTCTTACACATACATACGCATATGCACACATACACACATACATACAAATATGCACAATTAAACACATAAGCATACACACGCGCGCACATACACACATATGCACACATGCATGTGCGCAATACTCACACATACACACATGCACGCGCACACACACACACACACACACACACACACACACACACACACACACACACACACACACAAAACAGTGATAAGTGGAGCTTGTTAGAGAAAGCAGTACTGGGATAAAAATACCGACTGTCAGACAAGTGATACTTGGCGTTATCAAAATATGGTGTTGGCAGTTGATGCGTCTGTGAAAATGAGGGCGGGGTGAAAACAAAGTGAAATCCTACCGATAATGAATACCGCAGAAAGATCTGTGGCAGGCTCTAGTCAGTCTAGTGGTTTTGATGTCTCACAAAGTGGACAACTAGGCGCCTTCACGATAATGTTGTGCCCGGCAAATCTGAGCTCAACGCCTGTATGATGTCGAATCCAGTCCTTGTAGAGAAGAAAGACAAACACTGCTATAATGAGCAAATAGCCTCCCTTTATTTTAGAAAACGGCATTAGTGCGCATACTAAACTAGTTAGGTGGCAATTTGACAATGTCGTCTTAAGGATTAAATGCCATTAGGAAACAATATCTTGCTCGTGATTTAGACTGTTATGAAATATTACTTCAGTTGATATGTCATTATGCCACTAGTGATTTGTATTATTACGTCACTAGTGATTTGTATTATTACGCCACAAGTGAATTGTATTATTACACCATTAGTGATTTCTATTATTACGCCACTAGTGATTTGTATTATTACAGTTCTAGTGATTTGTATTATTACAGTTCTAGTCATTTGTATTATTACAGTTCAAGTGATTTGTATTATTACCGTTCTAGTCATTTGTATTATTACAGTTCTAGTCATTTGTATTATTACAATTCTAGTGATTTGTATTATTACAGTTCAAGTGATTTGTATTATTACAGTTCTAGTCATTTGTATTATTACAGTTCTAGTCATTTGTATTATTACAGTTCTAGTCATTTGTATTATTACAGTTCTAGTCATTTGTATTATTACAGTTCTAGTCATTTGTATTATTACAGTTCAAGTGATTTGTATTATTACAGTTCTAGTCATTTGTATTATTACAGTTCTAGTCATTTGTATTATTACAGTTCTAGTCATTTGTATTATTACAGTTCTAGTCATTTGTATTATTACAGTTCTAGTGATTTGTATTATTACAGTTCTAGTGATTTGTATTATTACAGTTCTAGTGATTTGTATTATTACAATTCTAGTCATTTGTATTATTACAAGTGATTTGTATTATTACAATTCTAGTCATTTGTATTATTACAAGTGATTTGTATTATTACAATTCTAGTCATTTGTATTATTACAGTTCTAGTCATTTGTATTATTACAATTCTAGTGATTTGTATTATTACAGTTCTAGTGATTTGTATTATTACAGTTCTAGTGATTTGTATTATTACAGTTCTAGTGATTTGTATTATTACAATTCTAGTCATTTGTATTATTACAAGTGATTTGTATTATTACAATTCTCGTCATTTGTATTATTACAGTTCTAGTCATTTGTATTATTACAGTTCTAGTCATTTGTATTATTACAGTTCTAGTCATTTGTATTATTACAATTCTAGTCATTTGTATTATTACAAGTGATTTGTATATAGTGATTTGTTTGTGTATTATATGTGTGTGTGACATATATTTCTCAGTTTAAAAAGTGTCTCTTAATACTGAGGATTATATTATCTTCTATCTATAATATCATACACTTCTTGATGCAGACTGGACAGCCTCTCTACACACTCCCCTACTCAACGCTAATAGTCGTACTAAAAATATGTACTTCGAGTAAAAATTGACCTGACATGACCCGCATACTCATTGCGGCATCCACATTCAAAGGTTCTCTTATGTGTCCAACTTCTTAATTATTACCTAATGCCCCCACCTCGACGAGTGAAATTTCCTTTCCTAATATATAACTAGGAAATAGTGCATGAATAATATAAATAACTAGAAATTTATTTTAATAATATACATTTATCCCACACAATATACAACACATAGAAATGCAGTTCTATTGCTTGTGTCAGTGACTATTTATGGTACTCGTCAGTAGAGTTCTTGATATTTTTGTCATTACACATCTAGTGCTTTGAGTCATTACATATCTAGTGCTTTGAGTCATTACATATCTAGTGCTT
Source organism: Sinotaia quadrata (assembly GCA_028829895.1). Classification (NCBI taxonomy): domain Eukaryota; kingdom Metazoa; phylum Mollusca; class Gastropoda; order Architaenioglossa; family Viviparidae; genus Sinotaia; species Sinotaia quadrata. The sequence goes on along the minus strand of CM054181.1, from coordinate 48,304,142 downwards.
TGAGTCATTACATATCTAGTGCTTTGAGTCATTACATATCTAGTGCTTTGAGTCATTACATATCTAGTGCTTTGTGTCATTACATATTCTGTCTATCACAATATTCTGAATTATAAAAATTAAGAGTAATATATTATCCTAAATATATGTGGGGGAAAATCCCATCATACAATGTTTGTATTCTTTTTTCAAAACTCTGACTGTTTCCCACTTCTCTGGTGTAAAACGGACAAGATATTTGGTGACACACTATTAAAGCATTTGGAGGCAAAGCACATACATGACGAAATTGCCCTGGTCACAAAATGCGAAACAAAAATTCTTTCACAATTCCCAGTGAAAATAAACAGAGTTTATAAGCTGTACAGTAATGTGGAATATGCTTTTTGTAACTAAATTTTAAAAGTAAACGGGAAATTCGACCTCCAATCGATTTCAGATAACCCAAACAACACGAATGGGTGATCATTAATCCATAATGGTCTATCTATCCATAAAATGGTATTCCGCACAGAATTCTAAGAACTTGAGATAAGCATCTCATAAACCCGAGACAAAAGCCATTGGAACTCGCAGAGTCTGTGAAATAAGAAAAGCACACGTTTTCATTTATTCAACCCATTGCATATCTATCATGACTATCTTGAATACTTTCTTTTCGATGCTGGAGTCATAGAAACGAAATTATAATTTGTGTCTTCCTGATGTTGTGCATGAACAACTACTCTGAACACTTGTTAAAAAAACTCTAGTTGGACACTGGTCAAACTTTACATCAAATGGCATACAACTTTAATTAAACTCATCCCTTCTTATCGATCAAAGTGTTACTACAATGACTTTTCTGGAGATTAACATATGGGACACACCCTATTGATGCTGGTTTGACCTACTAGTCACATGTTTACATAATTATAATTCTTAAGTGATCAAGGACTTGATTCTGTTACTGCAGCTTGATCGCCCAAGTTAGATATCGACGTCATTTATTTAAATGCCGTCTGTGATATAAAGATAAGCATACTGTTTTTTTCCTTTAGAAATAAACGTTTCTACAGAACAACTGGCGAAATGCTAATTAATATTTTATGTTGTATTTAGAGCTTTCACTCTGGTATGATCTACAAAAATACCATTCTTATCATTGAAACACAAAAAGAAACTAAGAAGTGTTCAAAGGAACAAGTTTAATGCTTATGACAAATGACACTCAAAGAATAATATTAAAAGAAGCAAAGTTTCAAACTTTATCAAAGAGTGCAAATAAAACAATATTCAGGCGAACATGGTTGCCAAATTATATGAAGAACAAAGATCAAGTTACGCGCAGTTTACTGTTAAATTTATAATTAATTATACACTAAATAATACTAATGGAAGCTTTTATAGGGTGGTTTTATGTCCTTACATTATCTATCTATCCATCCATCTATCTGTCTATCTATCTACCTATCTATCTATCTTTCTATCCACCTATCTATCTATCTATCTATCTTATCAAAATTCACAAAAATGTACAACATGGTTAAATTAATGAATATAGAAATAAAGCATTCTTTAATTAAAATATTAGATCAATAGCAAACATGTACAAAATACTCCAGTTAACTTACTATAAGCTAACGATCGCCTTTGTGATCAGATTCGAGTTATGTTCAAATTCATAGTGATTAGAACAGAGTACTACTTCAACAAAGAAATTTCTGGTCCATCACCATTGGACGAATTTTATATGAACAACTGTGTCAAATAAACTATTAGTCAGATTGTATATATATATGTGTGTGTGTGTGTGTGTGTGTGTGTGTGTGTGTGTGTGTGTGTGTGTGTGTGTGTGTGTGTGTGTATGTGTGTGCATTTGTATATATATATATATGTGTGTGTATGCATTTGTGCATGTATGTATGTGTGTGTGTGTGTGTGTGTGTGTGTGTGTGTGTGTGTGTGTGTGTGTGTGTGTGTGTGTGTGTCTGTGTGTGTGGTGAATATTTCATAACTAGTCGTGATACTGATCAAGTAAAGAGCCCGTAGGTTTATAGTGTTTAGATTACAAGATGTAATCGCAGGTTCATTCTTTCCCAATAATTTCAAACTGTCAAAAGAGTTATCTCCCTCATGGATTGCTACTTCAAACCCTAACATAATGTCAGAGTAGCGGAAAGTAATCATTTTGTTGTTGTTGTTTTTTGACATTGCACTGTGAGCTGAGCTGAAGAGACATAAGCCGGGGATTTCTTCATGTTTGATCCTCTCAGGTTTTAAACACTATCCCATGACAGGAGACAAAGTTTAATTTTAAAATAAATCTTTCATATCCTTATAAAATATTAATGTTGAAAAGACAGCATAATAGCAGGGATAGACAGAAAGACAGACAGACAGAGAGAGAGAGAGAGAGAGAGAGAGAGAGAGAGAGAGAGAGAGATGATTTAGTGTTGCGATTCAAGATCTTTACAAGCATTAGAATTGTTTAACAAGTTCTTTTCTTTCCTTTGATTGACCATGCTTTCTTTTATGTCGGTTGATTTGTCTATTTTTCAGCATTCTCTGGATTTAATAAGTATTGAATGCTTATTATTTTCTCAGTACTGTTATGGGATGTCATACATTTCGTGCTTGACATCATGATCATATTATTATTATTTTCACTTCCGTTGACTGATTGACTGTCATATGAACCTAGGTCTCTGAATCTTGCCAAGATTCTTGGAGATCCAAGCACTTCTGAGGAGCGCTGTTTTTAGCTGTGGCGCAATTGAGTGTTATCGAGGCACTTTATTAAGATATCCTTCCAATTCAGGTGTTTTGTCTTTCCCCAAAGATCCTATCGCTACAGGTATTACTTCTGCTTTTACATTCCACAGTCTGAATTTCTAATCTGCGGTCTTGGTATTTTCTACTTACTCTCTCTTTTGTTTTTATGTTTCTATCACTTGGAACACCGACATTTATGATTGTTGCTGTTCTTTTACACTTACTGACAGCTACAATGTCTGGTCTTCGTGCAGAAATCACTCGATCCGTCCTTATTTCAAAGTCTCACAGTATTTTGACTTCTTCTGTTTCGATTACTGCTTTCGGTTGGTGCATCCATGCTCTTTCCGGGGTTTTACTCCATAGTTCTCACATTGATTTCTATGTACGATTTTTGCCACTTCATTGTGTCTTTTGGTGTATTCTATTCCAGCCAGAAACTGACATCCAGATAGTATATTTTCTGCAGTTTCATCCACGCTTTTGCAGATTCTGCATTTGGAATCGATTTTCATTAGTTTGCTTTTAGGTGATTTCGTTTTTAGGACTCGATCTTGTGCTGCTGTTATTAGTGCTTCTGTTTCTGTTTTCACACCTGCTTCTTTTAACCACCTGTATGTTGATAATTACGTTGACCATTCATCAGCTTGTCTCACATACTGACCATGGAGATGTTTTGGGCCAATCTATTTGCCAATGTTTCTTTGTCTGTTTCTGGGGCTTCGAATAATCCATTCATCTTTACTGCTTCTATCAGTGACTCATCTTTACTGTTATTCCAGATGTACTTCCTTAGGCCTATAACTTCTCCTTCAATTTCATCTTTGATTTTCTTGAGTCCTTTGCCTCCCATTTTTCGAGATACATATAGTCTATCTACATTTGCATTGGGATGTCGGGCTTTATGAATAGGGAGTTGTTTTCTTGTTTTGATGTCTAGTGTATTTCTTTTTATTCTTGTCCAATCTATTATATCTCCACTCTAGCTAGTGTTACATGATCGGAAATATTCCCATATATTTTATATAAATTTTTATGACGTGTAATTTAAATTGCACACTATTTGTAATTTGCATGACGTGTACGTTGCCTCATGCTTGTTTTGGAAGTGAGGTCCTGAACGATGAGTCGTGCATGGTAACAGATTTACTGACCGGTGTTTGATATTTGTGCCAATTAGGTGAGCGAGTGTTTGTTGTTTAAATGGTCAATAAATATAGCAAGGGATTAATTTGAAGTGTATGCGTGCATGTTTTGGATATACAATGGGATGTATTATTACTGGATTGGCAGATGTGGTCGGAAGTTGTTACGAAAGTCATAAGAGTATTAACTCTAAGTAATTGACTGGAACGATGGTGTGTCTAGCAGATACAAGTGTGATTTCAAGGGAAATAAAGGTGATAGCAAATTTTATCCTTTATTCTTTTTCCTATCGTCTCTTGGGGTGAGCGTTTTCGAAATTGGGTCCCTCCCTATTTGGATTGTACATGGAGCAGTAAACCCTGGCTGGGTAAGGTAAAAGCATCTTTGTATTGTATGAATGGTATAGTTATATGCTATGTTTTATTTTGAACATGTTAACATTTATTTCTTTCAGAGGCTTATGCCAAACTTAGTTCCAGGCGTGCTTGCATCATGAAATTGACATTATTGAGCTGCTTAAAATTGCTTGAATCCTTGTGAATGTTTATCTGTATGTGCGTTTATTATCATTAGTCTGCGCTGCAAGTGAACTGCACTTTACGTCACCCTGTGATACTCAAAGATGAAACGATAAAGATTTCACTTGGAGTGCGCTTTCAGTAAGTACTGTGGACAAAGTCATCAAGTCTGTTTCACGTCATAAGTGAAGACAGTCACTTTAAATACTTGCAGCATTATATGACTCTGTCCTGCCTTTATTTTAACATCTTGTTTACCCCCCTCTCTCTCTCTCTCTCTCTGTATGTGTCTAGTTCTGTATATCTTTACATCTTTCCCTCTCTCTGTACGTGTCCTTTTGTATATATCTTTAAATCTCCACCATCTCTCTCTGTATGTGTAACTCTCTGTATTCAGATTTGATTTTAGTGCCTATTAGAATATTTCTTTCTTTCTTTGAGTATGTATTTTTTCACTCCCATCTCTCTCTCACCTGTATCTGTCACTGATCATTTTTAAAAAATCTGTTTGGATCTTTTTCTATCTCTCATTATGACTATCTTCCTTTGATTACATTTTTCTTTGTTATCTCCCCTCCCTCCCTCCCTCCCTCTCTCTCTCTCTCTCTCTCTCTCTCTCTCTCTCTCTCTCTCTCTCTCTCTCTCTCTCTCTCTCTCTCTCTGTATTCGACTGTGGACCTTTCTGAGGGTATTTGCGTTCCTCTGTTAGTGCTTTTCTTTCTTTGAGTCAGTTTGTATCTTCCTCTCTCTTTCTCTCTCTACTTTATTTGTCACTGTTGATTTTTCCTCTCTATTTGTATTCATTTTCTACCTTTCATTTATTTCCATCTTTCTATTCATTGCTTGTTCTTCTCTCTCTCTCTCTCTCTCTCTCTCTCTCTCTCTCTCTCTCTCTCTCTCTCTCTCTTTCACTGAAGGAAAAAAAAGGCAGATTCTAAAGACATTTCCCAATCAGCTGTATTGATTTCATAACGACTGTCGGTAAACATTTTGAAAAAAAAATGATTAGTTTAGAAAGAAACGGTAACACACAATTTGGTAAATGGAAAATTTACTGATATACTTTACACTGATTAGTGCTATTGCAGATGTAAATAAAATCCGGAAAATGTAAACAAATAAAATAAAGTAAAAATCAAATCCTGCTCGATTTATTTTAATCTAATATTCTTAAAATAATATATAGTGTATAGACCTAAATATATTTAATTGTTGAGAAGCAAACTCATCCAAATACCTGTACTGGTAAAAATACATCATAGCATCAATATACAGAACTTAAAATATATTTTTTAATAGTTCATAGAGTTAATAAACTCAAAATATAAATATAAAATAATTCCGAGAAGTACTAAGCCATAGATCATAACATAGCAAAATAGTAATTTTTAATGGTTTGCCGTGCTTAAGGAATGGTGTGACGAATCCACTAATATGACATGTCTAAATGAGTATACAAATAAAATTTTAAGTTGCTCTTAATGTCGCTGGGTGAAATTGGTGTTATAATGTCGCTGGGTGAAATTGGTGTTATTGACTGTTCGATCTTAGCTATGGAAACAGCGTTATCACTCCTCGTGGCTGCAACAGTTCAACACACAGACACACACACACACACACACACACACACACTTGTATATATATATACACCTGCGCATAAACATGCACATACACATGTGTACAAGCACCACATGATCAAACATACGTGCACGGACAAACATGTATATACACAGGCGCAAGCATAGACATGCACACATATATGTACACACATACATATACATGAATATATGCAAACATATAAGTTCGTACGTGAACACAAACACACACACAAACACACATACTTGCATACACATAAAAACAAAAATATTAGAAAAATGTCATTTAAGACAATTCAAAGAGAAAATAATAATAATACTCTCAATAACAAAATAACCACTAGTAATCACTTATCAATCAAGACACCAATTTGTTAGCAATTATTAAAAATTTTCCTCACATACTGGAGAAAGGGAATAAATAAGAAATAGTCTAGAAAGAAAAGTGAAAAAGTCACATCTATCTAATTTCTAAGGGAAATTACTCAAGTACAACCTTGAACGTTGTCATACCACTACTAGTAGACTGTTTGTCGAGAATATATTTTAAAAATTTCAATCGGACAAAATGACAGTCGTGTCAACAGAGCATTCAAACGTTTCAATTTTGGGGCGTGTTTCTGCCTCTTGATTTCACCTGACATTTCTACATGTTCAGTGTTCGTGCTGTGCTTTTGTGTGTCTGTCACCAGAGAGCTTGAAAATAGTCACCAGTAACTGCATGTTCAGTGTTCGTGCTGTGCTTTTGTGTGTCTGTCACCAGAGAGCTTGAAAATAGTCACCAGTAAATGCATCCTGGGGAGATATTGGAATTTGCAAAGAGAAAGCGGATTCTCATGTGAACCAATTTAATTATACATCTGTGGTAGTTCCTCAAGGAACACCTACAAAGGACAGAAAAACATTCAGCTACTGTCAAAGAGACCAAAACGACGCCAACTCGCTTAAACAAGGGATCCAGGCAAACATCAAACCACCAACAACACATAAAGGGTCCAAACAATCACCAAGACTACTGCGAAAAGGAGATGAATACTCATATAATATGGAAAATTCCTCAAAACTGAAAGTGAACACAACACATGACTAATAGCAAGGAAAAAAAAACAACAAAACAAACTTTTTCACAAACTACGCCTACCGTGACTAAAGAAAACAAAAGTTAAACACCAACTACTACAACAGCAGAAAGGGAATTGCAGACAATAACAACAAACAAAAAAGATGACAGGAAAAAGAATGACTTCAAAATCGCGAACACTCAGACGAGCAAGACAGAAATGAAAGAAAATATAATGCAGAGAAAAATGGATATCACAAAGAAATAAAAGAGAAAATAATGTAGACAAAAATGGATATCACAAAGAAATAAAAGAGAAAATAATGTAGACAAAAATTGATATCACTGAGACCGAAGTCGATATCGCACTGAAAAGGTTTACAAAGGTGCTTGAGGCCCACCGCTCTCACCATTACCAGAGACGCCACCAAGACCATCGATGACGACAACAACAACTTCAACTTCATCAACACAAGAAGTTCATGCTTCAACAATAAAACGAGATAGAAAGAAAAGACAGTGCCCAGCGCTTGTACGAAGACAGCAACATCAGCCACAACAACGCAGCAGAAACCATCACCAATAACTTCGGCGACATCAACAACAATGGCAGTATTTTGAGCAGCAGTGTCAGCAATGGGAATATTTCAACCACCCCGTTGCGGACACGATCCATGCTGCTTGACCCTCTATACTGGCCGCCATCACCCATCTTCGTGCATCCCAACGGACACCGGGGACAGCACCAACAACAACAGCGTCAAAACCACCAATGAAGAATCCGAGAGGGGAGGAAGAACATCCCGGACACAACTACACATTAGGTATAGACTGGTGTGCTAATAGCGTGGGCTCTGTAAGACACCCCCTCCCACCCCCTCCCACCCCCTCTCCCACTCCAACATCGGAAGTGACAACAACAACATCCACCACAACTTCAGCCCACGATTATCGGGCTAAAGTCCGCCTTTGCCGGTCAGACATGTTTGCAACGCAAAATAGGCCATCCTTCATCATCACTTTCCTTTTTACTATCTTCCACCCTGTCTTTCATCATATTCAACTCTACCAACAGAGGCACACCTCGCGCCAGGACGAAATGGGCGGAAGCCGCAAAACCCCTATCATCCTAACTAAAGAAGATTTATAAGAGAGAATATATGTAAAAGGGAGAGAACCTGTATATGTCAATATGTGTATGCACTACACACGTGCATGTATGTGTGTGTGTGTGTGTGTAAGGGGAGAGAATATGTATATGTCATTATGTGTATGCACTGCACATGTGCATGTGTGTGTGTGAAAAAGAGAGAGTGTGTGTGCGTAAAAGAAGAGAACATGGATATGCAGTATGTGTTTGCATAACACACGTGCATGTGTGTGCAAGTATATGTGTGTTTCCTGATTTGTGTGTGTGTTTCTGTTGGGACTTTGCTTTTGCACATTGTCCCCAGCTACAAATTTGATTTGGTTCTTGATACATATTATAAAAGCAAATCTAAACTATAATTATTACTCAGTTCAAAAATCTCATAAAACGAAAGCTTTTGTACCCTCAAAAAATATGTTCAAAGTCATTCCGGCTTGTTAACTAAATTCTCTACGTTGCATCGCACATTTAACGAGAGTTGTAACTTAATAACATTGTTTATACTAAAACAGAAATTAGAGGGTTGCATTTCATATGTCTATATTAATAAAAAGAATTTTGATAAAAACAATGTTTTAACAAAGCACCTGCTCAGTATTTACAAGAGAACAACAGATTATTGTATACACAGAACTAGGAGTTCTTACATAAAAATAAAAATGTGTTATATACATAAGAACAATAGGGTGGGGGTATATATTTATATAAGAACAATAGTGGTGTATACATAAAGAACAATAGATTGCTGTATACATTAGAAACAATAGAGTGGTGTATACATAAGAACAATAAAGTGGTCTTTGCACACGAACAATTAGGTGCTGTATTCATATGAACAATTGGGTGTTGTAGTGTTGTATAATATTAAGAACAACAGAGTTATGTGTGCATAAGAGCAATTGGGTGCTGTATTCTTGTGAACATTTGGGTGCTGTATTCATAAGAACAATAGAGTGTTGTATACATGTGAACAATAGAGTATTGTGTACGTATGAACAATAGAGTAATGTGTACTTATGAACAATAGAATAGTGTATATATAAGAACACTAGAGTACTGTATAGATAAGAACACTAGAGTACTGTATACATAAGAACAATAGAGTAGTGTATACATAAGAACAATAGAGTAGTGTATACATAAGAACAATAGAGTACTGTA
>CM054181.1:48249758-48289758 GCA_028829895.1 Sinotaia quadrata | reverse complement strand
TCTGTCAGTTCATGAAGCTTCTTCTTGCACCGCATCTGCAGCCGGATAGGGTCACCACCCGTCCTAAAAGACATTATTCCGAATAGCAGAAATTAAACACAGGTACAAGCATGCAAAATGACCCTTCTTTCTTCTCTCTTTTCAACATATTCTTCTCCTCTGTATCTCTCTCTCCCTTCTTTTTCTCTCCCCTCCCTTCTCTCTCCCCTTCTCTCTCTCCTCCCCTTCTCTCTCTCTCTCCTCTAGGTCTTCTCCTCCTTTATATCTCCTCTCTCCCTTCTTTCCCTCTCCTCTCTCTCCCTTCTCTCTAATCCTCTTCTCCCTCCTCTCTCCCTCTTCTCCCTCCTCTCTCCCCTCTCCCTTCTCACTCCTCTTCCTTCTCTCCTTTCTCCCCCTTCTCTCTCCTCCCCTTTTCTCTCATCTCTCTCTCTTCCCTTTTCTCTCCTTTCCTTCTCTCTCTCCTCCATTCTCTTAGTTTCTCACTCCTCTCCTTTCTCTCTCCTCACCTCTCTCAACTCTCCTTTCTCTCTCCTCTACCTTCTCTCTCCTCCCTTCTCACTCATCTTCTTTCTCTCCTGTCTTTCCTCTCCCTTCTCTCTCTCTCTCCTGTACTCTCTTCTCTCTCTCCCCTCCCTTCTATTTCTCCTCTGCCGTATCTCTCTTTCCTCTCTCTCCTCTCCCTTCTCTCTCTCCCCTGTTCTCTCTGTTCTCTCTTTTCTTTCTCTCCTATGCCTTCTCTCTCTGCCTTATCTCTCCTCTCCTCTCCCTTTTCTCTCCCCTCTCTCTCTTTGCTCTCACTCCTTTCTACCTCTCTGTCTCCCTCTTTCTCACACGCTCACATTCAATCACACACAAATCGCGTAGAGAAATCTATGTAACTATGGACAAATGACCACCCACACTTTCGTATTACTCAGGTATAGTGAACTACGATAAGCAATTAGCAGCCTTGACCCATCGCAGAACTGGAACTCACATAATACAGACAGGAAACTCTGCTAAATATCGCAAAACTCTCAATTGCAAAATTCAAAGGAAACTACTATATTTTGCAAAACTCTTTTAAAAAAATGCATTCAAATAGTTCTCTTTGGCGAAGCTCTAACACAATATAGACAGGTAAGCCTACTCATCTGATCTCTAACACAATGCAGATATGTAAATCTACTCTACTTCGCTGACCTCTATCACAAGAGAGACAGGTAAGTCTACTCTACTTCGCTGACCTCTATCACAAGAGAGACAGGTAAGTCTACTTCGCTGACCTCTATCACAAGAGAGACAGGTAAGTCTACTCTACTTCGCTGACCTCTATCACAAGAGAGACAGGTAAGTCTACTCTACTTCGCTGACCTATCACAAGAGAGACAGGTAAGTCTATTTAACTTCCCTGATCTCTAAAACAGAATAGACAGGTAATTACTATACTTCTCTGCATAACAAAAATACAGACATGAAACTCTACTATATGCGTACTATTCTAATAAAAGACAGAGATATAACTCTATTATACTTATCAGTACTCTAACTACAAATTACAAACATATAACTCTATAATAATTTAGAAACCACAGGTAACCCTACTATGTTTGCAGAACACTAAACACGGAAATATGGAATTGGAAAGTCTGCTAGTAACAGCAAAATTCTAAATTATATACAAAGAAGAATCCACTATAAATCACAACAAACCAGACCAGATAGGAAAAGTGGTAGAACATATGCAGCAGGCATACTGGTAGAACATATGCAGTAGGCATACTGGTATAACATATGCAGCAGGCATACTGGTAGAACATGTGCAGCAGGCATACTGATAGAAAAGGCGCAGTATGCAAACTGGTAGAACATTTGTAACAGGCAAACTGGTAGAACATGTGTAGCAGGCAAACTGGTAGAATATGTGTAGCAGGAAAATTTCTTGATACCTTGCAGTACAGTAAGGGCTAAAATACCCCAGACAAGCAAACTGATAAAATGATTGCAGCAAAGTAAAGACTAACATACCCCGGATTATTAAAGTGATGGCGCTTTGCTGAATATCACGCTCTGCAAAACTAGTAAAGACTTTGCAGTACCGTTACTCACTTAATTTGTTTAAGGGCATTTCGTGTCTCTTCAAGAAGGGCAGTCAATGCTTTCATAGCTCTGGGGTCTAGTAGATGAGTCTCCTTGTCACCCAGTAGAAAGATCAATTCTCCCTGACATAAAACAACAACAAATTATCAATAACAGACTCGCCTATGCTGACAACAGATTCATAGTTGTTCTAAAAATGCAAAGGACAGAGGAAAAACCAAAATAGTTTTTTGTCAGATAGTCATGATATATTGCATTTTCGTTTTGCATGTACTAAAACAAACAATAGGTTACTAGCTCGTACTAATATAATTTCAGTGTGTAGTTTGAGAGAGATCGTGTGTGTGTTGTGTGTGTGTGTGTGTGTGTGTGTGTGTGTGTGTGTGTGTGTGTGTGTGTGTGTAGGAAGAGAGAGATGTGAATACACTGAATAGTAGAATGTGGACCTACAAAACTCCGTGAAATCTAGCTAAACTTGTTATTAAATATTTAATCTGATTGTACAAGAACCAGAATGGTCTACAAACTCTACATGACCTCGCTTTGAACAACACAATAACAATTGACGGCGTGTCCTAATTATACAGACCTTACAAATCGACAATTGTCGGGTTCCAAAACATCCTCAGGAAATGGAGCAGCCATTCACAAGGAACAGACACATACAAAATACGGTGACCCGACAAATGCGCAAAAGAAAATTGCGCGCCGACTAAAACGCGACGTACATATGGGTGACGACAAAATCGCGATGATCATTTTAATATCAATATTACGAGACACAAAGGCAATGAAAAGAATGAAGCATATATCAAATCTTAATATGCGTGCGGTTACGTAATAAAGTTCTCCCCAGTGAACATACATATGATAACACTTCCTGGACCGTGTCGAATGGAGCTATTCAAACTTAGCATGCCATTCTTTACAATAGGTCCTTAATAAATAATAATAATCTTATCATCTCATTCTCTCCACTCAAGTTAACCTTCTTAAAATTCGGTCAGAAGAAGAAAATCGTGCATTATAATTAAATATAATTAAAAATAATTATAATAGGTCTGGGTTGCATTTTCGGATTTCACAGAATACAACTCCTAATGTGCATATGTATCGCACTATTTAGGCTAACCCGAGTCTGTAAACAGATGGTCGAAGTCCAGTTTGCCAGAATACTTGGCTACACATAAATAGGCCACACTTGGCGATGTTTATCGCGATTTTATCGGCGCGCATTTGTCGGCGCAAATTTTCGATTTCAAAGAAAGCGATTTTGTCGTCGCGCATTTGTCCATTCCGTTTTTGTCGGCGCGAAATTGTCGTTCGCGCATTTGTCGGTGAACCACAAAATACGCCCTTCTCATTCAATACTTTCAGCCAACTAAACTTGTAGCCATACAAAAAGCCCTTTCACATTTGAATACAGTAAAAGTATTATGTAACATAAACGAAAAAAACTACTACATTATGATTCATGATGAAACTAGGGAAAGATAGACAAACAAACATTTATGCCATATTCTTTTGGATCCCCTGACATATGAATATATCAGAAAACGAAACAGCAAACAAAGAAGGGGGGCGCAAAATAATGTACAGCCCATTGCAGTTACACACACACACCCACCCCTATACAATTCAGAAATGTACATGCACGATAACCAGATCTATAAGATACACAATACGCCAAGACCTCAACACCTTGCACAACAAAGCCATTTTCAGATGACGGCCAAATTCAACACTCTTAACACAAGATCTCAGGACAAGCAAAAACATGTACCCACTATCGAATAGAAGATACTTCCTAATGCATTTCCCATTTTACAATAATGAAAGAAAAATAATCATCATCACCACAGTCTACCCACAGCCGCAAAGAAAATATCTAATTCAAAAGGTATTCATCACAATTCTTACAGAAACTAGTCACTACACCTCTAACACTCGAAGAGGTAGAGATTTAAAAAAATCACTCATACGCACAAAAGGTAAGCGACCGCTGCAACAAAGTGACCGCCAGCACTACATCTCAATAATCAATTACAACTACAAAACATATTTCCACAGACCACCCTCATCAGAACACTAGAGAAAAGAGGACATTTTCACAGGAGACACCCAGAACAGAGAACATCCAGTTCTTTCGTGTAAAGAAAAGAGTCAACTGGGGGGGGGGGGGGAGGAAGAGAGATTTGCCCACAGGTTAAAAAGAAAGATTGTTATTAAATATTTAATCTGATTGTACAAGAACCAGAATGATCTACATGACCTCGCTTAGAGCAACACAATAACAGTTGACGGCCATCTGCGCAGTTCTTGGTGTAATGAAATAATATTTTGAAAGGGTTTCACATTAACAAGATTCATTGTCTCGCTGAATGATGGGAACTCTGGTTTCTTCACGCCTTTCATGTAACTTACCAAATCTTCCAAGGCTCCTCCCGGTCGCGTTGCCGATGAAGCGGTGAGAGAGCTGACGGGACACAGAACAATCAACGTACACTCAGATATATTATCAACCAATAAAAAATAGATACTTTAAATAAATTACTTATTGTTTTACAATAACATTTCTTACAAACGAATGATGGAATATAAATATATAATTACTGGTGTAAGTTGTAAAGCTGTATTAAATACGTTTTATTGAGCACACCACTTTACTTCTCGTAACACCATCTCTCGCCTTTAATGTCATTACTGAAATGATTGCTAAGGTAACAGTAAAAAGTAATCACTTTGGAGAAATGTGGTCTGACTTGCACTTATGACATCAAGACGTCAACAAAAATGAATTATATATTCATTTACTGTGTAGTTGTCCGCGGGTGAAGAGGTGCAGAAATCTACACGATAAATTAGTTAATATAATGTAATCCGTATACTTAAAATTCTTTAGACTATACACAATAGTATTAAGAACAGGCACATGTAAAACATCTGTTGGGGGTGGGGGGTTACGTTTTTCGTTATATAATTCATTGCGCAATTAAATATTTTAAAACTTCTAAAACTAAGTTTCTTTGAGCTGCTCTACATATGCTAGAAAAAATATTTAAGAGGGTGTCACGTTTGAAGAGTAGGCGTTACCAACAAAAATGTGAATGTCGCATCAACATACTATTTGTATGAGGTAGTCTAGATGCTTAGTAATTAGCATATGTATCATAATAAAATACCAAATAATGCATTTGAAAAAAAATTAATTCAAAATAATTATTGAACTTTGTCCAGAAAGACAAAGAGACAGACAAATAGATAGATCGAGCAAAGTGCGGATACTGTCTGGATAGATAGACAGACAGGCAGACAGACAGATAGATAGACATACATACACATACATAGATAGACAGATAGATAGATAGATAGATTGATAGATAGATAGATAGATAAGATAGATAGATAGATAGAAAGATAGATTACCTAGATGCTCTTGCATCTTCGTTGCTGTACTGCATGCTTTCTGGCATGGACTGTTGAGCGGATACTTTCTTGGAACCTTTTCTGAGTGTTTCATCCGTTGACATTTTAGCTACAAAGTCAACACAATTAAACCTGAGAGCCTGTATGCGTGCTTACATCAGTGAGGGGGTGTATGTGTTATATGTTTAGGAGATTCATTATGAATCACTTAAATTGATCATTAGACATGCAGTCATAACAGTTACAGATATACATATCTAACCAGTGACCCATGCTCTGCATCGGCACTTGTAGATGTCTTGTATCATAACTAATTACACAAATTTGATATAATTCATTATTACAAAGTCACCCCAAGGTATAGCGGCGATATCGTTAAAAACTTGGCTGTAAGAGCAAACTGGTTCGGAATTTGTATCCTGAGTAGCCTCCATGGAAAAGTAGACCCTGTAAAGCTCAGAGAACATATAATGATATGACTGATATACTGGTACGTCGCCACGTTGGCTCCGCCCCCACTCAGATCTCACCAGAATCAATGTTTATGAATATATAAAGATAAAATTTATAAGTAACAAAGTCATCATGGCAATTTTGCTACACTGGAGTCACTTTCTGATCAGGACTTAGTGTATGCACTGGAATGACGTCACAGTATGGTAGACTTGAATATGACACAGTCCTCAGTAATAGATCAGAACGTCCCAATGAAGCCAGGGACAAAATACTTACATTAAAACACAGTCAAAAAGGTCACAGACACCAAGGCAGACAGCTACAAAAACAAGCAGCCGAAAACACAGCAGTCAAAAACCCCTAAACACAAGCAATTGCAGAGTCTAAGTGTCCAGTCATTTGCTCTATTAATAAATACTAAGTTTGGCATAAACCTCTAAAAGAAAGAAATGTTAACATGTTCAAAATAAAACATAACATATAACATCCTAATAAAACCTAACTATTCGATAAGAACAGATACTACACTTTGATCTTAGCCAAAAGGCCGAGAAGCGATAACAAACCGCACATAAGCAAACGCAAACCCTGACCCGAAATTCAACACAGCGCTACCCATACAATAATAGTACCAAAAAGAGAGTGGCTCCGCAAAGAAGTCAAGATAAAAAAAAAGAAAAATGAAAAAAAAAAAAAATTCCTCTCCCCACCCGACGAGATGACCAACGTGAGTCGGCCCCTCCTGCACCCTGGACAAAGTGAAGGATGTGAAGCCCTGGTAGAGCGCCTCCAAAGGTGAGAACATCGCTGATGAAAACCTTCAACCATGCTCAACCAGGAGCAAAGAAAACGTGACAACAACAACAACAACCTAACTATTCATACAATACAAAGACGTTTTACCTTATGCAGCCAAGGGTTTTGCTCTCATTAAACGACCCACTAGGGAAAGACTCAGATTTCCAGTTGCCACCCAAAGACAATTTCAGAAATGAGTGCTGGCAAAATCCACTATTCCCCTTTTATCACCCTTAAAATCACACCTGCATCTGTTAGACACGCTTTCATTCTGACCAATTACTTAGCACTAATACGATTATAGCTTTCTAGCAGCTTCTAAACGCATGCACACATCTAGTTAACAATGCTTCCCATTGTATACCAAAACACACACGCTGCAAAATAATCTCTAGCTAGCTTATTGGCCATTGACCATGCAACTTAGACAACAAACTCGATCACCTATCTGCTGCAAACATCAAACTGGTCAATAAATTTACCACCATGCACGACTCATTCGTTCGGACCTCACTTCTAAACCAACATGATGCAATACACATACCTCATTCAAATTACAATAACGTTCAATTTAAATGCAACAATAAAAATGTATATAAAATATATGGGAAAATTAAATATAAATATGACAAATACAATGAAATATATTACTTGACCTCAATATTCCACAAACTTACATTCAGATAATACTATGTTTACACAGTCTATATATACAATTGCAATTCAACAATAGAGTCAATACAAATCATCAGAGAATAGAAATGGGGTTATTAGAAGTAGGTAATTATCGTCTTTTTACATGACATGAATTAAGCACTGCTTCAATAGTCTTTCACTTGCTTTTGCAACAATGTCACAATGTCTGCATCAATATGCATCTCCCTCCACAAATGTGGAAAACTCTGACAGCTATTCTCCTTTCTAACCGATTTGAGTGCTCTCTTCACCTTGTCAGTTCCTTTGAGCGGAATACGGTTATTTTTGTAATTCTGGTAATTTCAATGTACTAGAATTTTCCCGATGTGCTCAGCATACTTTGCCAAGATACATCAAAAGTGTATAGCATGTTCCTTACGCTTACACACACCGCTAAAGTGTATAGCATGTTCCTTACGCTTACACACACCGCTAAAGTGTGTAGCATGTTCCTTACGCTTACACACACCGCTAAAGTGTGTAGCATGTTCCTTACGCTTACACACACCGCTAAAGTGTATAGCATGTTCCTTACGCTTACACACACCGCTAAAGTGTATAGCATGTTCCTTACGCTTACACACACCGCTAAAGTGTATAGCATGTTCCTTACGCTTACACACACCGCTAAAGACGTTTCCTACGTCTTCCCGGTTGTTCAGGTTTATAACCAGTGAACACGTGAAAGGCTACTTGTTCACTGCAAAATATAATTAAAGAGCAAACCTAAGTTTCCAGTTTATCACAATATAATTCCATTCTATCTTACACCCCAGTCTCAACTTACATTTTCCTGCAACAGACTTCTTTAACCCGATACACGCACACGGCATAATAAATACAGCATATCAAAACAAGAATTAGTTACTCTTTTAGTTGTGGTGTATTAGTTTAGTAAGTAATTATTGTTGTAAAATAACATGTTTGGTTAATAGTTTTGTAGAAGTAACATAGTAGTTGTTGTAGCAGTAACAGTAGTATAATGGCAGTATTTACAGTACTGATATGGTAGTAGCCATATTCAATAGTAGTGTAGTTTTAAAATTCAGAATATTAGTAGTACAGCACTAGTGATATTAGTATAAATATACTACTATTAGAAATATAAAAGCAATATTTATGATAGCAACAGTCTCAGTAGTATTGATACAGCAGTATTCTCAGTCAAAGTAGGTGTAGGCTAGTATGATTTCCACCAATAGTGTAGTAGCAGTAATAAAACAGCATTTTCATATTGAATAGTATTAATATTATAACAATACATTCTCAGTAGTAGTAGTAGTAGTAGCATTCTCAGCAACTATTGTAGCAACATTTTCAATAGTAGTAATACTATGGCAACATTCTCAGTAGTAGCAGTAGAAGTATAGCAAACGTTCCAGAAGTAGATGCAGAAGCAGTATATTATAGCAGTATTCTCATTATTATTCACAGTTGTAGTAGTATATCAACACTTCCAGCAGTAATATAATTATAATTGTAGTAGTAATATTGCAACAAATTGTTAATAGTAATGGTATAACAACATTCTCAGTGGTTGTCGTAGTAAAGAAGTATATCAACATTCCAGTAGAAGTAGTAGTAGTAGTAGTGGTAGTAGTAGTAGTAGTAGTAGTAGTACTAATAGTTGAAGCAGCAACATTCTCAGAAATCGAGCAGTTTTAATAGTCTCGATAGTATCATTCATAACTTCAAAAATTTCAGGCGACCTATAATAGATACAGTAATTGTATAACTGTATCAATCTCAATAGGTAGTATAACTGTATCAGTCTCAGGCGACCTTTAATTGATACAGTAATTGTATAACTGTATCAGTCTCAGGCGACCTATAATAGATACAGTAATTGTATAACTGTATCAGTCTCAGGCGACCTATAATAGATACAGTAATTGTATAACTGTATCAATCCTAGACTTAGCACTTTGTTAGTAATAGTCTTAGCAATAATTACATTAGCATCGTAGTAGCAAGAATCTCATTTGTAGTTTTCAGTAGCAATCTTGCCAGTAATACAAACAACATCTTTAGTAATTAACTATTCAGTACTGCTTGCACCTCTCACAAAAACAAAACAAAAAAAATGATACTGCAGTGGAAGGATTTATAAAGTAAAAATTAGTAGAGTGTGGAATGTGTGCTCGGTATGCTACTAGCAAAACTATAAAATATAAATATTTTATTCTACAACAATAATGCTCTAACTAAAAATATAAATATTTTATTCTACAACAATAATGCTATAACTAAAAATACATAAATATACTGACATATCTTTCGTATGGAGGACGTAATTTCTTCCATGTTTTCTTCCAGTTTCTTGTTGCTTGACAGAGAAATACACTGATTAGCGGAATTGTTTAAAAAGAATGAAACTTACAAGTGGTATCAAAGTCACATACGCACTAGTAGATAGATAGATAGATAGATACATAAATAGATAGATACATACATACATACATATATACATACATACATAGATAGATAGATAGATAGATAGATAGATAGATAGATAGATACCTACCTACCTACCTACCTACATACATACATAGAACAGTTCATAAGTATATCAAACTGTTCATTGTAAGTTACTAAACAGATTTAGGACATTTAAAGAAATCTGCATTGATTTTATTTACAAAGAGACAAAGAAATAAAAATACACTGATATATTTCAGAAGTATAAATATTATTAATTTATTTTTCAAGAAAGATTCCTAATTTCAATACCGTATTTTGTAAGCAAGATCTCAGTAAATACAAATATCTCCTTCAGCCCGCAGCCATTTCTTTGTTCACTAATTTACTTTTCTTCTTTATTATCTTATTCTTTCTTTTATTTCCCATTTTCGTCTTCCTTACAGTAAAAAGTTCAATCCATAGTAATAATGTATATACAAACTCATTCAAGTATGCTATGTGCTGTAAAAGACGTGTATTGAATAGTAAATCGTTTTAATTGCATTAAAATAATCTATAAACAACTCTTGTGCGATAATTTTTCACATAATGTTTGTCATAATTTCAATTACATTGAATATTATATATTTAATTAGGGTATCAGTTTTTATTATAATATTAAGAGTTAAAATAATAACAACATATATTATGATCCAAACAGCTGTAACCAACAAAAACAAACCATTCAAAGATATTTTTTTGCAGAAAAATTATTTTGAATTTATAAACATCCAACGAATTATTTTAGGTAACAACTTACCTTGTAGATTTCGCACCTACAGAAGACTGTCAGAAATACAGAAATTGTATACACCATAAGCATTTATAAAAGTATTTTAAGTATGGTATTTTAATTAAGAATTAAGTACACACACACATATAAACACATATGGGGGGGACAGAAGGGAGAGAGAGAGAGAGAGAGAGAGAGAGAGAGAGAGAGAGAGAGAGAGAGAGAGAGAGTGGTGTTTGTATAAAGATTTTAGACAGACAGGGGTAAAGGGAACAGGTCAAATTAAAATGTCTAATATGAGTAATTAGAAGATGAAGGTTGCTGTCAATAAATTACATTTGTTCTCTGAAAGTTAGAAAGGAGAGGCATAAGATGGCTCTGCTGTCTACAAATATGAAACGTCGGTTGTCCGAATGGAGTTAATGCACTTGGCGAAATACGTATTTACTTCCCGCGACTCACAAACTGACAAGAAAGTGAAAATGAGTCCACACATACAACTGAAGACTATACTGTTTTCCTAGTGCCGATTATTTTTGCATTTAGTCTGCCTCTTGGTTATACTGCCACTCGCGTCGCGGGCGTACTGCAATTTTGTAGTCAGTGCAGTAGAAAGATCAGAGAACCCCCCCTGCCGCCCCCCTCCCTTGCCTGCAATATGCTAACACCAATGCAAGTCAGAACTGAATTAGGTTATATTTCTTTGAGGTACCCTTCCGTCGCCTTTCACCGTCCACCCATACCCTACTCTCCCCCCACCCACCCACACAAACACACCTTCTCCAATGCCGCTTCTCTCAGAACCCGAAAAATCGACATCACTCACAGCAGCCTGGTTAGCGGCCTCGATCCCTTGCACCAGAAGCAGGGCGACTTCGTGCAGCATCTTCAATTGCTCAGTCACATCCGCAGCTTGTCGTTCCTTATCGCTCATCCTGTACTTCTCGATACTGCTCAAGAAAGAGCTCTCTGTAACAAAGAATGACACATACTGCTCAAGAAAGTGCTCCCTGTAACAAAGAATGACACATACTACTCAAGAAAGTGCTCTCTGTAACAAAGAATGACACATACTACTCAAGAAAGTGCTCTCTGTCACAAAGAATGACACATATTACTCAAGAAAGTGCTCTCTGTAACAAAGAATGACACATACTACTCAAGAACGTGCTCTGTAACAAAGAATGACACATACTACTCAAGAAAGTGCTCTCTGTAACAAAGAATGACACATACTACTCAAGAAAGTGCTCTCTGTAACAAAGAATGACTCATACTACTCAAGAAAGTGCTCTCTGTAACAAAGAATGACACATACTACTCAAGAACGTGCTCTGTAACAAAGAATGACACATACTACTCAAGAAAGTGCTCTCTGTAACAAAGAATGACACATACTACTCAAGAAAGTGCTCTCTGTAACAAAGAATGACACATACTACTCAAGAATGTGCTCTCTGTAACAAAGAATGACACATACTACTCAAGAATGTGCTCTCTGTAACAAAGAATGACACATACTACTCAAGAATGTGCTCTCTTTAACAAAGAATGTCACATACTACTCAAGAAAGTGCTCTCTACATGTATAACAAAAAATACAGAGATATTTGTTGAATTAAGAGCAACCACTTCCTCGCCACATACGGGGAGTTTGGAATTGAAGGTAAAGTATCAATCAATCAATCAACTAACCAATCAATCGATTGATCAATCAATTATTTAATTAGATACAATAAGAAGTAATCATCACCACAAGAAAATTAAGTCGGACCTACTGCTGACGTTTGGTTCTAGGTGTAGAGGAGCTTTAATTTCTGCTGAAAGCAAGGGGAGTAATTTTTGATAATTAGATATACTGCAGAAAACAAGGGGAGTATTTTTTGATAAACTGCATAAAGCAATGGGAGTAATATTTTATATACTGCAGAAAACAAGGGGAGTATTTTTTGACATACTGCTTATTCAAACCTCGATTACACGAAACAGCAAGACTAGCAGACCTCAAATTATTTCTTTTTTAAATAAAGAAAGGAAAAATAACATCCTTTTGAACAATAGTGCTAAGAAATTAGTGAAGAACCTCTGATGTGTCTAAAGTCTAAAGTATTCCAAAATCAGTCATTAAGTTCGCAACAAATAACCGACTGAAGCGTGTCGTGTCGTAATGCTGGTGGTGATGTTTACAACAGTGCGCCTTAGTTCGCTATATTGTTCCTTTGTAAATTTCACAATTATTCCTTAAATTAACCCATTTGCTCTTTAAATTAACCCATTTGTTGCAATGTAATTAGTTTATTTTATATGCAATTCCACCAACAATATTCAAATTCTTTAATATAGGAAAAGGGGGAAAAACATTGTCGTTTACTTTCTTTTTAAAGTTACAGTACTAATGGGTTTCTCTGTCTGTCTGTCTATTTTAAAGTTACAGTACTAATGGGTTTCTCTGTCTGTCTGTCTATTTTAAAGTTACAGTACTAATGGGTTTCTCTGTCTGTCAGTCTATTTTAAAGTTACAGTACTAATGGGTTTCTCTGTCTGTCTGTCTATTTTAAAGTTACAGTACTAATGGGTTTCTCTGTCTGTCTGTCTATTTTAAAGTTACAGTACTATTGGGTTTCTCTGTCTGTCTGTCTATTTTAAAGTTAAATTACTAATGGGTTTCTCTGTCTGTCTGTCTATTTTAAAGTTAAATTACTAATGGGTTTCTCTGTCTGTCTGTCTATTTTAAAGTTACAGTACTAATGGGTTTCTCTCTCTGTCTGTCTATTTTAAAGTTACATTACTAATGGGTTTCTCTCTCTGTATGTCTATTTTAAAGTTACATTACTAATGGGTTTCTCTGTCTGTATGACTGTTATGTTCTTTTTCGAAGAAAAATAAGTCGGAAACGTTTTGGAAGCCATTTATAATGACATACAGTACATCAAACATCATTGAAGGGGTTAAACCATAAACATTAGCGATTTGATAAATAAAGATGTCAAAGAGTGCATAGTGTTCACTTTTTTGTTCTCTTACTTCTTTATTATTTATTACTACTTTTTGCTTACTGCTACTTATTATTTTATTACTATTACTGTTTACTTACAGTGACGTATTACAATTAAATGTTACTTCACTTATCATTACATTGACTTATTTCTCAATTTTTCTTTTCCACTTACTACTAAGTTCTTTTGCTGTTACTACTACTATTGCTTACTAGACGTTATAGATATAACTACTACTGCTTACTATACGTTATAGGTACTACTACTATTGCTTATTATACGTTATAGATACAAACTAATGAAACTAATACTTATTACCATTCTTAATACTTACTAATATAAATAAAGTATTCAGATTTATCACTAACTCGCGCGCTTGTTTACGAATACTTACTATTCCTACTAATACTCTACAGACACTCGTTATCCCTACTGCAACTACTAAACAAGTATTTGGAACTACTTTCTGCTGCCATTAACTTGAAACATATGTTAAAATTTAGCTACGATTTCTGATTCATGATTACAAATGGCATTTAAATTTAATAATTTTATTATTACTATTATTATTATTGATGTTATTTCATTTTTGCTCGGAACACAATACTTGCATTTTCTCGTAAAACTGACAGATATGATGATTGAAATAAACACATGCTTCCTCTTTGTATCCTATTATCATCAAAATTACACGAGGCTTACTTACTCTCCTTCATCACTCTTTAAAAAGTCATTTGCGTTGTACTAAAATCACTTGAACATGTCTGAATGTTGTGCTAGAAACGCTGAACAAGTCTGAATGTTGTGCAAAAATCACTTAAACAGGTCTGAATGTTGTGCTAGAAACGCTCGATAAGCCTGAACGTATGCTTGAACAGGCCTGAGCTTCGTGCTAAAAATTCTTTTAAGTGATGACACTGTAGCGCGCCTAAAACCACTGTGTTTGTATTCTGAAGCGAAGTTCAGGCCTAATGACAATAATGACGAATATATAAACACTCGTCCCTGAAATAAAGAAACACTGAAAATGAAGATGAAACGCAAATCAATTAAATAATCGATAATACATTTACGAACCTTTCTCTGCTAGAGTCCCTATCGAAGACGGCACTCCACTGGAAATCTTTCTTCCTGATTCCATGACCGCGACACTTCTTCTGCTACAAACAAACCCCAAACAAACAAAAAACCCCCCAAAATAATGTCCAAGGACTCACTTGCATTTTCATCCCTTTAATATGCATGCTTGAATTTCAACTGTACAATTTCTCTCTAATTTAAAACGTGCTTCTGAGATTAGCAAGGGATTCGAAACATACAAACATTTATTTACTACTTTATTTATTTTTAAAATGATGCATTGATTCAGAAATCATCTTTCACTGGCCATTTAAGTTATGGAGCAATAAAGCTACTATATATTATTTAATTTGTCATTTTTATATGCTTGACATGCACACTAATAAAACGCATTTATAAGCCACAGCAGCAATTTCTTTCTTTGTATGTTCACAGGAGTAATAAATAGGAAATATTTTTAAAGTGAAGTTAGAACAAACAATTGCACAAGAAAGGCAATGCCATTCTTGCTGTGGAAAAGGGTGTGTCTTGAGATTCCCCTTTATAAAGGTCATGGTCTCCCTGTATCTCAGCTCAAACTGCGAGCGAGTTCCAAGTAAAAGACACAGACAGGCACCGGAACATTGACCGTATGACAAACGCAGCTTTCACAATGTTGAGAGTGCGTGTTTGATGGTGGGCGCAAGCTTCCAGCACAAGGATATGTGTGTGTGTGTGTGTGTGTGTGAGAGAGAGAGAGAGAGAGAGAGAGAGAGAGAGAGAGAGTTGTTAATGACTGACTAAATTTTTGAGTTACTGATATTCATAAACTTTGCCAGAGGTAGTTGTTTGGAAACTCGAATAGAAGTAGCATACATGACTTCTGTGTTATCATCGTATTGTGTAATTTGCTGTCAGCGTCCAAGATTTAGCATTAGAAATAAGTATAAGTGTGCAGCTTGGTCTGTACATTTGAGTATCATCACAGTCTGTTTTACAATCAGAGTGATATAGATAGCAATTTGAGTAACACACTACAGGTGACATGTGGAATGATACTACAGATGTCGTATGGTTACAACACTACTGCTATCCAATGGGTTTGGTATTAATGTTGTAATATAGTTTGACATTAATATTCACGTTTGTGTATGACATTAATGTTTTGTGGAATGGATGACGTTATAAGTTGTCGATTGTGTATGACATTAATGTTGTAGTTTGTGTATGACCCTACAGTTGTATTGGTAGGACAGTATAGATATCGTATGTGACTGACACTACAGCTGTCGGTGAAAATGATGTCGTGCAAGATATTCTAGGTCAGTTTGCGTTAGTCAAGTCATGAGTGATTTAGAAGGCGTTAGTCACATTATGAGTGATTCAGAAGGCGTTAGTCAAGTCGTAAGTGATTTAGAAGGCGTTAGTCACATTATGAGTGATTCAGAAGGCGTTAGTCACATTATGAGTGATTCAGAAGGCGTTAGTCAAGTCGTGAGTAATTTAGAAGCCTTAGAAGTTTTCTATTTATAATGTGTTGCTTATAATTTTTTTTATATATATAATTTGTTAAATACACATGTAAAGTTTTCATTCTATCATCAAAAGATGACTGTAATTCACTCAAAAGATGTTGCAAAATGACAGATATTCATGCTGCACAGAAATATTCATAAATTTCCGGATAAGTACTTGCATTCTACATAAAATGTTAACCGTAATAATGACAGTGGAAACGAAGCATCAAACGGAAATAGCAATTTTGTACACACACTGGTGTTCTCGCAAATAGAGAAAAGAGTTAGTAAAACTTTATTTATATCAAAACAAAGAAATATATTTGAACTCTCATGTCAGCAAATATTGTAGACATACAAAATGTAAGAGTCTACTTTAAACCACATTTTAATAAAACTTTCTTTTCATATTTTTAATGACACTTTAAAGGTGTTGGGGGAAGACGCAGGCAAAGGGAGAGAAATTTCTTCAAGAGATATAAAAGTGTTATCTCCCTTGTAGCCTTCAGTTCAAAGATTTCGAAATTAACAATTGTAGAGATGTAAACAAGTTATTGGATGGAGACAATATGCCATATTGTGTAAAAAAAAATATTTTAAGCGTTTTGTATTA
Source organism: Sinotaia quadrata (assembly GCA_028829895.1). Classification (NCBI taxonomy): domain Eukaryota; kingdom Metazoa; phylum Mollusca; class Gastropoda; order Architaenioglossa; family Viviparidae; genus Sinotaia; species Sinotaia quadrata. The sequence continues at coordinate 48,272,925 of CM054181.1, read as the reverse complement.
GTGATAGTTTGAATGAGTTACGCGTGAGTTTTTCATATTGATTACAAAGGTTGATCGTATATGTATTTGCTAACAGAATTTCCTCAACGAAACACTCTTGCAGTTAAACATATTTTATTTCTGAATGTAGGTGAGTATTGATGTTATTTATTGTACATAGCTTTATTTTTGTATTTTATATAATTATAATAATGAGTTCACAACAGTTATATATCGAACATCTAGGTGCAAGTACCTTTTGAGAGCGTCTGGATCCTGAAAAATAGGATAAATAATAAATTACTACTACTACTACTACTACTACTACTACTACTATTACTACTACTACTACTACTGTTACTATTACTACTATTACTACTACTACTACTATTACTACTACTACTACCACTACTACTACTACTACTACTACTACTATTACTACTACTACTACTACTACCAGGACTTCTACCACTACTACTACTACTATTATTACTACTACATGAATATGTATAATTACACTCACACACATTCCCACGTACCTACATTCAAACAGAGACCTACACATACATGGGCGTTTGTGTGCGAGTGCCTTCGTGATATTTTAATCGTAAACACATTATAATTAATTAATTAAAATATGGAAAATTGAAAGGTAGCCGCCAGTGTAACAAATTGTACATCTCTTATGACATGGCGAAAATGGCAGAGCAGAGGAAATAGTTTTCTTGTCACAAAATGGTTTTGAACTGCATATAGTGTGGACATTCAGATATGTGTTCATTAACTAGCAAATATATATATATATATATATATATATATATATATATATATGTTTGTGTGTATGTGTGTGTGTTTTGGCATGTTTTTTATACGTGCACATATTTTATATATATCACACATTTAAAAAGTGTTCCCCAATAGAGAAAATACACAGCTCAGTGAATATCAGTGAAGCATATAGTCAAAACGTCCCTGCATTAATACTATGGAGACTGCTATGCCATTGTTCTCATGGCACACTGAGCGTTCCATGCTGATGACTAGGAACTGCCTCCTGCCAGGCATCCACCCACCCACCCATGGCTCGAATATTTTGCTGGGAACGTGGGAGTTTATTAGCAACAGTTGGTCCGCACGTATACGTGTTATGGGTGTGTATATGAAAGTTAACAATGGGTCCGCATACATACGCGTTATGGGTGTGTATATGAGTGTGTGTGCATGCATGTGTATGCGTGAGGTAAAGAGGAGGAAAGAGAAAGTGGGTGTATGTGTATGTGCTTGAGTGCAGAAAATGACTTTATAAATAGAAGATAAAAACAAATCCGATGGAAGGTCTGACCAGCGTTTCTAAATTATCGCCACATTACAATATTTTTTCATTATTTACAAATGATTTACATATTAGTTGCATTACTGGAGTGAAATCGACTTTATCAAATCAATTTATTCACAAATAATATTAACGTATTATAATCTATTAAAATAATTAAGATAATACCTTGCTGTCACTAAATACTTTCTTCTCTCACTCTCAATTTTTTTTTGTTTATTCGTGTTCTGGAAGTTGTTTTCTTCGGTTTCGGTTATAATGATTCTAAAGAAGTGTTGGTTTCGCGTAGAAATACTTAACAAAATACAAACGCTTTGCTAAGTTAAAAAATTTATGTTCTGCAAAATTGATGTGTCTTAAACAAGTCCGATCCAGCAATAATGTACACTTCCAGCATAAGGTGTCTGCTCCAATACTTGTTCAGCCTCCTAAATGTGTCCAGCACAACGTATTCTTCTTAACACATTTTTAACATAAAATATCTATGCTATTCTTGTTTAGTATAACCTCTATATCCTACAAAGAAATGTTATCCTTTACTTGTCCAGACAGTTTGCCTATCTTAATTCATGTCCATATGCATAACTTAACTTCGCTCTACCTGTCTAGCGTAACTTATTTAATTTTGTATATTTTCACTCCATAACTCATCTTCGTTGTACTTAACTGGCATAACGTATCCATCCTAATAAACCTCCTGCATAATGTATTTACGTTATTCTTGTCTAGCACAACTCGACTATTCTACAAATGTCCACAGCCTAGCTTTGCTAATCTTGTCCAGCATCACTGGTATGTCTTATATATTTCCACTATAAATTGTGTATCCTACGCAATTCATAACTTGCTTATACTCCGCAAGTCCATCACAACTTGCCTACACTCCACACGTCCAACATAACTTGCCTATACTCCACAAGTCCTTCATAACTTGCCTACACAAATCCATCATAAATTGCCTATGCTACACAAGTCCATCATAACTTGCCTACACAAGTCCATTTATATAACTTGCCTACACAAGTCCATTTTATAACTTGCTTACACAAATCCATTTATATAACTTGCCTACACAAGTCCATTTTATAACTTGCCTACACAAGTCCATCATAACTTGCCTACACAAGTCCACCATAACTTGCCTACACAACTCCATCATAACTTTTCTGTGCTATTCTTGTTCAGCACAACCTATGTTACACTTCTCCATGACGTGTGTGTCTGCCTTTCAATTGCTATTATAATTTGTCTATGCTAAACGTTTTCAACATAATTTGTATATGACACATTGCACTTTATATTTCAACAGTACACTATACATTGTAATTCGAGAGTGCAGATTTATTGACTATTGCCAACTTGTATTCTCTTAACAGAGTGAATAATAAGTTTTGATATATTATTATTTACACAGGCTTTACATGTCCATTGCCACAGCTGTAGCATTGTTTTGTGTTGGTTTTATCATCTTTAAGTAGCCACTTGTTTTAGTCTACCGTTTTGTTACAGAGGAAATGTCACCACTTTGTTCAGCCGACATGTTTGTTTATTGTGTCATCTGTCTACATCTGTCTTCGAATGAGGACGAACCTATGTCTGTCTATCAATATGTCTGGTGTGCAAGGAAGTCACGTGGTTTTGTGGCTGTATACGTCTCTAAGCTGGAAATAGAATGGGAGTAGCACACGATACTAACACCTGTCTCTTTGTTAGTCTGTGTCACGTGTCTGGTCTAGGTTTAACGATTCTGTCCTATTTCAGATTTCCAGTTATCAATATTGGTTATTAAGTAATCTCTAACAATAGCGACAGCTGGACGGCCTGACGTATCCACTATGAAAATGCCAGAAGATTCAGGCTATTACTCAACGACACCTCGCTAGATATATCAGTTGGCTTGCCCAAGCTAGCAACGTTATCCCCCCCCCCCTTATTTATAAATTAAGAATCACGATCCTGTATTACTCGGCCCCCCAGCTAGCTAATCCAGTTGTGCTACAAACAATTATGTAACAATGGGTAAGATAACAAATTTAATAACAACTCATTATGATAGAAAAAAATTGAACATTAGTGAAACGAGGATTATTAGAGTCAATCTATCCTGTTTAGCCCGAAATTCGAATGGCGATATATATATGCTTTAATACAGTCTGTTCTGCTTATATCTGGGACTTATCCCACTTATCTGCTTGTTCAAAGTATTTGAAATACTGCTGTCGTCTTTTTGACCGGAGCAGTTCTGACGTCACGCAGCAGTTATCTTCTGTCTGGTCCCTCCAACATCGGTACGGCACTTTGTGGAGTCCTCGAGCAGTTGGCCACAGACTCTGAAGATGCCAGATTAAGATTCCAAGTCTAATCTGTACTTCAAGACTCTAAGACCGGCACTATGTAAAATCATGCACGGTCAATGATGGACGGTGTGGCTTCTCTTGAATATGGGCACTGTGAATGAATCTGAGCGTCTAAGGAATTTTGATTCATTCACGCGTATATAGAGGTCAGCTGGTGGATTAACTCTACGTCATGATACGGAATACAAGTGACCAAATATAGGCGTCTCCTATCCGGTTAACGGCCTTTCCCTCACCTCTAGGGTGACTATATACTCTGAACTTGTAAATACGTTATTACACCATCCGAGCACAAGTTGCCTAACGGAAGTCTCTTCTCATAAATTAAATAGATACGATTAATAAAATTAAAATAATATCTTCATAACTCAGCATAATTTGCCTAAGATTTCCTGACAGTCTGTCACTGCATGGAAGCAAGTATATACAATTATATATCCAAAGAAACACATTTATAATCGTACATACATAAATGTATGTGTTTTTTATATGTAGATGCATGCATATATGCATACTAAGGCATGTAGATTCTTACATACACTTATTTATATATGCATACACTTACTTGTATACATACTGTGATACCAACGCCATTTGGTTAATGGTTATGATTATTATTAATTAATTAATCGTCCATAACTAATTACAAGTGGTGATAATCTTAATTTCTGTTATTAATAATTCTCCAGCAGACACCACTCGCCTCTCTCACTTGGCGGATATGAAGGTGCTGTAAACGTTTTCTCTCTTCCACAACATTAAAGACAAGTTTTACAGTCACACAATATTCCACAGGTAGAAAGCTTCTTACTAAAGGAGAAGATAAATCCGTCTTTAATCTATATTTAGCGAGCCGTCCATCCACCCACTTTCTTCTCCAACATAAGCTTTTTAATATGGGGTAAGAAGGTCAATAAATTTAACAATAAGTTTACTAAATCAACAATCAAATAGACATATGACAAATACAATGAAAAAGATTACTTGACATCATTAATAGTTTCTATATTATTATAGTCTTATATCCAAACTACACTTCAACAATGGTGCCAACACAAATCACAGGATAGAACAGAAATAGACTTCTTAGAGATAAGTGATAATAGTTTTTACACAATCTGAATTAAGCTCCATTTCAATAGTCTTTCATGTGCTTTTAAAAACAATGTTACAAGCTTATTGTCTGCTGTCAACTCCACGTGTCTCTCTCTGCACACATTGAAAATACTGATGTTCTATTATTCTCTCAAAGCCCACTTAGGCGTCCTCTTTTGCCGAGTCAGTTCTTTCAAGCAGAACAACAATTGTAGCGATTTCCAGTAACTTCTCTGTACCAGAAATTGTTCGATTTGGCCAGAATATTTTGCCAAGGTACATCGATGACGTGTAGTGTATTCTCTATACATTCACTCTGATCCCAGCCTCTGCCACGATTGGTCGTAGCAGTGTACAATGAGTAAACTGGAAATTCAAATCATACACAGAAAATGAAATATAAAATATAATCAGGTAGCAAACATTAAGTTTCCAGTTTATCGCTATTTAACTTCATTCATTCTTACATTCAAATCTCAGCTTACAGTTTCCTGCAACAGTATTTCTTAACCTGATACACCTACACAGCATAATAAATACAGCATTATAGTTTTATCAACAGGTTCACTAGAAACAATGTCAAGTGTTTAGCATACTATATACGAGCATCTTAGTTCAAACATTTGTGGAAATAATAGTCTACTTGTAAACTACATCTCTAAGTAAAACACAAGAATAACAGATCGATAGCAAAAATGCACGAAGTATTTCTAAGTCCATTTTCTCTCAAAAAGTCATTTACCATTAAGCTAACAACTACCTTTCATGACACCACTTCTTTCCACTCCAAATTCAAGTGATCAGAAAATGGAGTTTTCTACAGAAGGTCACATTTTGATCTCAGCCAAATGGCTGGTCTCGTTCTCATAAATCTTATCCATTGGATAATAAAAACTACTCATCCAGTGGGATGAGTTTACCTTCATAAGGAGTGCCCAAGGTCGGGTACTCTGACAATTTCATTTATATAGCAATTAAGTCCAGAAATAGGGATAGGCAAATTTATTCCGCCACACATACACACATTCTTACATATATATACACATTTGTTTATATATTTGTTTATACATGCACACGTGTATTCTTAGATACATATATACTCGACTAAAAGAAATTTTGCTACTATGACCGGTTGGATGCGTTAGAAATTCCAGTTACCCTCATTAATAGCCACTCAATTATTTCAGAGGCATAAAATTTGGAAAACCCGTTTTTCGGATATAGTACGACTAGAAAATTTCTAACGAAAATTTTATACTTTCATTACACATGGATGTGTGTGTGTGTGTGTGTGTGTGTGTGTGTGTGTGTGTGTGTGTGTGTGTGTGTGTGTGTAAATAGCGGTTAAACATGCTCTGGTTTAAATCACGTGCATTCATGCCACAATTTTAGTAATGAAATTTGATACAAATATTGCATGCTTATAATGAGAGAGACAGAAAGACAGACACTGAAAAGAAAGAGTTAGCAAAAGCTTACCGAGCTAGTACCCACACCACCTTGAGTTTTGTGCCCATCAAGTTGTGCCTTTAACACGAGCTGCTCTCGTCTGCAGTGAAACAACAGAAACTCACACTTTATTTCAAGCATTGATAAGCTGATGGAGCTTACGTTCCTTTCTACAAATCAAACCTGTCTCAAGATGCATTTGCATGCTCAGGAGGCACCCTTTGTCTCTGCATCCTCAAAGGAACGTTGTTTAGAGTTAAATTCATTTATAATTTTTATAATATTAAAACTAAAACTGGCAAGACAATACGTTTATTTGCAAATGTGATAGTTCTTTTAGAGTATTACTGTTTATTTCTGAGCATTTAAAGAAACGATTTTTACTGTCCTCTCTAAGATTTTGTTGTAGAATGCTTTTAAAATCTCCCTAAAAGAGATCAGAGATCAGACATGCCTATTCTTTGCTCCAAACCTTTTTTTTTGTGGATAACCGGGCATTGGTTTGGCTGAAAAATTGACTGACTTATTTAGTTGTCTGTAGTCCATGCAAAATCGGTGCATACCGTACTTTTTACAAGGATTAGAAGAGAACTAAATGGGGACACCACCTTTTCAATCAAAACTAAGGCTAGCATAGAGTCAATTTCCTGCATAACGGCATCCCGTTTAGCATAAGGTAAAATGTAAGGTTTCATGCAGATTGGATTATGATCCCCTAGTGTGACCATAAATTCACACAGGCTTATTTTTCTAGGTTTATTGGAGAAAACATCGCGAACTTCGCGAACTACTCTTATCATGTTCCATAACTGTTGAACAGCAGAATCTGGTAGTTCTGAGTTAACGAAGGTGTTATTGATAGTTTCAGCATCTTTTAAGCCTGGGTGTGGCACTGATTTAGGATAGGGTATAGAGGTGGTGGCGTCCTCTATAATAATAGTAGCAACCATGTTATCATGACATTCCTTATATGACTTTCTTCAGATTAACATGAAACACTTTAGCATTGGATCTAATTCTGAATTCTGAAATGACACTTGCTCAATTTGTCAATGACGTCATAGGGTCCTTGCCATGATACTTCCAACTTGTTTCAGTGAAGCAGTAAGAGCAACAACACCTGCATATCGACTTGTTTCAGTGAAGCAGTAAGAGCAACAACACCTGCATACCAACTTCGGTGTTAGTTGCATTTGTCTTATGATTGTACCTACGTACTTGTCTGGCTTTACTTTTGTATGCATTTTTTGGTTGCTATTTTACATGAGTTAGCAAGTTCATTCACATTTTGGTATGTGCTTTTCATGGATTCTATTAGCCCACGCTCTGTACAACACTCTCGTAGTATATACATGGGCCACCTAACAGTTCTACTGTAAAAGAGTTTGAAAGGTGAGAAGATAGTTGAATCTTGCAGTACTATGTGCAATGCAAACAAAAATGCTATCAAATACATTTCCCAATCAAATAGTCTTTCTAAGCTAAATTTTTTCAATGACTTGGTAAGAGCAGTGTTAAGAGTTTCGACTAAACCATTATACACAGGATGGTAAAGAGTAATTCTAAACTTTTTGCCCTCATAAAGTTGATTAATCTCTTTCATTAACTCACTCGAGAATTTAGTCCCTCTATCAGATAAGATTTCTTCTGGAAATTCCACATGCGGGAAAATGGTAAACATTGAATATGCTACCAATGTGGTACTAATAGAACTAAGGGCAACTCCTTCAGGGTATCATGTAGCAAAGTGACTGTCAGTGAGAATCTATTTATGACCTCGACCCAATAGGGCATAAATTCTCCAATAAGATTGATAGCTACAAAATAGTACAAAGTACAAATTAAATACTTGAAATATCTTCCATAACAGAACTGATAAAACGATGGGAATTAATTGTTTTACCATTTTGATAATCATTAAACTTCTTTTCTTTCATTTTTTTGTTGCTTCTTTCTAATTATTCATTGATCGTTGGTAATTCAGAGAGCGAGTTAAACGTCTGTTTTTTATGTGATTGTCTATAGGTAAGGCAGAGAGCGAGTTAAACGTCTGATTTTTATGTGATTATCTATAGGTAAGGCTGGCCATTTGTCTATGCGTAAGTGTTCGGTTGATCCTGATCTAAAATATGATGGAGATTTGAGTATATTATACACCCTTCCTATTACACAGTTCCATCCTGTTACAATCATTATTCACACACACACACACACACACACACACACACACACACACACACACACACACACACACACACATGCGCGCGCACATACACAACACAGTACAATACAACTTATACAAACATACACACAAGAGACACATTATATACACAATCGCAACAAACGCAACACAGCATACACAAATACAACACACACACAATATACACACACAACACACTCTGATTACACAAACCAACTTACCTAAACTCTCGCTGAGACTCCCGTCTTCGCTTTTCGATTTCCATATGTACTTTTTCTAATTCTTTTTTAGGAGCGTCAATGTCGAAGCGAGAATTCATTGCTGAATTAAGTCGACTGGAAACGCTACTACTCATCGACTTCTTTGCCATCTTTAGCGGTTCCACGGGGTTTATTATACAATTTACTATTGACAGATGTTCAGGAGAAAACAAACCATGCTCTCGGTATGACTAAGTATAGGTAGTCCCGACATCACTCGAATAAGTGGTCACAGTTTGATCCATAGATTCATGAGCGTGGGGGTTCGTACCGGTAGTTCGGATGATTTGGGTAGACACTATATTCGTGTGTGTGTCAAGAATAGATACATTGGGAGTGGGGACATAATCTTAATTCGTACGAATTAAAGATACTCCTCCATTTATCTCGGCAAATTGACGTGGTTTTGACGTCAAGATTACTTATGACGACAAAATGCGTCACAATTAGACAACACTAAACAATTACTAGAGTCGACTAGCCTTCATCAGGATAGAACAATAATGATGACAAGTGAAGAATGAAATGTGCTCTTGCTGATTTGTGAAAACCTTCTCTGAAAATAAGAAAATAGCCCTCAGATTCAGATATATTTTGTGTGCAACAGATTTCATTAGCTGACGTCTACTGTATTAATTGTTTTTATAGTATATACTTATAAAGCATTTTGAATTTGCACGCTGAACTGGTGTCCTGTTTAAAGCTTACCAGTGGTTTTTATATTGATATTATCCCAGATTTCATAACCTACAGTCAGATCAAACTGGAATGATCTTCACACACACACACACACACACACACACACACACACACACACACACACACACACACACACACACACACACATAGTATAGACGTATACCCCTCACATTATTGTGTTATTTTACTCTCATTCTTTCACGCCATGTTCTCTTCTTTCCTCTCACTCTCACCATAATTTTTCCTTTCTTTGCCAGAAAGATAAAGTCAGTACTGTGAGTATCAGACGGTTTGGCGTGTATTATTTACCTCCGAATATTTTTAAAGTTCAAACTTTAACAGTCGCTTACTAAAAATACAAACCATTTGACGTTCATGACCCAAACATAATGTCATCATAAAACTAATGTACGGATTCGACCACAAACTGCCAAAACGTACTGCCATCGCACTTCTATTAGTAATCTTATTCAACCATTATAAGAAATAGGGCAATATAAAAAAACTGCAATTATGCCTCACCAACACCACCATCACTGCGTCTTTCCAAAGTTTAGAACAAATAGAAAAGATAAAGTGGCCAACTAGGAATACGAAAGAGAGCTCATATTAACAAATTGTCTTGAGACATCAATTTTAATTTTTACAAATGGTGACATAATTATAAGGACACCTATATTTAGGATACACACTGTTTACATCCCCTTCTCTATCTGCTCTAGAGCACATGACGTCATTCAGGATAAAAAAATAAATAAAGAAAACATAGTACAATCACAGATACGGGGACGATTGTAGAATCCACAATCCATATCCCGTTTGAAATTACAATATCAAGTTTAAAATAAGTGGAGAAACTGCCATACATTGGTTATTAGATGCAATGTGGTTGACCTTTACTATACAACGAACTCTGACAAATACAGAACAACACTCTAAATTACCCAACTAATACCAGAAAGACGGACTTGTAAAACTAAATACTACGTAAACAGAGCCCTCTCCTAACAAATAACATGACTGCCGATTAGCTGACAGAAAACACTAGCAAACTTATCTGTCTTGGAGGTTTTCATGCAATGAATCAGCAACGTCAGCTTTTAATGAAAAAAAGAATCTATGCGTAGGCAAGTGATGAAAAAGCGTCAGGATAAACATTTACTGACTGGACCGGAAGTCTCGAGCAGCTGTGCCCAGACATTGAAATTTAGGGATGTTAAAATTGTTTAAAATTCTGTCAAAGTGCTCAAAATATCAACAGAAAATGATGCACGGGACTGAAAATGTTTGGCCTCTTGCGTGGCTGGGTGCCAAATGAAGCTTGGTGCTTGTGAACCGATGCAACTGAAGGGTGGTGGTCTCTGTATGAAATTATTATCTATAAAGATCTTCAGCAGGATTAACTTCAAGAAATTACTTGCAAATTCACAAACAAACAAAGTAAGAAGAAAAGAAATGGAACAAGAAGCTAACCTAGCATCGTATTTTCAGTTCACTTGTCATTAGATATTCATATAATTATAACAATAATATCACTAATAGTTTGCTCAAGTAAATCACCATCAAACTGTTTGTTTCCATACAAGCATATTAACTGCAACTTTTCGGCTTCGAACGAATGAGGTATGGTGTGCTTCTTCGAACTAATGAGGTGTGGTGTGCTTCTTCGAACGAAGCGCCTCTGGGAGTCTATGGGGAAAATATTTCCGAGATATGTGACAGGACTGCTTTTGTACACTTCAGATTTGCTTCGTTCTTGTTTTATTCTATTTCATGAGGATTACAACTTTCAATCAAGAAAATAATGAAATATTTAAGTTTATCAAACATCAGCATGGTTTTCAAGATTCTTCCTCTGTGTGTTGCGATCACGGCCATTGTCACAACCTGAATCCAGTGAAATGCGCTAGGGAAGATTTTACGGTTCATTATAATTTTCAAAATATTCATCCAAATTCATCGGTTTCCATTTACAAAGAAAATATTAACTAATAATATTCGTGTCAGTCAAAATCAGCATAGTAGTAATGATATATTCAAAATAAATGTCTACAATAGATATTTTAAATACTGTACACACTGACCAGCGCACATAACTGCACGCATGTACACACTGACGAGTGCACATAACTGCACGCATGTACACACGCGCGTGTGGTTATTTATCCTTGATATATTTATCTTCCTTGCTCTAATGATATATATATATATATATTACAATTAAATTAATAACTACCAGGATTGATTCTAATATTTCGCGGGACCAAATCTTTAATTAGCACTGTGTAATCAGATCGCTATCTGATAGATTCTGTTCTCACAGATCAATCCGATATCGGTCATCAGACAAATCAGTTAACTTCGAATTTGAAGGACATACATTTAAAGATACACCGATCTTTATTTGCATAATTTATAACACCTCCTTCTGTGACGTTTTGCTGGAAGTTAGGCAAGATGTTAATTCTCCACCACCTCGGGCCGCCCGATATTAGTCTAATCCCCAAAACACACCTTCTGGCTGGCCACACTTGTTAGAAAGATGAATGATGGTGTGGAGGAGTAAATTTGCCTATCCCTATTTTAAAACTTAATTGTTATGTAAAATGTTAAATTGTCAAATTGACCGACCTTGGGCACTCCTTATGGGCGTCATGTAAACGTTTTCTCTCTTCCACACTCCTTATGGGCGTCATGTAAACGTTTTCTCTCTTCCACACTCCTTATGGGCGTCATGTAAACGTTTTCTCTCTTCCACACTCCTTATGGGCGTCATGTAAACGTTTTCTCTCTTCCACACTCCTTATGGGCGTCATGTAAACGTTTTCTCTCTTCCACACTCCTTATGGGCGTCATGTAAACGTTTTCTCTCTTAGACAACATTAAACAGATACCGTCACACAATGTTTCCGTAGTTGGAAAACTTCTTACTAAAGGAGAAGATAAATCCGTTTTTTAATCTATATTTAAAGAGCCCCATTCCACCCATTTTCTTTTCCGACATAAGGTTATCAATATGTGTAAGAAGGTCAATACATTTAAACATAAATTTAGTAAATCAAAAATCAAATATACATATAACAAATGCAATGAAAAATATTACTTGACATCAATATTTCCACAAAACCAGGTTGAAATAATTTAATACTTAAAATATCTTATATCCTAAAGCACAATTCAACAGATTAGTGTCAATACAAATCAAAGGATAATTCTTATCAGAGAACAGAAATGGAGTTATTAGAGAAAAGCGATAAAACTTAGTTGTAACATCGTATAGGCAAAGCCTATAGTATTTTCTTGTGCTTTCTATATAACAATGTCACAAGTTTATTGTTCATGTTATTACTGTCAATTCCATGTGTTTCCCTTCTCACAATGAAGAACACCGTCTAGCAGATATTCTTTGGAGGCTATCTGATGCTCCACGGTATTAGCTCCCTCAGACAGAACAACAATTGTAGTAATTTCCAGTATGTTCCTTGTACAAGACATTGCTTGATGTAGTCAGCATACCTTGCCACTATATTTCAATGAGGTGCGGAGTATTCCTTACATTTATACACTGCAGTAGATACTTCTCTCGTCTGCTACGGTCGTAGCAGTTTATAATCAATAAACCAGGGGATTCATGTAAAACAAGGAAAGGCTGCTTATTCTTGGTCAAATGTAATCAGGGAACAAATGCTAAGTTTTCAATTTATTCAACTTTAACTCCATTTTCTCTTACATTCAGATATCAAGTTACAGTCTCCTGCAAAATTATTGATTAGCCCATTACATGCACACAGCAACAAATACAACATATTAATTTGAAGAACTCATTCACTAGAAAAAAATGTAGTGTTTAGCATACTATATACGAGTATCTCAGTTCAAAAATTTGAGGAAACAATATTCTACTCACATAATGCATCTCTACAACATATCAATAGCAAAATACACAAAATATTTCTAAAATCTATTCTCTCTCAATCAGTCTGTTAACTCACCATTAAACTAAAAGCAGCCTTTCATGACTGAACTTTTGCCCACATTCAAAGTGATTAGACAATAGAATTCTCTGCAACAGGTAAACTATTGATCTCAGCCAATTGGCTGGTCTCTTTCTCATAAATCTTAACCATTTGATAAAAAAATTCTCATCCAGTTGGAACTGGTTTGGATTGCATCAGTTATTTTTAGCATATTGTCAACTCGAATTGTTTACTCCTACTCTCATACAAAAATACCATCGTAAGGAGTGCCCAAGATAGGGTTGCTTCAACAATTTAACAATTTATATAACAATTAATTCTAGAAATAGGGATAGGAAAATTTACTCCGAAATATATATAGACACAGAAGCATAACAATGAACCTATTTATTGACATTAGTTGGTACTGTAAATTTTGATATACGTGGGCAGTTTCTTAAAAATTGAAGGAGGCGTGCGTGTGTGCGTACATGTGTGTGTGTGTTTGTGTGTGTGTGTGTGTGTGTGTGTGTATGTGTGTGTGTGTGTGTGTGTGTGTGTGTGTGTGTGTGTGTTGTGTGTATGAGAGAGAGGGGCATATCAGACCAACGTATGTACCCAAAGAGGGGCCGGGTAAAGAAATAAAATCAATACTCAGCTAAAGGGGAGGGGAGATTAAAAAATTATATCGATTTTTGTATAAGTACAACCAGGTTGGCACGTGTTTCACACCTTTCCCAATTCTCCCTTCTTTTTGCGTGACTAAAAAGTCAAATACTTCTCCTAAACTGTAATGTAGGCCTATGCCACCGCAAAAAGAGGGGAGGACTGAAAGAGTGCCATAAAGTCACCCAACAAGAAAAAAAAAATCGACAATTTTTCAAATAGTACCACTCTACTTACATGGTGCATTTGTTTCTATCTCACCTTCCTAAGAGCACACCTGTTCGTATTTTATAACGAAGTTCACTGCTTATTCACGATTTTATGATATTGCAAATTTATTTTATGATATCACAAATTCAAACTATTCAGTTTTGATTGATTTTATCATATAACAAAGCAATTTTATGATTTATGATTTTGTTAAAATTGTTAATTTTTCACCTATCCATTTAAGCATTCTGACTTGCTTCTGCGACATCACAGATTCACTTTATATCTGAAATTCAAGCTGTTTGTTATGTGCTATTAATACCACAAATTCATTTATAAAATGATCCGTTTTATTTCTTATTCAACCTTTATATATCAGAAATAAAGTATTATATCACAAAACAAATTATTTTACCAAAGATGATCTTTATGCCCTTAAGTCAAATGTGTTATATTATAAAATCGACAATTCTAAATAAATGAAATATGTTATATAATTAAATTTGTGACATCTTATAAAAAGAAGACAACTCTGGAGACAGAGGAGTGGTGGGATGGTGATGAGGGCCGCACGAGTTGAACTTACTTGAATATTATTGTCTTCAATCTCGATTACTGAAACGATGCAGTCATTAAAAAAATTAATTTGTCGAACCGAAACTACGTGCCATAAAATTATGTGCTTCCACTGTTCTGTGGCAGATATCAGGCAGATACATTTTATAGTAGGCAGTTTAACAGACAGATACGCACGCAAGTACGCTCGTGTATGTGCGCGCTTATGTCCGTCCAGTTCTATTTGAAAGTTTCATAAAAGAAAATGTTCAGTAAATAATTGAAATTTAAAAAATTTAGATGAATCCCCTAGTAATAATTAAAACTGGTTAAACTAGCAAAAATATTTTTTCATCCATTATTGTTATCAATGTTGCCCGCTGTACAAGGTGGCCCGTTCTTCTAATTATTATTGACCAGCTAAAAGCGCCCGTTCAGTAATTGGATTAGCAACCTAAGAATGCAGACAGGAGCGCTAACAGCTGGTTCAGTCGTTATTTTGGCTGCTGACGAACCCGTGTGACTAACATCAAGAGCTGCGCGTTATTCCCTCACAGTTATCGTTACTGACTAATTTGCATAAACTTTTTATACATAGTTCAAATCACCTCAGAACAATTCAAAAGTGATGGTGCATATATACGTTTACTAGGATAGAAACTTTTAGATTTAGAACCGTGTATGTAGTCTGCACTAGAAAACTGGAAACTGCAGACGCCAGTACAATGTCAAGGACAGATGATCACATGACTGTTCATGTGACCTGTAGTGTTTGACCCACCCATTAATGGGTAGATCAAAGATCGAAGTCCAAAGACGTAGATACCTTGTTGAAATTTGACCCTACAAGCTCAACAACCGAACTTTGACCAGACAGTCCAAAGATCAAACCTCGCTCTTATATGAAATGAGTGACGATTCGTCTGGCGAAGGTAAGTCAGCTTGTTTCATTACTGAGTTATGAGCGTGAGGGAAAGATAATGTTTTCTGCGCTGGGAGAAGCCTTTACTCGAGTGCAGTCGTCCTCGCGTAACTAGTGCGCGTGTACTAAAACTAGTAGCCGCAAATGAATTGACCGTGATAATCGATCAGGTTCGATTATGACTCACCTAACTAGAAATTTGCTGGAAATTCGTTGCTGCCTTATACGTATGGATGTATGGATACAATATGGCTACGATGGGTCAAGACGCCGAGAAAATCAAGCATACGTGTCATATCAGTTATTTTAATAGATCATATTTTAATCAAAATTTTGTGGTGGTAAACAAGTCGAACTTTAAAACTTTTTCTTTTGAAAGTGGAGAGTAAAAAAGTTACGCGTGGGGCTACTGACTGAGTTTACCAGAATATCAGTACCATCACTCATTCGCCAGTATACTAGTGTGTCAACAGTGAGAACTGTGCCCAACAAAGTGTTACTGTTAGTGTTCCAGTAAGGCCGCCTTCCAAAGAAGTGTACTGTGATAGTATTTAATTTAGTGTTGTAAGTAGCGGTAGCGGCGTGCCGGTACGGGTACTTGAATCTGTCAGCTACGTACGTATGTACAAATGACAGATTAAGACTTCGTTTAAGAAACATGACATAACTCATTTATCATAATCTATTTAAGGCATATATATATATACACTCACTTTTGGTTAGTATAAACAATTATTTGCAATATTTAGGTAGAATTACATATTAATATTATATATTAATGCAAACAGTCGTTCATTATGTGCTTCACGTAGCCTGATTAGAAACAAATGTTTGTATGTATGGCAAATTTGTTTTACCTATTTAGATGCTTGTAAGTGTCTTGTGTATTTTAAATTATAGCTATAGTTTAGACTGAGTTGTTGCACACTCCCTATAGGCCTTCTTAGTTTCTGTACATTATTTTTAATGCTTTACTGTTTGCATGTAAGATAGTTATTTGTTCACTGCATGATAAATATTGTATGTTTAATTATATCATACTTTTAATGATTTTATTATGAACTTTGCCAGCATTTATTTATAAACTATATGTATTTTGTGTGCATTCAGACTGACAGTTTGTCTTGGCTTATGTCACATTGCAAAAACATTATTAATCCTCTGTGTTGATGGTGCGCAGACAGATAATCGTGCATCACTTAATCGCAGACAGATAACTGCAGAGACAGTTAGGGTCAGGGTGGGTTTGAGTTTAAGTGAGTGCGATTATGTGGTGCGTTTAAGTGATGCACAATTAAATGTCTATGAATCACATTGATACTTTCTCATTTCTGGTTATATTAATGCCATTTACTTTGTAGTAAATGCACATTTCTAAAACAAGTACTGAACATTAAAAATACTATAAGTGACATAAAATGAGTTGAATATACAAATGCAATATAACTTGAGATGAATATAACAAGTTATATACATCAATATAAGATGAACATAAAAACTTTCTTTAAATCTTGTTTAAAATGGTCTTGTCAGTTGAACAAAATTTGTCCTAAAAATAATATAAAACGAATTGACAATAAAAGTTCCATAAACACAATTTAAACTGAATATAAATAAATGATTTAATACAACATGAGGCCAAAAGTCTACATCAAGGAGTAACAGTAAGTGAAATAATATAAAATTGGATCATTGTGAAACTAAAAGTGCTACAGTGCACTTGAGGTAAACATAAAAAGTGTGTAATGCATTCAGATGAACAAAATCATTTGCTATAGTATAAATAATATACCTTGGTGAACAAAAGTTTTAAATGGTCTGTTGAACAATATGAATATAAAATGTGTTATGGATAAGGTAAAATTAGAACTATACCTGTTATGATACACCATGAAATGACAACCTGGATATAAAATGTGCTCAAAACAACACAGAATGAGATGAACATAAAAGTGCTAAACAAGAAGATATTATTATTAATATAAACAGTTTTGTAGCATACAGTGAGGTACATGTATTGTAAAATATAATGTAAAAAATGAGTGTTTGTCATAACATGCAATGAACATAAAAAGTGTTACTACATAATATGAGACAGGTTTTGTCACAAAGTAAGCTGAACATATCAAATGTTGTAACAGGTTGAGATAAACATGAAAAAGTGATTTTGTCAGCACTGCATTTTGAAGGGTATTGACCCTTTTGCTGATAAGATTGTAAAGATTAGAACAGACTTGCTTCTTGAAATTATTTCAAACAACGATACTCAGTTTTTTATCATTCCATTGTCTTATATATTAATAACTGCATTTATCTACTTAAAGTTTAAGATTTGCATTTATTAATTAACATATGCTTTCATGAAGATATATTTTTTGAATGTTCATTTAATGCTTTGTTTCCTAAATTATTTAACCTTTATCTCTATGTAGAAAAGCTTAGGTTAAATGTATAATTTTGCTGATGGACTAAATAATTTTATTTGTAAATATGACTTATCTCAACGTCACATTTATTTAATATTTTATGTAAGGATTGTTTTCCCCTTTGCCTCAGAAATCACTTAAGAAAAACTTCAGTGTTAAGTTTTTATTTATTTATTGTTAAATCAACTTACAATCTTGCCTTTGGGAGGTCCTTGATAGAGATAATAATTCTACCTATTTACCTCCTAACCAGACCACCAATCAAAACTTATGTTATATTTGAGCCCTGTGTAAAATTTGAATCAGTGTAGGAATTTACTTTTTTAACATAGCTTTAGAAAGAAAATTTAAAATGGTAAAACAATAACAGGATTAACGTAAGACCAAACCAATGAAGCTATATAAATATTATTAGAGGATACATATTTAGCAGGTAAAAAAAAGTGAAATGCATGAAGCTAACAACAACAAAAAACATATGGGTAGCTGCTTTTGCAACAGTTATAAAATGTGTTAACTAAATAAATTAAGTTATATAAATCAAATAGGTGAATACATGTGTAACAGTGTAAAATATTCTTTTGTTTTATTCTTTACTGCACTTATATTTCACATTCTGAGGTTGGTGGCTTTGCTGAGTACAAGATATGACATGAAAGAAAGATGTAAACTTTCATTGTCAAAAATCCAGGCAAAATGAAAATTCAGAAAGGTTTTTAGGTCTTATTGGTATAAAAATAAAATCAATTACAAGAGCTTACATTTGGTAAATTGCCCTTATCAAGACAATTAAATTATTAATACCAATGACATATCAACAACAAATTGCATAAGCCTGTTGATATACTCTTGTGAGAATTTATCAGAATAGATGGCAACTAACATAAAATTATTACAAATGGTCTCATAGTAATGCTTGATGCATAAAATGGTGAGAATTCATAGCAAATGATAGGTTGTGAGGTAATGCATAGAGCTAATGATTGACTCACCTGTGGTCTGAAGACGTCATAAATTGTCTCATAAGTTTTATTTTTAAAAAAATCACTCATATCTGATATAAACACGTGACCACCATTTAAAAAATCCACATTTGACTTTTCATAATGCTATTAGATTTGACTATTTATTTTGATACCAAAAACTAGATGTCCCAGACTAAAACTGACACTAAGGTATAATAAAATTATACTACATGTACATCTTAGTGGTACATACCCCAACACATACATACATACACTTGTATAATACACACACACACACACACAAAGTCTAGATTAAAACCAAGTTATACTGCAAGTTATTTTATACTGTAATTATTCAAAGTCTAGATTAAAACCATTAAGTTTAAAAATTATGGTTTCACAGTTTACCTACCCTTAGACTATAATTAGATCTACCATATCCCTTTACATGGTATAGAACGATAAGTTGAAGTGATGAGAAACTATTTTGTCTCTGTTAAAAGTGTTATTTTTAATATCAGAGGTGTTCTATAAACCTTGTGTCCAGGCTATGCTCTGTTTCACCTTATCCAGGCTATGCCTTGTTCACTTTATCCAGACTATGTATGCTCTGTTTCACCTTATGAAGACTACGTCCTGTTTCACCTTATCCAGGCTATACTCTGTTTCACCTTATCACAAAATGCACAGTTGATTTGCACCATAATAATGTGAACAGTGCACAATGCACAGCTGATTTGCACCCAAATAATGTGAACAGTGCACAGTGCTCAACCGATTTGCATCATAATGATGTGAACAGTGCACAATGCTCAGCTGATTTGCATCATAATGATGTGAACAGTGCACAATGCTCAGCCGATTTGCATCATAATGATGTGAACAGTGCACAATGCTCAGCTGATTTGCATCATAATGATGTGAACTGTGCACAATGCTCAGCTGATTTGCATCATAATAATGTGAACTGTGCACAGTGCTTGGCTGATTTGCATCATAATGATGTGAACAGTGCACAATGCTCACCTGATTTGCATCATAATGATGTAAACAGTGCACAATGCTCAGCTGATTTGCATCATAATAATGTGAACAGTGCACAATGCAATGCTGATTTGGATCATAATAATGTGAACAGTGCACAATGCATATCTGATTTGCATCAAAATAATGTGAATAGTGCACAATGCATATCTGATTTGCATCAAAATAATGTGAATAGTGCACAATGTACAGATGCTTTTCATCGTAATAATGTGAGTGTGAACTGTGATGAAAATGTATTTGTTGCCCTGTTTCATTTATGTTCACTCCTTTTTGACTATTTATTTACTTTTTCATATTTTTTCTCATATTAGAAAAGATTTTAATTTCCTCAATGAACCTACTTTCATCACTTACATTGCATTTTTTGTTTTGCTTTTATAATGTACTAATACCTACATGAATTTAAGTTAATTTAGACATTTAACTGCCAGTATTCTTTCCATGATGTACCTTATCTGAAGACATTAAAAGATGCTTTGTTTGCATTGTTTTGCTTTATATTTATTTTTTAACCATATTATTAATTGTTGTTGACTAGCTTAGTGCTTTATTTAATTTATACTTGTACATTTTATCAGTATAATGTTTGATGTTTTTTAATACAGCCTCTTAAAAATAGTTGTTTCATTTTTGGATTAACTTGAAACAGTATAATTGCTTCTAGTGTCAGAATATTTTGAATGAAAAAACAACAACTAAAGTTAGTAATGTGAACCAGAATCTCTTTGGATGTCACTGTAGCAGTTGAACTAAATATACTATTTTAGAATGTTTATAATTTAAAACAAAGAATACAAGTTAGTAGTACTATTTTAAAATGTATATAATTTAAAATAAAAGAATGTAAGTTAGTAGTACTATTTTAGAAATTTTATAATTTAAAATAAAAGCGTACAAGTTAGTAGTACAAATCTGTATCTACAAGTATGACCTTTCTTTGGAGTTTTATTCATTCTTTCACTTTTTGTCCATATTATCATTTTGATCATCATCATCATCATGGTTATGTATATTACATTTAGACAATAAGATGTAGATTGACTGAAGTGAGATCTAAGAGTGGTAGACTTGTGTCACTTGTGTGAAGTTAGGGGTGGTCTCAACTGACAAGAGATTCAGTTGATACAAACATTTTATACTGTACTTCAGTGAGTGAGTTTGTTTACTTTATCTTCAGATCATATGCTTTCATAAGGAAGTGCCCCATGAACATGGGTTTGTTTTCATTTTATTTGCTTGATTTTATGATCTCTCATATATATTCTATGGACTTAGTGATGTCATAAAAGTAATTAATGATAAAATAATGAGCAAAAGTCAAATGGTCCACTGTAGAAATGATTTTATGATATATTGAAAACAGAATAGACTGAACTTATTATATCATAACTTAATATCTGATATAGGAAAATTGAGATAAAAAAGTAAAACTTTCATTTTACACATGCAGGATTCCACAGTCATACACACATAGATACATATGCATATGCACACACACAAGCAAATGCAAACACACACTTGCTCAATTAAAAATAATCTTAATGTTAATGTCATTAGTCCACATAATGCATTCATTGCACACATACAATCATGTGGCATTGATTAGATGCTCATGCATATTTATAAATTATACAAACTAATCCAGCCACACACACTGACACTCACATATCCATAAATGCTGATGACTTTTATTGATTTTTGGAATGATATATAACATATATATCAATAGAATACTGTGCAAAGTTGATCTCATTTTAACTGGGCACGGCCTTATTATTACATAACTATAGCACACATGCTTACACATCCACACCGCAAGACACACACATACACACAATACACACCTAAGACATAAAGACACACTCATCACAATACACACACAAGACAAAGAAACACACACAAATACACACACACACTCACACACACACACACACACACACACACACACACACACACACACACACACACACAAGAAACCATTTTAAATCACTGTATCTTATTCATAACTTTGACTGTACACGTATTTTGTGTACATAATTTATATATTGTTGCATTGCATTTGTGTACAGGAACACATGCACCTTTATCGCTCTGTTGGTTTTTCCAATGTCCTTAAATCGTTCAGTCTTCTGCCTTGTGCAGTGCTGCTCAGATAAGTGCCTTATATCCGTTACCGCTACGTCATAAGCACATCACACTTGAAGTATGCAACTCTTGAAAGCAAGATAGTAGGTTAAAAGTGTGCTGTAATCTGATATGTAACTAAAACTTTAAAACGTTACTTTATTTTTTTTAGCTTTAAATGATTGAGAAAATCAGTTGTTTTAATGGATAAGAAGAATTTCATTTCATACAGATTGTAGACTTGCTTGGACGCCACATGACTGCGCATTTATATTCCTGATTGTCTGCAACATTCACAATACTTGTGTGTGTGTGTGTGTGTGTGTGTGTGTGTGTGTGTGTGTGTGTGTGTGTGTGTGTGTATGTGTGTGTGTGTGTGTGTGTGTGTGTGTGTGTGTGTGTGTGTGTGTGTGTGTGTTGATTATGACAGACAGGCAAAGTTGGTGGTAGTGGTGAAAGAATGATATGGTGAAATATTATCAATACAAAGATAGTGATTGCTTATTTAATGAAGAAATTTAAGTGAAATTGATATCAACCTTCTTATGATTGCAAAATATATATTATAAATATAACTGTTCTGCATTGGCAGACTTGGTCCACAAGTGTTATGCTTAATGTTTGTTAGACCCAGTTACACTCATCGATAATGATATGAGATAATGTACAGTCGTGTATGTGCACACACTCACATACATACACACATGCACATATACACATATAAATGCGCATGGTCAAAGCCAAGAAAGGACATTACACTAAAATATTATATTTTTTGAGTAGATTCATTACTACATATCATTTGACCCATTAATCACTTTCAACGTGTACAGTGTATTTACTATATCCATTTTGCGAGTGTGAGACTCTTTATACAAATGCACTGTTGTGTCGCAGTACTGATAGGCTGAATGACGTGAATAG